>JAJMHA010000008.1:0-519614 GCA_030583085.1 Hermanozyma aechmeae | reverse complement strand
AAAAACATCCGTACCTCCTAAAAACATCCGTACCTCCTAAAAACATCCGTACCTCCTAAAAACATCCGTACCTCCTAAAAACATCCGTACCTCCTAAAAACATCCGTACCTCCTAAAAACATCCGTACCTCCTATCTAAAAACATCCGTACCTCCTAAAAACATCCGTACCTCCTAAAAACATCCGTACCTCCTAAAAACATCCGTACCTCCTATGAAACAATTCAAAGCACGGATAGAATCCTTTAAAATGGACCCGTCAATTGAATACTACATCACAACAGGGGACGTCAGCAGCTTATATACCAACATTCCTACACATGAAGGCGTGAAAGCTATTTACAAACTGACAATCTCCTTTCTGCAATACCTCGTGACTAAAAAAGAAATCCCGCCCACGAAACAGGCATCCCACTTGAGGGAAGCACAATTCCAAGCGCTAATGTTGACCCAAATGACAAACTTTGTCATGCGCAACAACTACTTTCTGTCAGGAAACCAGTTCTTTCACCAGATACGAGGTACAGCCATGGGAACGAATATGGCCCCGGAATTCGCCAACATCTACATGGGCATGGCAGAAAAAGACCAACTAATCGAGATACTCACTGGAGATCGGGTACTCTACCTTCGCTACATTGATGATGTTATCATCATTGGACCGAAAGCAGAAACAGATCGGCTCATACTGCAGAAGAGCTTTTTAGGTCTACCGCTCCATATTAATTGGGAAAAGCCGGCTAAGAGCCAAGCATTTCTTGACTACCAGCTTCACATCCGAAACAATTCGTTGGTATATGAATTATACCGGAAACCAATTAATACTTACCAATATCTCGAATGGGACAGCGATCACCCACTTGCCACTAAAAAAGGCTTTGTCACTGGTGAAGTGATGCGAATTTTCAGGAACTGTTCGGATACCCAAACGGCACTCCGACACGTCCGTTTCTTCCATTCGAAAATCCGCGCTCGAGGTTATCCTCCACAATACACCATGAAGTGGATCGAAAACAAAATTCTTCAACTCACACGGGAGATATCAACTTCTACTCCCCCTACACCGTCAAATACCAGGGTCACCCCATACCCAACACCAACAAAGGTATTTCGACTAAATGTCACTTACAACCCCATTTGGGAAACTAAGGAGGCCAAAGACCTCAGACAAGAGATTGAAGACATTCTTCACACAAGGAATTTCCTATATACTGACAGGACCGATCCTGACATGTATCGGTCCTTACGGGTACAGTATTCGAAAAAACGAAATCCTAATGTACTTGATTTCACAGGCAAACATCAGAAATCAATACTCAGCAAGCATTTTGAGAGTCGCTACTCCCACATCTATGCCAAGTCAACGCCTCAGGAAGAGACCCTATTCGAAACGCGTTATAATACCATTCGCAATATCGGTCAACGTAAAACCTGGACCCACTCCAAAAGGCGCCAATCATCAAGACACCGAAGCAACCCCAGAACACGAAGACAGAAACTCATTGTCCGGACCCCGAAGAAAACCCGAGTGACTCTGGTTAGGCTTCATAAAAACCAACACCTAAAGGAGAATGTAACCTCCTAAAAACACATTGACTACAGTCCCTAAAAGTTCGGGTTAAAAATATTTAAGTTAAAATATTTGACAATTTGGAATAAGAACATCCTGGACCCGACTGCTAGCTCATACTTGTTGATTTTTACTCGTCGATGATAATTATACACTGAAAGCTACTCCCAGACATTATGGTAAAGTTTTGCACAAATAATGGGGATGCAAAAACAATTTAGTTTCCAAGATACAAATCTAAGAAACTAATACACAAGATCCAGAACTATAATGGAAACCCTCTCTACGAATTCTATCTCCTACTGCAGAGAAATCGTCATGATCAGCATGTCTTAGACATACAGCGATAACAGATAAGATATCGCACCCCCGCTAAAAAAAAACGCGGTCATGCATAAAGAGAAAAAAATTCCACCGGATCGGGTAACTTACCAGCAAAAAGTATAAAACTTCGCACAGATCTTCCGAAAAAGTTTTCTTGTGACCCAGTGTTGGCCACATTAAAGAGATTGCTACCCTACTGAGGAGTTCTTTTCACAGAACGAATTTGGAGTTTTTACTGACAACTCTCCGAAGTAGGAAATCTAACTTTTTTGTTATAAAGAATATACAAGTGTTGTTCTAACTTGTTACGGCCTTGCCTGACACCCTCCTAAAAACATCCGTACCTCCTAAAAACATCCGTACCTCCTAAAAACATCCGTACCTCCTAAAAACATCCGTACCTCCTAAAACATCCGTACCTCCTAAAAACATCCGTACCTCCTATTTAATGGGGAGATAGAAGGGTATGTCTACATCGTTTACTAGGTTTTGGCCACCACCCTCATGTCAAATGTGATGGGGTTTAGATACGAAACCCCTAGTTTGAGAGATGGTACGGTTTTAGAATTTGGTGAGGAGCTGAATGTCTGACAACCTAGATCGAGCTCAAATCCACCCCACAGAGCCTTTGTTGTTGTAGGACTGTGTCGCATTCCAAGCTTCTTCATAATACCCCCTTCGTGTTGGCAACGTCTCATTGGGGCCAAGCCTTCCTCCAAATCCACTATCCCCTCATAACTGAAAGTGGTATCACTATCGTAGCCAGTTGCCCCATTGGCGTCGTTGGCTTGTACAACGAAAACAAGTGGGTATTTTGTCTCAGGATCAACACAATCCGTGAACTTGTCGAAAATCTCGTCCAGATAGCTGTCGGCAGTAATCAACTGCCAGTCACCAGAGCTTGAAGACCTTAATGTGAAATTTGTCCCGAGTTCTTCGTTGCATCTTTCAGCAGTAGCGTTCAACTCCTTGAATGCTGCTAAATCGTAATAGCTCACACCAACTCTGAGGAATCTGTTGCTAGCTTCGTCGGCTTTAAAAACCGTGCCTGCTAAAACCACGCCTGCCATCATTGCTAAGTATACCGCTATAATCATATTCATCATTCGAAATTTTCGAGTCGATATCGTCATTCACAGTCAAAACGTTATGAATGCTCAAAGGATATTCTTAATTTCTAAGATGGATAGCAGGATGTGGAGGGTATTTATAGCCAGGGGGTAAGGTTATGAGTTTTGACAGTTTTGACTGTCATGCACATGCATATGCGCTAATGATGTATGCCGGAGTGTCACCAGTGGATAAAAAACGCAACTTAAACGAACATTTCATAGCAATTTTTTTACTGACATATTGGTAAATAAAATCCGAAGCAGCAATAGCTCGAACGTAGAATAGGAATGCACCTCAAAGTGTATGCCATGAATGCATGGCTCCCCTAAGGCCTACTACGCGGTATCGTCCTGTCTGGAGAGTGACACATTCCTTAATTACAGCATATAGATAAAGCGAAGAACAATTGGTTACCCCGCAGAAAGTATTGGCCATACGCGCATATGTAACGTTTGGATAAAGGTCCACTTCGGGAACTTCGATGAAGGTGTCAGCGGTGACCCAGGAGCTCATTATGATTGTGGCTGGGCAGGTGACATGGGGATCACGAACTGATAAGCTTGTTTGTGGATAATAGGCTTGAGCTATAGTGACAAAGTATAGCGGAGCGGTAATTCTCAAACATCATTTGTGATAATGTGGTTTTTGCTTTAGATAGAAGTTATTCCCGGCGCCGTACCTGTACGTCTATAAACGTTGGGCACTGAGCCAGTCAGACATACACTACTGATAGGCACAAAACAGCTGACACGAATTTTTCGGTTCCAATTTTGTTTAGCCGAAAACCTAGCTATATGCATGTTCTTATTCGCCACCTCATACTCGTGACTCAACTTACCGAACCTTTGGCAGAAAACTTGAGACTCCCGCACAGTAAAATGGGCCCATGCTGGATTTATGATGATCGGGTAGGCACTCATGTCCTCACCATTGATCCTTTGGCCTCCATCATTGCCTTTGAGTTTTCTGCCAGTAACTTGCGGGCTCGATCAATTGCGCTTGCCAGTAACTTCAAAACTTGTGGACTTACCCAGAGTTATCAACACATGCAAGAATTAGAGGCCATATCCATCACAAGGCCACGCATGCCCTATCCACCAAAGATTGGAGCTTGCCAGATTACTACAAGTAAGCAAAAGCATGATGGGAACCTTTTGAGGAATTGCGAGAGGGAGCTTGCTTGCTCTTGTGCACGCCGCAAGTGCCACTCAGAAGCTAAATATCGATATTCTATGACCTGACCTTTCCTTTAGTCTTGTTTTCCAACCGTCAAGCCAAGAGTCTATCTTCGCAATTTTGGACAATTCCCGCACCTCTGTACGAAAACAAGACTTCGCGGGAAACATAGATAACACTTAATTAAAAATGTACAATGGTTTGAATGCTCAACTTTACTGAGAGCTGCCTCGTTGCTTGCAGAGTGCAGAGTACTGGCATCTAAGAGACAACTAGCTCAGCTGAGAGCGATGCCCAAATTTCTCCTTCCAGAAACAATAAAAACCAGAGGAAAACTTTTGTTACGTTTGAGTCAAGTCTGGGAAGAGTGGATACTCTTCGAAGTTGATTGCAAGATCAATGCTTGCGGCAGATGGATTATTTGGAGCACACATTCCTTGCATGGCTTCTTCCCCATATTTTGTTTTTGAGTAATGCATAAATATAAAACCCATGGACCCAAAATGCGCACGGTAAAAATCCTAAATAGGGGAGATGCTCACAGATAGTCCCTATAACGGGCTCATTTCTTTTCCGATGAACTCTATGTTGACGGGTGTGGAGTTAGACAACGATGAAGTAATGGTGGAGAAACGGAAATCCAACCGAGACTCATTCATCAAAGGTTGCATAATTTCTATCTCTTACCGTACTTAATTTTGACCTCTTTCTGGGAAGGTGGAAATTTAGTGATAGCAGGGAGTGAAACTGGAATGGGCCCGATAAGTTCGCTGGTGCACGTTATTTGATGTTTTATCGAAGGTCCTAACTCCGGTTCTTCATATCAGCGCCTATTTTGCGTTTTGTGAGCTTAACCAATTTTATGCAACCAATTGAAATCAAGGATCAGTGTGGAGTATCCATCATTATTTCACACAAGTCCACCAAACTTGCCATATACCACAAAATACCACTTCGGAACAGAAAAAAATTGATATTAAAATTATGCCTGATATTTGGGAGTGAGTCGAGAATAATAAGTTTTCCAAAATTTAAAGCTTCGGAGATTTAATTCTTGATTGGCTTTGTCCCCATTTGGCTCGAAGTTGACGTCAGCTGCGTAGCCGAAGCATTGTTGGCCAAAAAACGCTAGTTCTCGTCATAAGCCCTGAGAAGTGTTTAAATCCGAAATTCTCCATCCTGGCCCTTCATCGATTTGATTCATTCGTAAGTGATTTTCCTTGCCTGGCACGATGTCATTCTCGCGCTCGAGGACGCTATCACCTTAGACACACCGAAGATTTCACCCCAAGAAGGTTTTGGCCTGTTATTGGAATGCATTTACGACATTTTTTGAAGTTTTCATGCTTTTCCACGTCTCTATTTCTCAGGACGTTTCTCGGAATTCTCTCTGGAGCCTTTTTTGCCTGTCGCTTAGTTTTCATTATGGCGCGACGTCTCGAGCATTTGGGGAGCATCCTGGATCCAAGGGCAGTTCATGCCTCGTGTTGACACTTTAAGGCTCAGGATATTGGCCCAGGATGGCTCATTCTCTTTTCGCCATATAGTGCGGCTCTTCCAGGTAGCAGCCGACCCCACGACGTCCTGCACACCGAGTGACAGGGTTTATGCACTGCTGATACGCGACATTACGCAGATCATGTGGCTTCGCCTACGATATTGAACCACAAATGCTTACACGATTCCTTTGACGCTCTCGACATTGCTCTGTTCCGATTGGCTGGCACCATAAACTCCAATTTCCGAAAGGAGCCATAACGAAGGTTGAGGGATTCAGCAACTGGGCACAGCTGTAGTCCTGGGGCTGTTGCTGTTACTCCTGTGGTTTACCCGAGGGATGCGCGATAACAAAATGCAAGCGCCAAGCGCAGGCATGCTCAAAAGAATGCTTTAAGGCTTCACTTTTACGGCATTGCGCTCAATGCTTGTGACGAAGAGTGAGACGGAAACAGATCATTACCTCTCGACGCAAGTGGCACGCCAGTTCCTTTTTAGAGTGAGAGAAGCTAGCAAACTTTGAGTACGCGTAAAGGCATTCACAACACCTGAATTGGTCTCAGCAACCCCAAACCCGCCCACGTACAAAATTTCCGTATTACAGGTGCACAAGAAGAACTTTGATTAGCTGATGTCGAGCATACCGCGCTTTCGTTTTCATTGGAACTGTTTCCTGTTTCATGTACGGGGCTAAGTAACAGACCCAAAAGTTAATGCGATCAATAATGTGTACTTCTCTAGCTAACGCTCTAATGGCTGAATACGCCCCAGTTCCCTTGCCCCCAAGTCGATTTAACCTTCCAGTGCTTCGCTTTCCACAAGCCATCTTCTTGATCCTTCACGAGCTGAAGCCAGTAGAGCGAGCCCGCAAGTAGAGGAACTGCACCTGGCTTCATGCCCTCTCCGCCATTGTAGTGCTGGGCTAGCGCGGAGCATGTCAATTCTGCTCTCCGACTTTCCTCCACGACGTTTATCCTTATGTTGGTAATAAAATGAGTAGTGTCCATTTTAACGATCGACTGGTAGCATTGCGCTACGATGTCTTCCAAGCCATTCATGATTGTGCCGTTGAGGTCAAAGACAGCATCTTTTGTGAATGCAGACACGAGGAGGTCTTTATTGTCGGTATCCAACGCAACAACACATCGGTAGACAGCGTCGGAGATAGCCTCTCGATCTCCAAGAGCAGGTGTAAGAGCAGGTGGAAGGGAAGGAAGAGACATGGTGGGTGAGTTAGATGCCACTCTAGCACATCTTATAACATGAATAATTTAACGGTAATATGTCCGAGTTGCGCGATTTTCGGCGCACGATCAATGTGTACCCGGGTAATGTCCGTGCCATTAAATCTGCCCGTGGGAGTTCGCGACCAAAAACGAGACGGAGCGGATTGGT
The DNA here is from genome assembly GCA_030583085.1 of Hermanozyma aechmeae. Classification (NCBI taxonomy): domain Eukaryota; kingdom Fungi; phylum Ascomycota; class Pichiomycetes; order Serinales; family Metschnikowiaceae; genus Hermanozyma; species Hermanozyma aechmeae. The sequence goes on along the minus strand of JAJMHA010000008.1, from coordinate 512,540 downwards.
AAAACTTTGAACTTCTTGTATCGTACTCTGAAAGTTTTATGCTGTGCCATTTAAAATTTACCTCAAAATGGAGTTCTTGCTCGGGTTTGTGTGCCACTTGGGTATACAGCTAACTCCGTTAACGCCGCACGGCAACTCCCGGATTGTAGCAGAAGGGATCTTCATCCGAGAATCCCGAGCCGCGTCCTACTTTCTCCCTTTCCAATTTCTAGTGAAGGGTCCTTTTAAATCCGTGCTTTCTTACTGCTCCGGTAAACATCAAGTTCATAATGCTGCAAGTGACATGACAATTATAAGAAATAGAGATGTAATAGAATAATGTTATTTACAATGTGCTACTGCCGTTTGTGTGTTTATAGACAATAAATAGGTATATCCGTATATGGCTAATGCAGGTGGTTTGACAGATTATTTTTAGCGGACACACGGAGGAACGGTGGAACGATATCAATTGATCATTGCATCCCAAGGGATGCAGGCATTAGAGAGCCGGTTCAGCAGTTCAAGAGAAACTGTGACGTGGATGATCTCTAGCCAGCGAAGTTCCCCGTTACAGCGATCTACTCTGCTACCAACTCAGTGGGAGCAGTATCTCCGTAGATTCCGATCTAGGAAAAGTTGTGATCGCTTCTCCGGCTTCACTCAATGGACACCTCCCATATAAGCAATGGCACAATCTCGTGAAGGTTACTTCCCTTATCGAGCATACCCACTTATCCTGAGGGCGACTACGACTCACTCTTTTCTCCGAAGCAATTTCTTTGTCCCCATAGACCCACTAAAAAAATCTTGCTCCTATCCGATGTACCTTTTAGTAAGCGGGCTGCCAACGCGCTGTGGTATCTCCGCATTTGCGTTATCACCGCATGTGCGGAGTTGAAATTATCAGTTACGAGCCTCAAAAACTATTTAAATTGTCTACTTGGGTATTTTTTATGACATAAAAACAATGACAACGTACCTTGTTACCGGAGCTAATAGGGGAATTGGGTTCGCCTTGGTCAAAGAACTCTCTGCGAACGGTCACAATACTGTGGTTGCAACAACCAGAAAATTTGCCAATGCGTCGACACTTGAGAATCTAAAGAAGGAGAACATCGAGGTAATTGAATTAGATGTCGGAGATTCCTTGGAGGACATCAAGAAGGCGTTCAAAAAGTCGAAGGTCCTCAAGAATGGAGTGGACATCGTAATTCACAACTCCGGAGTATTCAGAGGAGGCCAGGCTACAGTCGTCGACTCCAAGGTTGAGGACTATCAGTATTTGTTTGACATCAATACCCTTGGCGCAGTGAGGGTATTTCAAGCCATTCACCCATACTGGTCCATCGAACTGAAAGCTGATAAGAAGTTCATTTTCATTTCGTCATTGGCAGGCTCTAACACAATACGGTACTTCAATTCTTACGGCTACGGAATGTCAAAGGCGGCATTAAACTACTTTGTGACAGAGGCTGCAGCTGACTCCAAGAATTCCGAGATTGAAGCTATTCAGAAGGCTACCGTTCTCTCAATTCACCCTGGAGTTGTAAGCACTGACATGGGTATTCCTTTCATCGAGAGGACAGATTTAGGCAACCTAGCAATCACACCAGTTGAGAGTGCAGCTGCAATAATTAAAGTGATGAATTCCACCCCGGTGGAAAAGAGTGGTGCATTCTTGAGCTATGATGGCCGGGAAATCCCATACTAATGACAAATGCCTGGGCTCGATGACTTGGATGTCGCTTCATTGGACTTCAAACCAATTCAGCTGAGAATCGTGCTTGCTACTTCAACAATTGGATGGAGGCCTGTGGAGCTCTATGATGTTGTACTGAGATATTGTTTTGAGAAAAGGTGATTATGGAGGGTAATTGAACCTCGCCATTCGTTTTATCGTAGATGCTCGAGATAGCGATTTTCTCGGCGTTTGGTTTCTCTAGATCGCCACAATGAAGAAATTTTGATCTGTTTGCTTACTGCACCGCGAAGCAGAATATCTGGCCAAAACGCCATCGGATAAATGTTACGCTCGCGTTCTGGGAATATTTAAGATACAAGCGTACCCAGATCGCAACATATTAAAAGAAATTATGATTGAAGTTTTTCTCTGCATCCTTCTCGTTTTGATTTGCTACTGCATCAGGTTTGTGGTTTTGCCTCCAGGAAATTTTCCAAAGAATATCCCAACCATTCCCTTCTACGTTACCTTTTTAGGTGCAGTTACTAATTTGGATCAAGAAGAAATCTTCAAGAAATATTTTCAAAAGAAGTTGCAAACACATGGTGCAGTAAAACTTTACTTTGCGTCCCGCTGGAGTATTTTGGTGACGTGTCCCACTCTTTTGCAAGAAATTTTTAAGAACCAGGAGATATACGAAAAAAGGGGAAACCAGTTCAAGAGCCCGCACTCTGTGTTGGCAGAGTACACGGGAGATAATGTCATCAGCGCAGGTAATGAGAACTGGAAACTCTATCGCAAGTTCGTCACGAACAGCATCCTCTTTCCGAATTTGGAGCCTCTCGAAAGAAACACACAGACACTTATTGAAAATTTCAAAAAGCTCGCTAATGGCCAGAGTCACCTCGTTGCCGAAACCTTGGAGAAGTACACTCTTGGCTGCCTTGGCGATTGTATCGTGGGAGTAAATCTACACATTGACGGTAATGAGGAAAACACAAAGTTTTACAGTGACCTCAAGTATTTGGAATCCCAGATTTTCAAGCCATTGGTATTAACGTTCCCCTTTTTGGATCGTTTGCCGATACCCAGTCGCTTGAGAACGAGAAAAGCAGTCAGGGAATACAAAACAAGATACTGTGACAGGATTGAAGAGGAAATGAGCATTGAAAACAGCAGTCGCCTAGGGTCATCGCTACACAGGGCTATGGAGAGTGGGAGACTTACTAAAAAACAGTTCCAAGACAATGCCACAATCGTTATGATCGCAGGACACGAGAACCCTCTGTTCCAATTGGCATCTGCGTTGTACATGCTTGCGAAACATCCAGATATTCAGAGTCGACTAAAAATGTCACTCAGAGATACTTCCCCGGATTCGAAAAGCAAGGAGCCCTACTTGAACGCCTTTATTTTCGAAACAATTAGATACTACCCTGCTCTAGGCCAAGTGATTAACAAGATGACAACAAGAAATGTCAAATTGGGCGGTTATATAAATATTCCTAAGGGAACCTATATCGGCTATAACAATTATGGAACACAGAGAAACCCTCATTTTTGGGGAGATGATGCCGACCATTTCAATCCGGAAAGGTGGGGGAAAACATACCCAGAAATTTTGCAAAATTTCAATTCATCAAAGAGCCGTTGCACCCTTCCAGCTTTCCATGGCCGTAGCCGAGCATGCATTGGTGAGAAGTTCGGATTGGCTGAGCTTAAACTGGCAATCATCGGGATAGTGGAAAACTTTGAAATTTCGCTAGACCCAGATTGGATTCCCAAGATCACACCAGCAGGACCTATAAGCCCTTTCGAGTTAAAGATCAGGATTCTTGAAGATTACAAGCGGTGATATCGTTGCTACGTAATGGGTTCGTCTAATAAATGTTTCTCATATTCAGCCACGACGATGGAATTCGTCAGAATCAGTTCTGAGTAAAGTATTCATCTATCACAGATTTGGGCTCATCGTACTTGCCTACTGGCTTGTAAACGGCTTTATCGAACGGTGGTCCAAAGGCTTTGGGACCTCCAAGATTCATGGCCCTTTCGGTATCAGTCCACTGACTAGAAGGCGCGAAAGCAATCACAAAGACGAATATACCATAGCGGTAGTCGGGTGTCCCACACGCCTCCCCTGTATCGGCATAACATACGGATATCAAGTCAGGTACCGAACAAACGCATTCCCATGAATTATGGCCTGATTTCTGTACCTCTGCAAGAATGTTCTCGTTTTTGAAAGGGATTTTCAACTTGTCTCCTTGCTGATTTTCGATCACAACTTCTCCATACACATGGCCTAGCATCAACTTCTTTTCAACACCAACAATTTTGCCCTCAAAAATTTGGCGGCCAGACACAGATCCACCGACAGCCTCCAAAATTCGAGTCGGAAGGTTCTCGAAATCCAAATCTTGCCTTGCCTCGAATACTGCTCTTCCAATTCTCCATGCCGTAGATATAGAATGATGGACTGTCATACTTTCCAATTGTTTGGAAGTCATAGGAGTGTTGACCACGCCAACTCGGCAACCTACCTGTGATAGCGCCGCCCTCAACATTTTTTCCACATAATGGTCATTTTGTGCTCCCGTGATCAAAAAGTCATTACCGTTACCGTCAGAAGCAGACGTATAACGCCAGAAAGGCTTCTCTGAGAGGGCGCAGGGCAAAACTTGGTTGTGAGTGGGATACGCTCGCCCCATCAAATCAGCATCGATGACTGGGGAGTTCATCATTGTCGACGCTCCACAGTACATACTTGTAAATCCATTGCCACCTCCAATCTCAAGGGCAAGAACGCCATCAGGACGCTCGTTGATGAAATTGAATAACGCCTCTGCAGCTATTGGTAACTCTTGGCCATGTAGCTGCTCATCGTTTACGGTCGGGGAACCTGCGTAGCCCACAGATATGAATTTCCCTTCACCCTTTGTCTTCTTTGTAATGTCATAAAGATTGACAACTCTGATGATCGCACCGCTGCGAATCATATTTCTCGTTTCGAGATAGATTGGATAAGGGGTGCCACCACCACCACAACCAAGAATATAGGATCCAACACGGATGAAATCCAAGTCTGTTTCAGAGATGATCCATTCTTTTTCTTTGGTGATAAGTGGCGTGTAGTGTTTGTAATCGATGAGAGCAGAGTCATCAACTATATCCTTAGAGTCGCGAGAGTCTTTGATCACCTCTAACCTGGCGACTAGAATGCTGGAAGCTTCAGAGTGAATTGCAATCTTCAGATATGTCTCCGCAACACGTTGATGGTCGATATCACCGAGAACCTTGACATGAAACGAATAGGCTCCGCTGACATAAGGCACCGGGTCGTAAACCAAGTCCACCACTCTGGCAGTGGTACGAAGGGCTCCTTTTGAGACAATTTCTGATACAGCCTTTTCGGTCAATCTTTCAATCACCTTTTCTTTTTGGGAGATATCAGAAAGCGTCTCAATGTGGTCCACCAGAGCCGATAACTTTCCCATTGCTGCTCCAATTGCGTTAGCAACCTGGTAATAGGGTGGTCTCATTACCACCAGAGCCCCTTTAAGTTCCAAAGGAGCAATAAATGAGCCACCTCCGACAAGAAGCACCGGTATTGGGTCTGGAGATGTCTTCATACGGTCGATGACTTTCTCAAGCTTGTTCTTTAATGCCATAGCAAAACCACTTTTCTGGTTCTTCGTAAATCTATGGTATAGTTCAGAAGGCGACACAGTGCCGATGCGAAAGTTACCGTCATCGCTACGTGCCCCCGATGCAACAGTGAGATCAGTAGCAGTGATTACTTGACCTCCAAAGACGAGAGCCTTCGTAGTGATTTCAGAGCCCACAGAATTAGGCCCCACCAGTACTGCGTCTCCATTAAATTCGACAACAGAGCCCCCGCCTAAACCTACGCTCTCGACATGGGGCATAGAGAAATTCATCGGTACCCCACCAACAATCGACTGGGCAGAAACTTGCCGTGGAAAGCCGTTCGGAAGTAACAACCCCACATCAGTTGTGGTACCTCCGATGTCGACAACCATGATGCTTTTACCAATCGTTCTCTTATCTTGAGAGCAAAGAAACGCTGCACCACGCATTGAGTTGGTGGGTCCAGACGAGAACGTGCGGATTGGTGTTTTCTGAGCATCCTGTACTGGTAACACGGTTCCGTCATTCTGTGTGAGGAGAATAGGACACTTAAAGCCCAGTTTTCTCACTGACGAGATGAAGGACGCGATAATCCTCTGGGCAAACGCCATAATCGATGCATTCAAAATGCTTGCATTTTCTCTGGGCAATAATCCAATACCGGATACCTTGCTAGATTCTACGATGCGAGCATCGGGAATCACCAGTCTCACCAAATCGGCTGCACGCCGCTCATGAGAGTCGTCCATCATGGAAAAGATACTGACAATCGCCACGGCACGTAATCCAGTTACTTTGATCTTTTCAGCATGCTTGAGGATGGCATTTTCATCTAACGGCTGTATTTCCAGCCCATCCACGCGATGGCCCCCGTCAACGTAGCCCACATAGCCCTCAAGGATTTTTGTCAACGATTCCGGGAAGTCAGAAAATGGAGGCGTACCTTTTGAATATGGCCCGCAAAGTCTCAAAATAGCCACAGGCTCCAATCGAGCCCTGTCTTGCTCTATGACTGCGTTGATAAAGTGAGTCGTGCCGATCGTGATCGCGCAAACATCGTCCTTCAATTGAACTTGAGGAGGATCAAACAAGCTGTTAAGCGCTGTGGAAATTCCGCTCGATACATCGGCAGTGGTACTTGTCTTGTGAAACGAGAGCACCCCTCTATTCTCATCGTCAATTTTGGAGGGGTTCAATAGCACTGAGTCGGTGTTAGTTCCGCCCACGTCAACGCCAATTACTAAGTTTCTCTGAGACATTTCTTAGGGATAACGAGATGCTTCATGTCGCTTTTATGACGGAAAGCTGAGAGCAGACTCCGGAATGGAGCGCGGAACCACTTCCCCGAAATGTGAATACGTCAAGTCGATAACCTGTCTGCAGGAAAGGGGGATCATGGCCCTCGTAATTACAACGGCGCACCGCCACAGTGGTATCAAGCTTTGTTCGAGCATTGTTATATATCTACGAAAATCCAAACCTGATTGTTCAACTTTCGACCACTCATTGGCATTTCACGAAGTGGAGGTTGCCCGCAATGTAACTCAGTGCTAATTTGCAGGTGCATAATCTGAGATCTGGTGTGGAGGTGCATAATGGTGCAGCTTCGCCTTATTCTCCGTATACTGGATGTCATAAATACCGCATTGGAAGCTGTCATAACCGCAGTCACTGATACCACCAAGATGTCTATGTTGCAGTATTTAAAAGTGAATCATGGCGACGAACGCGTTACATACTTGATCAATCGAGACATCAAGCCAATGGATCCCTCTCGCAGAATTTGGGGAACGTGGTCGTATGTCTTTTACTGGTCTATTACCAACGTAACTATTAGCACCTGGTCTGGGGCATCTTCGCTCCTCTCGTTGGGGCTTTCAGTGGGAGAAACGATGGGAATAATCATTCTTGGGAATTTATTGCTCGCTAGTCTTGCGCTCCTCAACGCCGCACCTGGTGGCTATTACCACATCGGGTATACAATATCGCAAAGAGTGGTATTCGGAATTCGTGGGTCATATATTGGAATTTTGGTAAGAATTATCTTGTCAGTCGTCTGGTTTGGCTCGCAGGCCTACCTTGGGTCAGAGTGCTTGAACTGCGTAATCTCATCCTGGAGCAAGAGCTATTTGACGATGAAAAACACTTTGCCTGACTCGGTGCATATGACAACGCAGGATTTGGTAGGCTTTGTGATTTTTCAAGTGATTTCCATTCCGCTTCTTCTCATCAAGCCTGAAAGGTTCAACCGTGCAATTATTGTTGCAACAATTGCTACGTTCTTGGCAATGCTTGGTATTGTTTCGTGGGCAGTTAGTGTGAATGGTGGAAACGGACCGTTGATGAGCACATCATCGAAATTGTCAAGCAGTGCCAGGGCATGGGCGTGGATTTATGGTATTTCATCGTGGTATGGATCGTTATCATCGGGAGTAGCGAACCAATCGGATTTCACAAGATTTTCATCACGACCTTGGGCTTCGTTCTGGGGAACTTGGTTTGCGATGATGGTGGTTGGCACCGCTGTTCCGCTTATGGGACTTTGCACGGCCTCAGCTTTAAAAGATTACTACGGGGAGGAATACTGGATGCCCAATTCTATTATTTTAAAGTGGCTCCAGGAGGACTACAGTCCCAAAGCTAGAGCTGCCGCATTTTTTGCCGGATCGATTTTCACTATGTCTCAATTGGTATTTAACACCATGGGCAACGGCTACGCTGGCGGCATGGATTTGGCTGGCACTTTTCCCCAAGTCTTTGATATTCCAAGAGGGGCCGTTTTGACGGCACTTCTCTCATGGGTAGTCCAGCCATGGGACTTTTACAACACGTCCTCGACATTTGTGACAGTTATGTCATCGTTTTCAGTGTTCATGTCGCCAATAGTCGGTATAATAATTTCCGATTTCTTTGTCATTCGCAAGAGGAACCTCAAGCTCTCCCACTTATATACCATGGATCCAGAAGGGAACTACTGGTATAACAAGGGAGTTAATTGGCGATCACTACTAGTATGGTGTATTTGTTTCACGCCTGGAATTCCAGGATTGATGAATCTGGCCAACAGTAATATCAAAATCAACTCTGGAATTCATCACTTCTACCAAGGTTCTGCGTTGTTTGAGTTCACTATTTCTTTTTGCTTGAATGTGGCTTTTTCTCGCTTGTTTCCCTACAAGAATCCTACGGAGTCTGACCTGGCTGACTATTTCAACAGTTACACGGAGAAGGAATGCGAACAAAGGGGTATCACGTTGTACAGCGATTTGCCTCCATTTGAGAGATTGGACCGAATCTTTGAAGAACACAAGGAATCTGAACAGAGTGACAGTTTGGATTACCTCGACCCGAAAGCAGACTCCGTAGAATTTAAGATCACGGCTGTTGGGCTGAATTAGCTGATCATGGGGAGAGTTCGGCGCATTTTCGAGCTTGCGTGAAAGCAGTTTTTTAATATTAGTTTCATCAAAAAATTTTGAAATATCATAATCTAGTCCATCTTGCTCCGCAGTTAAAGAATCATGGCGCCTATATCAGCAGTCTACTGTCAGGCAACTCATCAGCTCCAACCAATACGTCTGCCTTTTTGACAGATCCATCTGATTGCTCCTGATCCTCCATCGGCTTGAGATGCTTCTCGTCCCGAGTCTGGAGATAACGCAACACACAAACCACAATGATAGATGCGACAGCAGTTGCAAACATTGCATAACAGCCCTTCCTATACTTGGGAGCAGTAGAAGCTCCAAAGAAAAGAAGAGACCACCACGCATTGACTGCGTTTGAAAACATATTCATCAGAGCGAGAACAACAGCACGTTCCTCCTGGTCATCATAACACACCACATTTGCCCATGAGAAGAAGACGGGCTGTCCGCCATATGCAACACCACTCAAATAATGCGCGACGAAGACATGGCCATCTGAAAGTGGATTGCTGACCAAAATTGCTGCGCTGACGACCATCACTAAGCCAATGGCTATTCCACACTTATAGTGAGAGCGCCCCTTAGTGTAATCAATGTAATAGCAGAAAATAAAGTTAGCGAGAATGCCAACTGCGTAGATTCCCATAGGATAGTGATTACGCTGGGGGATCGTGTAGCCAAAGTGGGCCATCCAAATCGAAAAAAGCGCATTGGTACTGAATGACTCGTTTTCACCACCCAAGACCCAGGCGAACGAGAAGAGATACCAGTGCCACCTCCCCAAAACTCTCTTGATGACGGACCAGTCAAGCTTAGTGGGGTTCCGGGGTTTCATGCGAGATTTTGCGAGTAGCACTTCCTCCTCCGAGAAATAAAACGCCGTGCACGTGTCTGGAGTGTCTGGGAAGAAAAATAGCCCATATAAAGCGATAGGAACGGTAATTATGAAGTCGATAATGAAAAGCCACCGCCAGCCAGCAAGACCATGTTTGTTGTCCATATTGGAATAAATGGCAGCTTGCATAGTAGAGGAAAAAATGTTGCCCACAAGTCCACTTGATGTGAAAATTGCGCTTCGTTTAGCAAGTTCCTCTTCAGTATACCAGGACGCCAAAAGCAAGTGGCATCCAGTGAACGTCAGAGCTTCAAAAACAGCCTGAAAGAAGCGAATTGCACAGAGCTGCTGGTAGGACAGAACCTTATACATTCCGAGAGTCAAGAGGCCCCACGCAAACGTGCAAAAGGGCAACCAGTAACGAGGTCTGATCTTGAGCAAGATCAAGTTGTGAGGAATAAGAGCAACAATGTATCCAATGTTGAAGCACGTATTTATCAAATTGAAATCATCGCCTTTCATATTCAAATCCTCTTTCATGCCACTGACGTATGCATTGCTGATGTTGAGCCGGTCCAAATAGTTGACCCAATACATGAGGCAGCAAAACGAGAGAACGAACCAGTCGATCTTTACGACCAACTTGGCTAGTTTAGGGTCATGGGATTTTTCTCCCCATAGAATGGTCAGAACTTTGCCGAACATTACCCATGTACGGAGATGCCCTATGCTCGACTTTATACAGCGGTGCGCGTACAGGACGATAAGGTCTCACGCTCGAACCGCGTCGAAATTGTCAATCCGCTATACAGAGCGGATATGATTCTCAATCGTATTCAGGAATTCTTATCTCGTTTCAGTAATCATGCAGGGAGGGAGAGGAGTTCCGCACGGATTTTTGAAAAATCTCTCCGAACCCGTCCTGAAGGACGCAAGATAACGAAGAAGTTGTCAAGGAAAAGAGGGCCCTTGGAATTTTCTCAGTTGACTCAGCTTACGGTCACAGTAATGACATCGGTCGACTATTTATTCCCTAAAATTTTAAAATACGAAGACACTGGCATGGCATTTGAAGACTTCTCAGAGTTGGCTGACCACTTTGAGCATCTGGATGATTTTTTCTTCTTGAAACTTGCGTCCCACGAGCTGAAGCCCCACAACTCCTCCGTGAGTCTCCTCGGAGTCGTAGTCTCTCCATATATTCTCATCTGTTGGCGAGTAGAAAACCAGACGTTCTTCTTTCTTATCCATTTCAGAGTCGGCTCTGGTCACAGGAAACGTGCCCACTGAGTAATCCAAAAGATTAAACGGTGAGGTATACCCCACGTAATCATGGAATTTACCATTGGGATTTCCTGCAAAAGGAGTAGCAGGCATTATGATGCCGTCCAACCTCTTTGTGGAAGTTTTGGCTGCTGTCTCGTTCCATCTGTCTAGGTACTCCTTGGCGAGCTTGGTACGTTCAGCCTGCAATTTCCAGAGTTCAGATACCTTCATCTCTGGTGTAGTCCCATACATTTCCATATACGGGAAAAGTGGCTCTCCAGATTCTTTGACCTCATTCATGACATGTACACCTCCATCACTGACAAAAAATGCAGTGATAATTTGCGATAGCCGCAAGTGGTCCTTTGAGTCCCACTCAATAACTTCGTGGCCCGCAGCAAGAAGTTTAGCTTTGGTTTCCCTGATACCACGAATGATCGGTGGAGTTGGTCTGACCCATCCATCATCTTCCAAAATGGCAAAAGTCAACCTGGAAGGAAGTTCGACACTCCGCCAAGGGATCTCCACCATTTTAGGGTCGTAATTCCATGGCTCTTTCTCCACAATACTCTTGCAGTAATATTCTAGCGAGCCCAAATTTGTGGCTATCGGGCCATTGATAGAGTTCACCAGTTCCAACCCAGGAAGTCCCGATCTAGCTCCATAGGTTGGAAAACGACCAAATGTCGGCTTTAAGGAATACACCCACAGGTACGATGCGGGAATCCGGATACTGCCTCCAATATCAGTGGACACCGCTACAACGTTACTAAGCGCAGCAAGAGAAGCACCACCTCCAGAGCTGCCACCTGCACTTAACAATCTGTTGAAAGGGTTGGTGGTGTTGCCGTAAACGTGGTTGTTTGTCTCTGGCATCATCATAGCCACTGGCACGTTGGTCTTCACGTACATGATGGCTCCCATGTCACGGAGCATCAGCACAAGAGCAGTTTCCTCCTCAAACTTCTCGGGCTTAAAACAGAAGCTCACCATACCCACAGTCGTTGCCTGTCCCTTGATGTTGAAGTTGTCTTTCATGGCTATGGGGATTCCATGCAACGGACCAACGAGCTTCCCGGTCTCAGCAAAGTACCGGTCCAATTTTCCAGCGTCCTCAATGGCTGCATTGAAGAATACCTCTGAGAGGCAATTGGTCAACTGGTGTGCTATGGATGCTCTATGGCAGAATGCTTCACAGACCTCCACTGCTGTCCATTTCTTCAGAGCAATATTGGTAACAATTTCGCTTAAAGTTGAAGAGGTGATCTTCAATTCGGTGCTAGAAAGGTGTCCGCTTTTCTCTATAAATCCCGAAACATCTTTGACGTCATCTGATGGAAGATGCTCATCAGGAACCAACCAGTGGTTGAGAAACTCAGCATCTCTGAGGGCTCTCTTCTTTGCAGCAATTTCAGTATAGTGAGGACGAGTCATAGTATGTCTGAGCGTGCTCTCGTGAAGTCTTAGGAACAACCGGAGGGTTGAAATAGGACTAGTGCATGTTTCCGGCATACGTAGATAAGCTGGTGCGTCTGGGGGATCAATGGCAGGACGGATGCATTTCCGGTCGCGGGCCTAATTCCGTGGCAAGTATCCGATAGGCACGTCACACTCGGCCCAAAACGATTTTCGCATTCTATAACCTAAAGAAATCTTCCAATTCTGTATGTCGTATGTCAGCATGGGAATTGGGTTGTAAAGATCATGGCCATGATCGAAACGCGGCATGGCGAGAATACGATAAGCAAGATCTTAGAGGAAAGCGGTGCTATTGATTTGAGTAAATTAAGGTACCATATCGCTGAACGTCTACGGACACGAAAGAGTCCTGGTGTACAAATGTGCTCCATTCTAGGCGTTCTGGTGTGAAGAAGAGGAAAAAGAATAATTTATACAACGCCATGATCCCATTTACATTGGCAAATCAAATCAGACAATCACGTGGCCTGTTTTGACACACTAAGAGCTTGTGGACACGATCCCTCGCAGAAAGAGTACTAGCAGAGGTGACGAGCGAATGCAAATTCCCTCGCGTTTCGATGCGATTATCCACTCCTGTGGGTCATGGCCCATACCAAGTTTTGATGAAATCATGATTGTGAGTAAAGTGGTCCAACGTTGTCAGCTCCATGTGCATAACGTTAGCTGATACGAATCAACCACATCGCTTCTAAGAATAAAATAACTTACATGCCAAAATCTGAATAAAACCTCATCATAGTTATGTCACAGGGCAAATTACTTAATTTTGGATTTTTGCTCGCGATTATCACCTTTATGTCGTTACGCTTTCAACTCGCCAAATGATGGAAAAAGCGCGAAGGCCAGAAACAGCATGAAAAAAAGCAGAACTAAAAACTTCGTCTCCAACTAGGTTTTCATCCTAAACAAGGATCGTTTCTAGATTAGATTCGGTTTTATCTCTTTATTTGAAGTGTTCATTTCCTCAGTCTTTAAACCTATGACCCAATGTTGCATTGATAAGAATCCTAAATGGGTCTAGATGCTCACGTGTACCACCCAGAGTAAGTTCCCAATACGCTCTCACAAAAGGCTCCTTTGATACACCCTTGCAGACAGCTCCGTTATCTTAGAAGATACGGATATTTTTTTCTTATAAAGGACATATAACGATCCAAATGAAGCAAAAGATGGCAAGGAAAGTTGGAAATTTTTAAAAAGCAATCTGTCTAACGTTTTTAGTCCTTTCGAATCCGCTGGGCCAGTTTTTTCCCAATTTTCATTTAGCCGCTATGACCGGGCTTCCCAAAATACGAAAATTTCAACGAAGCGCAAGTGGTTTAGTGGTAAAATCCAACGTTGCCATCGTTGGGCCCCCGGTTCGATTCCGGGCTTGCGCATTTTTTTAATCTCTCCCGCACCGCACACGTGACCAGAATCTATCACTTTCACTTTCAAGCAACTTCCCAATTGTCCACTAACCATGTCTGTTGTTCCCGATTCTTTCAAGGCCCAAATCAACCAGGGTGTTCCCGGAAACGTCAAGGCCAGACCAGACCCACTTCCTGCTGGAAAAAAGATTGCTGCTAACAAGAAGTCGCCCTGTGAATACGACTCTTCTTTCAGTGATGCCGCCACCAAAACACCAGTGGGTGGAAGAGATTCAGAGACTGCTAGTGCATTTGAGGAGGTGGAGACTGCGCTTGACAGTGGTGACTACTCCACTGCTATCCGTGTCTTGTACTACCTCAAGGCCAAGACTTTCATCAACGAGGACTCTGCGAACGTTTGGGCCTATGCTGCATTTGCTTACGCACACCTTGGATTTTCTGAGCATGTTGGCTTCGCTTTGAAGAAGATCAGAGAGGCTGGTTTGGACCAGACCGTCTTGAAGCCCGAGGCGTTGAGCGACTTGAAAAAGGCCTCCAATTAGAGTGGAAGGTAAGTGATTGCTGAATACAATTATTGTTCCACAATAAATATAAGCAATAAGAGTGAACGAGCTGAAGAAAGTGGTGTAGCCCGAATTGTAGTTGAGCAATTGTCGGACAAGAATCTGATAAGGACATTTGCTCCTAGTGCACGTAGTTCAGTAGCACGTGAAGTCTCTGCAATGAGAACTTGCAACGTGCGGAATTAATGCTCACTAATGGCAGCGTTTGACCCGAACAGCTTATTCTTTGCCGGTCCAGATTCTCTCTGCTTCTCTCTGCTTCTCTCCACTAGGTTGTTTCTAAATCTCAGCATATTGGACTTCGCCCAAACCGTATGGCACTTCCACCTCTTAACTTACCATTTTAACACTGCGCATTTGGCCCTTCTGACCCTAAATTTATTGCAACTCTGACTATATGGCGTTTCTAACTCTAACCACATGGCACTTCTTCCGTATCAGCTCCGGAATCTACAGAACATCATAATCTAATGCATTTAAAAATTAACTGACTAAAACGTGCAAGAGTGCTTCTCCGAGCTACTTCCTCACGTCCTTACGCAAGCATTTCTCCCACTTCCTCTCTCCTACCTTGTCTAGCTTCTCTGGCGATCGTAGAGCAACACAGCTCTCAACAACACATGGAAACCTTCCTCTACCTCCTCAGGACTGGTGTACTCCTCGAAGTTGTGAGAAACACCGTCCTTGGAAGGAACAAAAATCATCGCAGTCGGGCACACTTTGGCAGTCAAACCCGAGTCGTGGCTGGCACCACTGACAATAGGCAAGCAGTTTTCCTTTCCAAATAGATCCTCAGCAGCCAGCTGGATGCAGTTTTTCATTGTCTTGTCGAAATGCACCGCCTTGAGGTCCACCAACAACGACTTTTTGGTGACAGGCGTTCGTGCTGCCGAGGTGATGTTCTCGATTTCCTGGTCGATTTCAGCAGACATTTGTGCCATCTTGTCATCGTCGTGGTGTCTGATGTCATAGATAAATTTCACCTCGTTGGGGATCACATTCACTGCTCTGGGCTGGAGGTCAAGCACTCCAACTGTCCAGAGCCCGCCGTGTTTTCTGGCGATTTCATCACCTTTGGCGAGGATCTTGGAAGTTGTCAACAAGGCATCCGTACGAGCCGAAAATGGCGTGGTTCCCGAATGCTGGGCTTTCCCCAGAATCACCATCTCAGTCCACTTGAGGGCCTGAATTCCAGACACAAGCCCAATCTTCTTTTTTTCCTGTTCCAATATAGGACCCTGCTCAATGTGAAGCTCAAAGTGAGCGGCGATGGGGTTTGCCTGATACAGACATGGAATATCTCCGAGATAGCCAATGCGCTCAAGCTCTCCACGAACAGTGACGGCAGAATCATCCACCGATTTCAAGTTGTAGATAGTCTCAAGTTGCGCCGATCCAGAGTACACGGACGAAGCCATCATGCTAACAGGAAAGCGGGCGCCTTCTTCGTTGCACCAGTCTATAACGCAGATTGGGTATTCTGGAACGTGGCCATTTTCGTGAATGGTTCTCAACACCTCCAAGCCGGCAAGAACACCCAAAATGCCATCGTATCTTCCTCCCGTTGGTTGGGTGTCGAGATGCGAACCAATTGCTGTGGGTGGACCGTCCTTCTTGCCTGGATAGATTGCAAAGATGTTGCCCAACTCGTCAATCTTGACGTTGCATCCAAGGCTCTTGGTTTCCTCCACAAACCAGTCCCGCACATTTTTGTCCAAATCTGTGAGTGCGAGCCGGCAAACTCCAGTTTCGGTCTCGGCGCTTCCCCATTTACCAGTAGCTCCATGGATAGCGGTGGAGTGGATGGTATCCACGAGACGACCAGGCACGGTCTTGAGCGAAAGTCCGTTCTGGACGCTGATTTCTGACTCTTGCACAGGCATTTTGTTACTCAGAACTCTTGGGGCGTTTTCATTGGGGCGTTTCACTGACCTTATATCATCTCCATCTCCACATCGGGTTGCCGTTTTGGGCATATGCGCCGGAATCTGCACCTGTCCAAGATTAATTGGAGGGGAGAGATTCTTGATCTTTCCGTGGGCAAAAATCCGGCACAAGTGAGATGCTCGCAGTCTATGGCCAGGCTCATTTCGCGGAGTTGCTCGTAAGTATGTGGGGATATACGGCGCTTTTGATGATGGGGCCACGCCGCATGAAAACTTGCTCAGCAATGGTTAAGTGCAAAGGTGGGGTGAATAATTTTGACAAGCCGAACATTTTGAGAATATATGGTTAAGCAGATTTGCCGCACATTATTCTGAGACCGCCCTTCGATATCGTCTCATCTACACAAATGTGGAGTAACCGGCACTCAATCAGCCTCAGCACGACATCATGCGATTGGGACATGGAATCTACTCCTTGAGCTCCTCCGCTGAAATTTTCGTTAGGATTCTACAATGGTCAAAGTACAGGCAAATTCTTTTTCGACTCTAGACAATATTTGGTATCAGGCCAATTACACCTCCCGATATGGAGGGCGCTAATCTCATTCGATTGGCTACTGACGAAGCATCTCGGACTGGAGCCGGCAGATTCTGGAAACACGGAAACCGCCCCAGGATTCTGAGCAGATTAGGTCTCAGCAACAAAATACCGCTGGTCTCTGAATGGCTTAGACTCTGGCGAGCTTTGCAGGGCTACCCCGTTGGCCCTTGGTTTTTGCTGAATGCGCTCTTTAGCTCTCTTTCGCCCAGATAACCAAGACCATGAATTTGACATCTTTTCAGCGAATCGACTACGTCCGCAGCCATTACACCACCATGTCGCCAAACATCCCATCGCTTTACATACACACCTGGTCCATGGCATGTGTATCGAAAAGCAGATAAAACGGCTCTCTGCCGGTGTAAATCTCCCATAATCCACGCAAATGAGCCAGCACTTGCATCGAAATCCGCGAGTTCAGAATGCGATAGAGATAGTCCAACCGGTTGACAAAGATCTCCCGTTTGTAGGGATCTTCCGTGGCACACGCAGCGATGTTGAGCAGCCAAATCGGAAACACAATGTTCTTATACAGCACATTGTTCACATCCACCGTATAGGCAGTGAGCATCTCGTCAAACTGCTCCAATGGCGCCTCGCGATCAAGCATGCCAGTAAGCAAAATCATCAGCAGACACAACATTGCTCTCGCCACAGCAGTGGTCTGTGCAGCTGCTAGCGTCATGGGACTTGCGGTCGGATAATCCAAGTGATGTATAAGGCTCTTTGCACGGTCAAGAAGCAGCTGATGGATCAGAACTTGCTGTTGAGTTAGAGGGAGAAGAAGGCGACACAGCCACGAACATTTGGCAGCAATCTCAAATGCACGCATCGAGATGTGCCCGGCGTGTGGCAAGTCGCCAGGAAGAATGCACGACAAGTCTTGGACAGAGTCAAAGAAGTCGAACGGACTTGGAACGAGTTCCTTGAGCTTGGTGTGGTCGCAGTAGAAGATGGTGATCGAGTAGTTGAACACAAAATTCTCAATCATGGCCTTCTGCAAAGCCGAGTACTCTCTGTCCAGCTCCAACATTCTCATGGTGATGATTCGAGAGGCAGCACCAAGATGGGCAGCACACCGTGTGGCATTCAGGGTACCAAAATTGTCACGCAAACAGAGTGTTTGGAGCACCTGAACCGCCACAAAGAACCAGTCCTCGAATCCGACCACATGGCCCACGCGCATCTGTTCTACAAATTTGTCGATGGCCACTTCGTAGGTTTGCATAGCTTGCTCGGAGCACTCGCTTTTCCCGGCAACAAATGCCGCTCCGCATGCAATGAATATATCGCGGAGCGTCATATTCTCCGTCGCTGCCTCTAGAAACAACTCCTCGAGCGAGTAGGTGCCATGGAAATGGACCCTGGCGATATTGGGCACGAACCGCGACACAAAGCGGCGGAAGAAAAGCTGCTCGCTTTCGGAGATGCCTGAGATGTGCGAATTTCGTAGAAACTGCGAATACGACGGGCTGTTGAGCGTTTTGTGGAGATATTGCTCGCGGATGAAGTCGGTAGAGTGAACTGGCAGCACCGACTGCATACCCAAGTGTTCCTCGGTCAGTTTGGACAACCTGATCAGGTTCAATATTTTCAAGCTTGTGCTTCTTTCCTTCCTCGCCACTTTGGAAGGGTATTCGCAAATCAAGCGGATTTTGGCACACTTCTGGCACAGACCGGCGGATTCGTCGCATTTAACTTTCCGCCGCTTACAATTTAGACATCCGTTGGAGGACCGGCTGACCTTCTTTGCCCGCTGAACCTGCAGCATGCCCTTCTGGGACATCTTTTGGACGGTTTGGTACTCTCGGTACAGCTTGCTCATGAGTGGCGAAATTAACGCGGCGTTGCCGGCGTTCAGACAGTATCAGGAAGTGTCAAACGAACCGGAAATAGATCGCGGGCTATTTTAAGATATGCCAGGCTTATTTAGTCTAAGCGAAAACGCACTTCTCCAATTAGTGAACGATGGGATGTGGAGTGCATTGGCGAAGTGCAGGACCACCTGGCGAATATCCCGCGGGTGGCGGTGCGGTCGATCTGTCAGATGCAAGAAGAGGTTGAGAAGTTATTATGTGCGTGCCAGTGCATTCACGCCAAAAGAACAACAGCGACATGAAATAAAACACAATAAGCCGCAGGAGGCGCCGAGACAGACACAATGCATGGGCCCCAAGTACAAGTTCCAATCTGCAATCACTTTATGCATTCCCCATTATGGCATAGCAGCCCTTACTCTTGGCTATAGAAGGAACGCAGATTTCGAGCCGGACCCTGCAGTCTTTGACATTTGCGTCCGGATCCGTGCTCGATGCCATGAATACTGACCTCGTAGATAAGGAAAGAGAACCTTTAGCTCGTCTGAGCGCTATAGCAATCCCTCTTGTAGGCTGTCTGGAGCCGTCGACCGGGCTCGCCGATTTTGAACACTAGCAGTGGCAAATTTGCCCGGTTCTTACCGCTGAGCCCGAACAGGAGTATGTCGTGTTGGGTGGACAAGTCACGGTGAACCAGACACCATCGAACAATGAGCAGAAGGCATACTACAGGATTCCAAAAATGGGTTGCGACTCCCCATCTTCAGAAAGGGGTGATAAGGCAAATCAGAATACTTCATTTTTCAAAGGAAAGTCCAGGCCATTCACGCTGCCGCATCCAACATCACCGACGCGCGCGGAGTTTCATCCGCACCTTTTTTCTTGGGAAGAACGGCATCAACGGTAGCCACTCCCCGGCCATTGTATGCAGGCGAAATCTGCAATGACATCACAGTACATCAGCCGCTGACGTGGACTGGCGCGAGCGCGAAGAAAGGGGCCGCCGTTTGGAGGAGGCGCCAGGTAACCAATAGAATCCAAAAAAAAACTATCGGCTGCACTTGCCCAGTTGGTCCTCTGCCTCGCCAAAGCCCCAACTTAAGCTCGTGGAACTGAAACATGATGCTGTGTTTATGCAGTACATCAAGCTGGGCGCGTCTAATTGGGCCTCGCGGTAAACACGATGCATTCCCCTGCACATTTCCGATGGGAACAATTACCTGGAAAGTTTCCCCGAGCACTCCCTTGTTGATCAGCCGGCGAGTTTCCACATTAGATACATCTTGTCATTTCTACCAAGTTCCACCTCTTCAGGAAAAAAAAAAAGTATAACATGTCGTTGGCGCTCTTATCCACGCCATTCCTCCTCAGTGCAGTTTTTGCCGCAGATTATGGCGGCTATGGCGACGGCGGAGAAACCACTCAAAAAGCCACCACCGCCACTACCAATATTGCATCAGATGTCGTCAACACCCGAACCCAGGCGAACGCAAACTCCAACACAAAAACCACTCCTGCCACTCTAGCGGCCCTTTCCCAGCAAACCGGCTCGGAATCCACCATCGCACCTGTTCTGACGTCCTTGTTGCTAGATACGTCTGAAACAGCAGCAAAAACAGGATCGGATGGTTCTGCGCATTCCAGCACTGGAACCGCCACCTACAACCAGTGGGGATTCACGGGTTCTCAGTCGATATGGCAAGGCAGTGCACTGGATAGCGCCTCGGGGCTGGCGTCGGCCTCGGGGTCGTCGTCGTCGTCTTCGTCTTCGCTGACCTCAAAACTGTCTGCTCTGTCGGGCGCTGAGCGGATTTTGGATGCTCCGGGCTGGAAGAAGACCACCATTGTTTGGGCCATGGTGGGAGTCACCTTGGGCCTCCATCTCGGAATGTGAGTGAAAAAATGCATTGTGCAATAGTAGAGAAGCGGCGGTAAAGCGGCGACGTATCACCAAGATGGCCGTACCGACAGATGGTCTTGTCGGTGTCATCAGGGCTGATATATAGCAGCAATGAACGTATAACGAGTTCAATGACGTAGCGTAGCGGCCTTCAACTTTTGGCGCCGTTGGCAAGAGACACGAATATGTGGCCACAGCACACATGAGATGCTTGCAATTATGTAATGAGCGTTGTAGTGACGTTGAGCGTTGTGAGGTGGACTGCGCTTGACATCTGGAGGTTCATCAAGGTCGAAATTTAAAGTACTGTCTGCACTGTCTCTCACCCAAACATGCCCGTCTGGTCAAGAAGCGTGCGCTGCATCTTCGTCCACAACTCTCCAAGCCGAACAACCAATCCCGCGCATAGACTCTTGACTCGTTCGTCTATCACGACCTCAAACCAAAGGGCCGCTTTCTGCTCAGCAATGGCCAATGAACGGGCATGTTCCGTGACCAATATAGAGTCGTCCACGATATCACAGATGAGTAGAATTCCCGTGATTGTAGCCTCCACCACTTGGACTTCTGCCACCGATACAAACTCCATCACAGATACCACCAAGGACAAGTGTTCGCGTGACATGTCATGCAATTCGGCGGCTGCAGGGTATGCTGAATGCAAAATGAGCGACAACGTACGCAAGTAGTGAGCCGTCAACACAGGCGTGTAGTGGCCGATATTGAAACCTCCGGACTCGTGCCAGATGTTTACGAGAGGAAAGTAGAATAGCTGGGCGACATTCTTGTTGAAAAACGCCAAGCTGGGGGCATTTTCAGCCGGCTTTCGCTTTTTCAAACCGGCCAGCATCCGCACGACTCGGCCTGGCCCAAGTTGATCTTGAGCACTTTTCAGAAGATCTTCCATAAGCTCGTTCTGGATCGAGTTCTCTAGCTGCGCGTAGCCAAAGGCACCATGGTCATCATCCGCACTTGGATCAGAAGCGAGATACTTTTTATGCAAATTTTCAGGGAGCATTTGCGACGCAAATGCTTTGGTCTCAAAGCTCAGCCGAACATCGTTATCTTGATAACCCCGAAGTTCACGAGCCGCAAGCGACACAGACAGCAAGAGACACATGCGCTGTTGAAGCGAGTAGTCGCCCGTAAGAATTAGCCGACAGAGGTGACGCGTGACCTGGGGAGCCGAGACGACCACAGCAATAAGCGCGTTGAGTTTCCACGACTCAAAGTTCTTCTGGTCATAGAAGTTTGCGAGACCCGCGAGGATGTTCACGAGGTCTTCAGCATAAAATGCCACCTCAGAGCCGAAGGCCAGTTTTTGTCTGAGAAGAGTAGGCGCCGATTTCAAACCAAGTTCGATCTTCTCACACGCCAGAGGTTTCTTGGTGTCAGCCGAGAGGTAAGTCAAAATGTCCTTGATGTAGATGGGGGCCGGAATTTTCTCTGGCCGAGCAATCGACGGGTCGTCCAAGTCTTCGACGTCCCCCTCCTCAGCTTCTTTCAATCGAAGATTCTCGATCTGTAGCCACAGGGTGGAAGGCATCTCGTCGTTAGTGTGAATCACTGGCGCCGACAAGATTTCCCATGCATCTTCCAAAGTCATGACCACGTCTTTTCTGCTGAGCTTGGTGTCTGGAATTCCAATTGGTTCCTCCATAATGATGTCGAAGATGCGGTCAATTCCCGCCATGGCGCACACAGAGTCAGCAAAAAAGATGCCAAACGCTTTCACTCGATTGGAGTAAGACGAGAGGCGATTCGAGATGGCCAGCATAAACGCCGGATGCGTGGTCATGGCCACGAGCTGCTGTTGTTCCATTTGCAGGCACAAGCAGAGAAGAAGATGGGTTCTGCATTGCTGCCTGTGGATAGGTTCCTCGGCAATAACGTGAGCGTTTCCCCAGGTTGCCAAAATCTTGGCCGTAAGATCCTCAAACGGCTTCTCGCCGAGCTCAGTCATGAGCATGGCACACACAATATTGAGCCCGTAGTTGTACTTGGCGATGACTACCTCCACCATGAGGTCTGTCCAGATGGAGTTGTCTAGCGTTTTGCCGATGGTGAATGATGCAGAAAGGAGGTCTAGGTCCATCGACTCCTTCACATATCGCAGCGAAAGATGCTCTAGGAGTTTGAGAAGGACTGTCTTGCGCTCAAAGCGTTTCATGTGTGCTGACACATCCACTAGGAAGCCAAAACTCTCTGGCTGTAGAAACACATCAAAGAACGCCCCAGCCTGTTTCCCAGATAGGGCAAGGAGAGCAAGAAGATAGTGAGGGAAATGCACCGTGCTGACACTTTCTCGGCCAGAACCTGAATTCAAAAGTTCACGCGAGAGGAAACCCACGTAGGCATCCATGGAGCTAAACACTTGGGGAACTCTCAACCCATTGAAACGCATATCTAGCTCTCTCACCACAGAATACACCTTGCCCTTGAACAAAAGCCTCTCGATATCCTTGGGCAGAGAAGGCTCTCTCTGAAGACCTTCCAAAAGTCGGTATCGGAAAACGTCACCGAGAAGCTCAAGATGAACGTTTAGCAAAGAGGACAAGTCTAAAGACACATCAGCCTTTGATCTTGCAACCATTTCAATTTTGGCCACCAAGTTGCCCAACCCAATGCACGACCCAAAGCAATGGGCCACATCAGCCCTGGTTTCGGGAGGAAGAAGCCCATACAGTTCGGGCACAGTGTGCTTTAGTAGCACGGAGACGAGTTCTAGAATCTGGACATGGGTCGATTGCGGGGCCGATCGCAAAGCACGTGATATCTCAGCAGGCAGCGGTTGGCCCTTGAGTACCTGGATGCCGGTGTTCATTTTGTGGGGAAATCGTGGTGGTCAGATGAGATCGCGCACTGAGTGAATGGAAAAGATGAGCGTAGATAAGGCACTTTCACTACGGAGAATGCGGGTATTGAAATTTTG
Organism: Hermanozyma aechmeae; assembly: GCA_030583085.1. Taxonomy (NCBI): domain Eukaryota; kingdom Fungi; phylum Ascomycota; class Pichiomycetes; order Serinales; family Metschnikowiaceae; genus Hermanozyma; species Hermanozyma aechmeae. The sequence continues at coordinate 489,146 of JAJMHA010000008.1, read as the reverse complement.
GGATACAGGAAAAAACAGTACGTTAAGAGTAGCGGCTGCGGTGATTTGAACTCCAATTGGGCTCTGGTGGTGATATCTGGCAGCAGTAGTATGAGCACCACGAGGCACCACAAGGTGATGTATGACGATGGCCAGGTTCGATACTTTGATGAGATTCAGAAAGGAGAACAAAAAATGGCCAGTAAGTAAGAACAGGGGCCCAATTGGCGCCCAATTGAGCACGTGATGAAACCAGCCCTCTCTCATTCATCCTCCTAGACAGAGGGCAGTAGCTACGGGGAGGTTGCTGCAAATCAGCGAAAGTAATGTAATGGCATTAGCTCTCCACAGCTCAGGTGGCATTAGTTTTCTCCAGCAACTGCGTGAGACTGGAGTCTTCCACCAACACTGAGACTTTTCCAATTCCCTTCACCAAACAGCACAATGCCGAAATAGCCACGGGCTGTGTCCGTTAGTAGGCCCCCAATTTCCACTATGCGACTTCCTAGCCTGCCATGAATCTCACTCTCTGAGTAGATCTACGCAGCTTTTGCATCTGCAAGCAGACGGCGCTTGCCCCCATTTTCGAGAATGTACACTTGAACTCGGGAATTTGCTCTTACTGGACATCTAGCTGGGCCATCTACAAAACACGCACGGCTGATATTTTGCACATCTGCTGATTTTGGCGTCCGCATTATCAGCATGGTAGCCTCTGCCTCACTCAGCCGTCGATGTCACGTTGCCCTTTAAATTAGCATCAGAAATATTGTGGAATCGGGTCTCCCACAATATTAATCTACTCATTTTGTCCTCTCGAACTACTTGGTGGGGCACGTGCATCTGAGACTTGTGCGAAGTAACCCAAACTCCATCTCCAGCAGTCTTCTCATATTCTAGCGCTATACGCCCATGTTCTCGGTGTCGAAAACTGCCGTCGAGGTTATCCGCAATGAGTTCAAAACAAATCTTGACCGCTATTTTGCCCTGAGTCATTTCGATCTACCTGACAACAAAGTCAAGTTACTTCGCGAAGTGATGGAGTTGGTGTATCTCCGCAACAACCCCCTAGTGGCCGTCGATGTCGAGGCATACGAGCGTAACCTGAACCTTGTGACAGAAATCGGGGTTGCAATCTACGATCCAGAGCACCAATTCCTCTCCGCAGTGCCTAGGATCAAGTCTCTCCACATCATCATCGACGAGCACCGAAACTTGAAAAACGGCCGCTTCGTGCCGTACAACATCGAGAAATTCACAAACGGCACATCATATTCCATGAAAATGGCCGAGCTGAAGGGGTTTCTTACCTCATTGTTCAGGCACTACTTGATTGCAAAAGAAGGCATCCTTGTGGGCCATAATCTTTCTGGCGATGTCAAGTGGCTTCGAAATTACGGCATCAGCAATGAAGTCAAGCTCCAGACCGTCGACACGGATAAGCTTTTCCGTTACCTGTGCCAAAATGGCGCCTCTTTGAGGAAGGTGCTTCGCCGTTTGCACGTGCCACACGCGTATCTTCATAATGCCGCAAATGATGCCTACTACACGCTATTGGCCTGTATTGCACTTTGCGATCCTGCTCAGCGTGTTGAGTTTGGATTGGATACTTGGCAACCGAGACCAGACCCGGACTTGGAATTGAGCAACAAGGAGAGAGCTGAAAAGAAAAGGAACAAGGTGCGGGAGAAATTCAGCGATGACGCTACAGTTATTCGGTACTCTGGCGTTCCTAGCGTCCACCAATATCTTCAGAAGCCGTGGTATGAGCACGAGAAGATTGAGGTTCCAGACGATGTTGAAGGTGACGAGCGTTCAGTGCTGCCAGAGGATGAGAAGAAGTCTACGAAGAAGAGCCAAAATAGGGATTCCAGCAACCAAGAGTTTGCACCGTCGAAAAACGAGTTGGAGGAATGATGATAGCATAAGAGCCACAGGTTGGCAGATACTAATCAACGACAACATCGAGACACGTGCTTCAGATGGCTGAAATCGTGGATCCCGGGTATACCCGATGAGGAGTTAGAATTGGCCGGCTGAGGTAACTCACGGAATCTGGAACAGGAGCGAAATTTGTGAGTTAACGACTGTATTATATAAAGCATAGCTCAATACTGATAACTCGTCATACGTGTCTCGTGACGATCGTAGCTGCTTGAGCTCATTTTCGTTGGGTCGCTGAAGCCACCCCAACTTGCACCCGTGCACCAACTTCTCCACCACCATTATGGCACCGTATGTCAAGTCGTCGTGATTCCCGCCCGACACCCTAACCGCAGTAAAATTGCCTCATTCAAGTACCCGCGGGTGTCTTCCACTCACAAATTCGGTGCCCATGTTGCCATGGCTGGCGGAATAAGCAATGCAGTTACCAATGCCATGGACATTGGCGCCAACAGTTTCGCTTTGTTTTTGAAACTGCCCAGGAGATGGGTGTCGCCTGAAATTAAACCAGAAGAAGCATCCAAGTTCAAGTCCTTGTGTAAGGAGCATGGCTACAATCCCAGAACAGACATTCTTCCCCACGGGTCGTATTTCATCAACTTGGCGAATCCAGATGATGAAAAAGCAGAAAAGGCGTTTGATTCGTTCGTAGACGACCTCAAACGTTGCGAAACCTTGGACATTGGGCTCTACAACTTCCACCCTGGTTCTGCATTGGACGGAGACAGAAAGGAAGCCATAGCCAAATTGGCGGGAATGATCAACCGGGCAGTAAAAGAAACGGAATTTGTGAAGATTGTCCTTGAAAACATGGCCGGCCACGGCAACCTTATAGGCTCAGATCTCCAAGATCTCAGAGACGTTATCGACCAAGTCGAAGACAAGAGTCGAGTTGGAGTCTGCATCGACACGTGCCATTCTTTTGCGGCCGGGTACGACATTCTGACGCAAGAGAAATGGGACAAGTTCTGGGAGGACTACGACCGCATTGTGGGGTTCAAGTATCTCAGTGCGATTCACCTCAACGACTCCAAGGCGCCATTGGGTGCCAACCGCGATTTGCATCAAAAGTTGGGACTTGGATTTCTTGGACTCGAGGTGTTTCGCGTGTTGGCCAATGACAAGCGGCTCGAGGGCGTGCCAATAATCTTGGAGACACCAGTTGGAAAAGACGACTCGATCTACGGTGAAGAAATCAAGTTGTTGGAGTGGATGGCAGGCAGAGCCGAGGATGACACGGAATATCAGGAAAAGCGAGACAAGTTGGCAGCGTCTGGAAAGAGTGAGCGTGCTGAGCATTTGGCCAAGTTTGAGAAGAAGAAAGCGGCACCAAAAAAGGCTGCGAAGAAGGGAAAACGAGAGGGCGATGTGACGTCCTTGGTGAGAAAACGGGCGAAGAAGGAGCCAAAAGAAGAGGACGATTCAGCCGTCGAGGAGGCATAGTTGTCGAGGAGAGTCAACGATGAGGAAAAGGGACGGCCTGCAATGCCGTGGAGTATGAAAAGAACGGAAATATTTAGGAAGGTGATATTGTCATGCAATCGAAAACAGAAAAGAAACCCCGAACCTTTAGGATGTTTTTAGCGATCTCTCAGGCGTAGGCACCACAGCGTCAAGTCTACTACGATTCATAGTGTAGTGAAGAGTAGTGAAGCAGAATAAGGGGAAACAAGCTGCTTCATTTGACAAAACTCTCTGGACTGTGAATTCCGCTGGCTTGTGGCTTTCCAGTTCCAAGCCTGTTCGCTCAATTTGACACCCACAGATCCAAGAGCAGCTTCACTTTTAGCCAGCTCAACGGCTCGCTCATTTGCTTCTGCCAATTGCTGGAAATCCCGCGGTTTGCTCTCAATTGACCGCTCCACCTCGCCCATCGCCAGGCACATCACGTGACCACTAGATCCAGTCTTCCACTCTCTTGCCCTGACAGAACCCGTGAAACGCCACGAAATTCTGATAACGCCAAAAATATTAATTCTGCAAACCCACCACCTTCATCTTCCAACCCACCGTGCAACGTCGGCCGAATCCCTCCACTCTCGTCAGCGCACGACTTTTCTCACATCTACTACTACGATTCTCTAGATCACCCACATGTTTGGCCGCACAACATCTGGGTTTGGAGGATTTGGCGGTGCTCTGGCATCCAATACCTCACCGTTTGGAGCACTGTCAGCTGCCAACAACAATTCCCCCTTTGGCGGCTCTCAGCCGCTGGCATTTGGAACCCAGCAGAACCTGGCATTCGGAGCCAACAACAACAACAACACAAACACCGCAGGAGGCACGGGTTTTGGTGCTGCCAATTCAGGGACCTCTCCCTTTGGTGGTAATGCCAACAACTCGTCAGCATTTGGAGCGAATGGCGCTTCAGCATTCGGCAACCTGGGCGGCGGTTTGTTTGGTGCTCAGCCAAACAATAACGCCGCCGGTGCCGCAAACACAACATCACCATTTGGAGCCAGCACAACCAGCGCATTTGGTTCGGCGGCCGCAAACCCGGGCACTAGCCCCTTTGGTGCATCGAAGCCATTTGGCTCATTTGGCGGTCTGGCCAACGCCGCCACGGGGAGCCCCTTTGGCGCTGCAAACGCAGGAGGCGCCTCTAACACGAACAACGGTACTGCTGTGAAGCCGTTCACACCGTTCACCGAGAAGGATACCCTGGGAACTTCTTACTACCAGAACATTGCGGCGATGCCCGAATACAAGAACTTCTCGTTTGAGGAGTTGCGCCTCAAGGACTACGAGCAAGGCAGACGCTATGGCAACGGGAATGCCGGCGCCACCGCATTTGGCGGCGCTGCTACGGGAACTAATTCCGGGTTTGGGTTTGGCGCCACCAACAACGCCAGCAACAACGCCACGGGCGGGTTTGGCGGCTCAACTTCCGCATTTGGCGCCAGCAACAACTCGCCTTTCGGCGGAAGTGGCGCCACCTCAGCGCTCAATCTGTCTGGCTTTGGTGCGGCCAATAACAACACCGCCACGAATTCCGGGGGCCTCTTTGGCTCGGCCAACGCCAACACAGGCTCGGCATTCGGAGCATCGGGAACTGGCGCGTTTGGAGCCTCCAATAATACCGGATTCGGCGGCTCCTCGGCATTTGGAGCCACCAACAACACCAACACCAACAACCCCGCTACCGCCAGCGCGTTTGGCAAACCGGCCGGCGGATTTGGCTCGGCTTTTGGCTCTAGTAATACAGGAGCTACAGGCAGTGCTTTTGGTGCAGCCAACAACACCTCAGGGGGCTTTTCTGGAGGTTTTGGCCAGACCAACAGCTCCCCCTTCGGCCAGACCAACAACACCAGCGCTTTTGGAACCAATAACAACAACAATACCGGAAATGCGTTCGGGGCCACCGGAAACAATGCATCTGGAGGCTTGTTCGGCAGCACCAACAACGCCACTGCTGGCAGCACCAACAACGCCACTGCTGGCAACACATTTGGTGGTAACACGAATTCCGGTGGTTTGTTTGGAAACAACGCCAACGCTAACAACGCCAACTCCAACACTGGTGGAGGACTTTTCGGAGGTGGGGCTGGAGGTTCAGCTTTCGGAAAACCAGCAGGGACCACCGGCGGTGGACTATTTGGCACCAACAACACCACAACCCAGTCTGGATTCGGTGCTGCAAACAACACCAACACCGGTGGTGGCTTGTTCGGTGCCGCCAACAACAACAACAACGCCGCAACCAACAACAATTCCGGCGGGGGCCTCTTTGGGTCCAGCAATAACGCAAACTCTGGTGGTCTCTTTGGAGCGAACAACAACACCAATAATAATGCCGGTGCAAATGCTGGCGGGGGACTTTTTGGCGCCAATAACAATAACACGGCCGGGAACACGGGCGGCGGACTTTTTGGGTCGAAACCAGCAGGCACAACGGGCGGATTGTTTGGCGGTTCCTCCAATACTTCCGCACCCGGAGGGTTTGGTGCGCTGAACACGAACTCTGGAGGTCTCTTCGGAAGCAAGCCTGCGGGAACTACCGGGGGATTATTTGGCGGATCCAACGCTACTGGCACCAACAATACCAGCACCACGCTGGGGGGTCTCTTTGGAAACAACAACAATGCCAACAACAATACGTCTGGCGGGCTTTTTGGAAACAACAATAATAGCAACAACGCCTCCGCCTCAGGTGGTGCCCTTGGCGGGGGTGGTCTTTTCGGAAACAACAAACCTGCTGGAGGTTTTGGCGGTCTGACCACCGGCGGTTTGTTCGGAAATAACAACGCTGCCCTGGGTAACCAGAACGGTAACCTTGGCGGATCTTCTCTCTTTGGAAACTCCGCCGGCCAGAACCTGCAGCAGCAGGCTAATGGCCAGGCTTCATTGGTGAACATAGCTGCCCAGAACCCATATGGAAATAACAAGCTTTTCCTGAGCATCTCGGGTCAAGAAGCCAGCGCTGCGCCTGAACTGCCACTTGTTATTGCCGCAAAACCTACAAAGAAGAAAATCTCGTTGACGTCGGCCTACTCAATTGCGCCTTTGTTTGTCGCCAAACGCCTAGTCTCCGAACCAAAAGAGAGAGCACTCGCAGTCACGAGGAAGGCTTCATACGATCAGAGCTTGCTTGACGTCAATGTTGATCAGGCGATCATCAACTCCGACATTTTCACCCCCAAGACGGATTACAAAAAGTTGGTGATTGGAGATTCGAAAAACGCCATAACGCACGGCGACAAGAAGGAGGAACCCAGACATGTTCTGTTCTCCGTAGACAAATCAACGAGCTCGCTCGCTTTGCAAGAGCCTGCTGCACAACAGGAAACTGATGACGATGGTTATTGGACGCTGCCACCTTTGTCGGAGCTCAAGAAGAAGCCGCTTGGTGAGTTGAGAGCAGTCGAAAACTTCACTGTGGGCAGAAAATACTATGGTCAATTGAAGTTCCTTAAGCCTGTGGATTTGAGCGCATTCAACTTGGACGATATCTGTGGCGAGATCATCACTTTTGGCTCCAAGAATGTCGTCGTCTATCCCAATGACGACCAACCTAAACCCGGCGAGGGCCTCAACATGCCTGCTGAAGTCACGTTGGAAGGATGCTATCCTATCAACCGACAGACCAAACTTGCCATTTTGGACCCTAAGGACGAGGTGGTGAAGAGGCACATCGAGAAGCTCAAATCGTTGGAAAAGATGGAATTCAAGAACTACGACCCACAGACAGGCAACTGGTCGTTTACGTTTGAGCAGGTATAAGGCGCTGTCGTTGAAAATGTCGGAAATGTCAGATTTTCCATCACTGAGCCTCGGACACTCACGTCTCCATATTGGCGCCTGCACACATGCGCGTTCTCCATCTTGCGCGTCTATCCATCCTATCTTTCCAACATGGGTGTCAAAGGTATGATAACATTTTTGGTCTAATTTCTTAATGCATTAATCTGACTCTAAGGTCTTAATTCGCTCATCAAGGAGCATGCACCAAACGCGTTCAAGGAACACACGATGAAGAACCTCTTCGGACGCAAGGTGGCCATCGATGCTTCCATGTGCTTGTACCAGTATCTTATTGCCGTAAGACAGCAAGATGGACAGCAACTCACCAGTGAAGACGGAGAAACCACTTCCCATCTTTCCGGAATGTTCTACCGTACCATTCGAATGGTTGAAAATGGAATGAAACCATTGTACGTTTTCGATGGCAAACCTCCAGTGTTGAAAGGCGGAGAGCTCGAGAAAAGACTTCTCAAAAGACAGGAGGCCGAAAAGCAGATCGAGGAATTGAAAGAAACTGGCACCGCCGAGGACCTCATGAAGTTCGAAAAGAGAACTGTGAGAGCTTCTCGCCAGCAAAACGAGGAGGCCAAAAAGCTTCTTCTGCTCATGGGAATTCCCTATGTGGACGCCCCTTCCGAAGCCGAGGCGCAGTGTGCGGAATTGGCCCGTGGTGGTAAAGTCCACGCTGCCGCTTCAGAAGACATGGACACCCTTTGTTACGAGCCCAAGTTCTTGCTTCGGCACTTGACTGTCGCCGAGGCAAGGAAGTTGCCAGTTGACGAGATCAACTACGAGGAGTTGCTCAAGGGACTTGAAATGGACCGGCTGACGTTTGTGGACTTGTGTATTCTTCTTGGATGCGATTACTGTGAGACGATCAAGGGAGTTGGTCCCGTTACAGCATTCAAGATGATAAAGGAGCACGGCTCGTTGGAGAACATTGTGAAGTGGATCCAGCTGAACCCCGAGAAAACCAAATATAAGATCCCCGAGAACTGGCCATATGACGAGGCAAAGGAGCTCTTCATGAATCCAGAAATACTAAAGGCCGAGGATGTGAATTTCAAATGGACCGAGCCACAAGTGGAGGGTCTTGTTGACTTTATGGTGAAAGACAAAGGTTTCAATGAGGAAAGAATACGCAGCGGAGCTGAGAAATTGAAGAAGAGTCTCAAAGGAGGGACACAGGGCCGTCTTGACGGGTTCTTTACGGTGGTGAAGCCAGCTCAGACTAAAAGAAAAGTGGAGGACAAGGGCAAGGGAAAAGGTAAGGGCACGAAGAGAACCAAAAAGTAACAACCAAACACTTAGCATAATTGATAACTAACGATATGGAGATGTATTATAGTAAAGATGTATTCTAACTCACCTCGATTGCAGATCCGGAGAATTGCTACCATTTTGAGGATAGGAAAAGGTGCTTACATCACAGTATCCTAAACGTAGACGCAAAGGAATCCACAGTTTACGTACCGGTTTGTTACTAATGGCATTTGTTGACGAACCCGCAGCTTAGTCCTTAGATGATCTACTCTTCTTCTTGTCGGCCTCGGCCGACTTCTCCGCCTCAATCTCCTCCACGTATTTGGCAATCTGCTCCACAGACAACTTTTCGATGGAGTCATTGGGCTTCAACACAGAAATCTCGATATTTTTGGCGCCCGTTTGCACCACCTCCAACAAGGACTTCACTGTGAGTTTAATGGCGGCCTCGTCGCTCAAGCCGTCTTCGTAATTCTTCTCCAAAAACTCCTTGACTGTTTTGGCAGACCTTCCAATTGCATGCGCTTTCCATGCGTTGTACACTCCACTAGGCTCTGTCTGATACAATCTGGGGGTCTTGTCGTTGGAGTCAAAGCCTGCAATCATCGTGGCAAGACCAAACGGACGCACACCTCCCGACTGGGTGTATCGCTGTTGAATGCCGGCCACGTATTTGGTCAAGTACTCACAAGTGACGGAATCTTCCAAATTTAAACGGTGTGACTGAGCTTCAACACGTGCCTTATCCACCAAAATACGGGCGTCGGCATTGAGGCCTGCAAAAGTCAACAAAACGTGGTTGTCGATCTTGCAGATTTTGGAGGGTGTAACTCTAGGGTCTTGTAGCTTAAGGGTGGTCCGTTTTTCACATCCAAGCACCACACATTCGGAGCCCTTGACGCCGACGGCGCAGGTTCCTCGTTTGACGGCCTCACTGGCGTATTCGACCTCTGCGGTTAGTATAACTGATGTAGGATGGGGAGTGAAACACGAAAGGTAGAATGTGGACAATTCAATGGACATTCGAGAGAGTCAGATTTTGAAGATATGCTGGAAACAATTCCGGGAAAACTCACCTGGACAGATATGCCATGACTGAAAAGTAGGATGGGCGAAAGTGTCGTCAGGGCTTTCACGGAAGTGTTCAGCGAGCGAATCTCGAAATTGCAGAAAGTGTCGGAGTTTGTTCAGTAGTTCTGCACCAAAAATGATACTGCAATGGAATTTGCAGATGATTGTCGTGTTTTCCCGAAAGGCAAGGTGGTGTTCTATCTTCGGTGGTCTTGATCTTTACATACGAAAAACGTGGCCGTCGGGGCTGATGTTAGTCCTGTCGAAAAACGAATATAGCGAATTGCCATTGTGGAGTCTTCACATACGAAAAAATGGATAATGCGCTGTCGTAGCCGCTCATGGTGTAGTTGGTGGCGGTTGGCTTGAGAACGTGTGCAGGAGAGGTTAGAATGGCGAAGGGTCAACAGATTGGGCAGTCGCTGTTTTTGAGAGGGTAGCAAAGCGTTTCAGATTTTGCGGTTCGTGAAACGCTAGAAAATAACCATTCAGCAGTTCGGCGATCGTGACTTCCTGAATCTGATCTCACCGCTCATTTCTCACCTACATCTTCACCACGCACATGTTCAGATTCCCAGCGAACGACCTCTAGCCCTGGAAACGACACTGAAAACGAAAAATTACCGCAGTTGAAAACACACACATCTAAGCCATGAAAAAACCTACACATCCGGCCCGTCTACCCCGAATCCCAAAGGACCACTATGCCAGGGCATCGTTTCTCCACCAGGCTGCGATATTTCATGCCCAAATAGGAAGTATTCCGATGAGCCGAATGATGGCTCGACTTGCCGATGGCGTCACCAAGCGGACGGTAACCAAAGTTCTGCCCCATCTCAAAAGAACGATATGCAAGAAATGTCTGGGGGTTTTGATTCCTGGGTTGACTGTGACGATCGAGGTTGAAGGGCATGGCAAGGGTGAGGTGTTGATTCACGGCTGTCGGCTCTGTGGAGCAACGAAACGTTTTCCAGTCGGCAAAGATCGAGATCATGTCTTATTCTGTGACCGCGCCGAGTTGAAGGAAAGTTGAGAAATCCGATGGAGGTGGGGGTATGATGGTTGCTGAGGTTCATGAGGACTAGAGTCTGGGCTAAATCAGAATTAAGCTCGAGTCATGTAAAGTATATAGAATATGGTCACTTGGACAGCTGTGAATACATGGGTTTTGGCCAGGTCAGTTGTAGACTGCGGGACGGTGACGAAACGTGACCTTCTCGTTGTGTTATTTTCAACTGGACTCTGTTTTTTTCTCTGCTGGATCTCCCTGCTGACTTTGATTCAGTGGTGTCTTTGTCCCATTGGGCTCATCAATGTTCTTCAATATGCTCTCAATGATCTCTTTCAATATGATTTCAATATACTTACACTATTTTCAATGCTCTTTAATGCTCAAGAGTTTTCAAAACTGCTTCCATGATCTGCTATTCGCCTCCTTTTCTATATTCTGCAGCGCTATCTTGTGAGCGACTAACAAAGGCAAACCTTACCCCGATTGGCCCCTTAATTGCAGGCGAAAGTCCCAGATTTCATGGTCCAGAACCAACCACAACTCATCCCTCACCATGTTCTCTCCAGAATCAAGCACTTCTCAATATCCAACTGACGACTTACACAGCATCGCCACCACCGAATCCTTAGATCCATCTAATAACGTGCGCGTTGTCTCAGAGCAGGCACCACACGGGCACCGAAAAAGCCCCACCTGAAGCCGATTTCGTGTGCAAAGATTTCTCCCAACCCAAGCATCACACCATTTATGAAAGGTAGCACGAGATTGATGGCGCCTCGAGTGAAGATTCCAAATAGATCAAATTTCACTACCTGGCCGGCCAGACTATCGGTGCTGGAGCTTTCTTCACTCTCGTATGCTCTGCCTTCGAGGATGATGTCATGAGTGTTGGCAATATCCTCGTTGGAAACAAGCTCATCGGATGAGAGTTGAGCAGCAACAACAGCAGCGTCATTCTCCTCAAGTAGGGCGTCCACGATAGGCAGCTGCGTGCCAGAGAGAATGTCGTTAGGAGAAAGCTGATAGAGAGACATGCGGGGCACGTGATGTGGGGGAGAACGAGTCGATATAAGGACAGAAAACGGGGGTTTGCGAGGATTGAAAGCGGGTAGATATGACGAGAAATAATTGTTTAGAGTGAAAATTTTGGAGTATATTTGGCTTCTGGTTCGCGATTATTCTGACGTTTTGTGGGGCACCATGGTGAGTCAAATGAGGCAAAGATGGGTGCGGTGACGTCGAACTAAAATATTCAGAACCTGGATCCAGGGACATCTGACGAACTGCGCTCACCCCAGCTCTGTCCGAAAAACTACGCCCCCGTCCAATCTGCTTACATTCCATCTCGTGGTCTCTTTATTGATGCTGCCTATGTTGGCTTACGCCTTCACGCCAACTGAACCGCCATTCTTCAATCTCTTCTCGGTCAAGGCTGCAATCACCGCAGCACCCACACCGGAACCATCCTCAGCAGGCACAATGACAATTGGGTCCTCGAGATCGTCGGGCCACTCGAAAATCTCTCTCAAAGCCTGAGAGCCTCTCTCCTTGAAGTTGGGGTACTTTTCGTAGACAGAACCGTCGGCAGCACAGTGTGCAGCCTTGTAGCCTCTCTTTTTACAAATGGCCGCAATGCCACACGCAGAAAGACGGGCCAGACGCTCGCCAACAAGCTCGGCAAGACGTCTGATCACCTTTCTCTCGGGCTCGGTGGTCTGGATGTTCAATGTGTTCTGCACCAACTCCTGGACCTCGGACAAATTCTCAAACGGATCGGTTTCAATTCTCGATGGGTACAGCGCGTCCATAATGAAGGGCTCGTGCAACTTGGTCAAGTCCTGGCCCTGGAAAATGAACTTCTTGTCGTCGGCAAGGTGCAACAAAAGCAACCGCAAAACCTCGCCAAGGTAGTAGCCGGAAATCATCTTCTCAAACGACTGCTGGCCTGGTCTGGGAGACTCGTCATCGATACGAATGTCCCACTTGGTTCTGGGCAAAACCAAGTGCTCATTGTCAAATGAGCCGTACTCACAGTTGATGGCCATGGGAGTGTCGGCAGAAATATCCAGGGGCAAGCGGCCCTCCAACTTGGGCACATCGCCGCAAGTATCGTAGTAGGCACCATTGACACCAGTGCCGAAAATAAGGCCCATTTTTGCGTCGGCATCAGTGTACATGGACGCCACAAGCGTACCGGTGGTATCGTTGATCAATGCCACCACATTGATTGGCACCTTCAACTCCGAAATCGCCTCCTGCAACATGGGCACCACGTTGTTGCCCTCAACACCAGGAATGTCAAATCCCTTGGTCCATCTCTGCAAGAAACCTTCGTTGATCTGGTCTTGCGAGGCAGGGAACGAAAACGTGAAGCCCAATGGCAATTCCGATGAAACTCCCTCAGGGTAAAACTCGTCGACAAACGTTCTCAAACACTTGGCAATGAATTTCCACAAGTCGCTCTTGTTCTGCGACGTGCGCATTTCCTTGGGCAACGCATACTTGCTCTGCGTGGTGTCGAATTTGTGGTTGCCCAACAATCTCACCAACACTACCCGAAGGTTGGTTCCTCCAAGGTCAATTGCCAAGTAGTCGCCCTTTTCCTGACCAGTGGGAAAGTCAAGAACCCAGGTAGGAATCATGGGGATGTTGCCACCTTCCTTGGAGAGACCCTTGTTCAACTCGCTGACGAAGTGGGAGGTGATCTCTTGCAACTTCTCTTTGGACACCGTCATTTCCTGTTCAATGTGGTGCATTTCTTCAAGAAGCTCAGGGGGCACATCGGTAAAAGTACCCTTTCTGTGCTGGGGAGGCTTGGGTCCGAGTCTGACCATGATTGTGTAGTTAGACTTTGCGGGAGGGGATGTAGGGGTGGTTTGCTGAGTCGGGATATCGGACTTCTGAGGTGCTGGGCGCAGTGTGTGCAGGACCTGACTAAGTTCGACTAAGAATCTCGGCGCTTGCAGGTGTTCACAGCAAACGTGGGGACTTGAGTTGTGAAGGGGTACCAGACTGGCGGAGGTGGGGGGTTTTATATTTTTTCGCTCCGCTTCGCGCCGCCTGTTTTTTCGTTGTTATGCATCTGGAGCTCATGATGCAAATTTCTGCGTGCGGGGTCGTGTGTGCCGACAGCCCAAAAGAACAAGGTGGGATGATGGCGGCGGCCGCGGCCGCACCGCCGCTGCATTACGGCGTGTCCTGTTTTAGACGGGGCCGGGCCATTGTTTCCTGTTACGGCCCTTTTTCTTCCGGCCTCTCTTTCCTCTCGTTCGTATTCTGCCCCATATTGGGTGGAGGGTTTTTCCGGCGCCTCGGAAAAATCTGCAGAGTCGGCGCGGCCGCTCGTGTTGTCATTGGCTGATGCTCGGTTGGCTGCTTCGTCATGCATAAGATCACTCTAGCAATCCGGAGAACTTTGGGGGCTCCGCTGCCGTTTCTCGACGTAGGTGGGGTGATTCTGGGGAACTCCATTCCGGCTGACGGGCGCCATTGGAGGTTGCGGAGTTCGATTTAACGGATGGGCATTTATTAAATAGAGACAGTTTTTCCGGGTTTTCACAGGCTTTTGCTGTCATAAACTCGCCGTCTGAAACGCCGCCGTGTGTCTGGTGGGCCGAGTTTATCCGGCCACCTGCATGCACTCCGGTTTTGCCCCACCGTGGAGAAGTCCCGCATGAAACATCGCCGGGCGGAAAAATCTGGAGAATGTGCTAGCGGCATTTTGGAGTGCCTCTGCTGTTGGGGCACGGGTGTGGAGGTGCATGCATGCCGGCTTGTTGGCGAAATGGTAGCCAATTGACTTCGTATCACGGGAGTCCTCAGGCCATTTCGTGCCGGGAAGCTCGAATAGGCGGCTTTCTACGTAACTGGAACTAAAACCATGCAAAATTCGACCGATTTCTCTCACCCGTACATCCTAAAAGCGGATCCTACTCCTCTGTAGCCTACGTATCCAAATGCATACCTGATCCCATATCTAATTCCATAATATTCGCCCAAATACGGTTGAATTACCGCTTCCGTACCCTCCGAGTTGCCGCTCTACCGCCCCTTCACCACCGCCTCAAACTTCTCCATGGTCTCGGCCAACCCATCCAACAGCTCCTTGATGCTCCCAACATGCTCATCCAACTCCGCAAACGTGCGCAGCTGAGCATGGTGTTCCTCTTGAGTTTCGCCAAAGAAGAAATCGTGCATCCTTTTTTTAGTCACTTCCAGCTCGTGCCGAATCTGGTCCTCATTGAGTCCAGCAAACTTTTTGCTTTCATGTGCTTCCAGATACCGCAGAACTCGGGCCTTTTCTGTGGCATCGTGTTGCGTCGACATCATCTCTAGAAATTTCTGCTGTCGCTGCTTGAGTTCGTCCACCTGGCGGTCGAATTCAGTTGTGAAGAACGATCCGTCTCGTTTCACATCGGCAGCCATACGCCGTACATCATCCAAAACGTCAATTTGAGTCCATAGCTTGTCGGCTGAGGAGACGCTGGTTCTGGCTAGGGGAAGTTCATCAATTGTTCGAACACTGGCAGAGTCCAGAACTGCAGATGACGAGATCGACGAGAAATGCGAGATTCTTGATGGTCGCCTGTTCATAATGGATTCACAAGTGTGTATGTTCTTTGTAGAGGTGGTGCACAGTTTGTGCTGGGGTAGTTGTTGTAGTGCTGTTGTGATGCTTCTGGTTTTGGTGAGTTCGTGTTAGCGAGTTAGCTCACGGCAGTCTGCTTTCTTGTAGAGGACGTCAAGTTTGCTTGTACGGGAAAATACACCGCAATGTCCAGGTTACTGTCTTCCAAGAACCGTCTGGTTTTCAGATAGTGGTTCTGGAGGCACGGGTGTGCGGGGCACTAGATCGGGTCAACCAACTCGTCCTCCTGCCAAATTTCACAGGATTGCAGGCGCCCTGCTATTTTCCATTTTGAATTGTTTTCCGTTTTGGGTTCCCGTCATTAGCGCATTTCTGGAGATATCGGCAACCTTTGCTTCCTGCCGTTTCAATACACCGTTGCATCGTCTTGATCCACAAATCTTCAGCGGCTCAGGACTCCCTAAGTTCGCTTGGAACTGAAATTCGCATCCATTTAGCCTCCCGAAAATCCCCATCATGGCCTGGAAAAAGCTCCTCTATCTACGGCAACCGTACCCCGACAACTACACCCATCAGTCGTTTCTAGACCAGCTCAAGCGCAACACGGCGGTGTCGAATTATCCGTTTCGGCGACTCTTCTACGACTTTTCGCTTATCGGGTTCTACGGCTCGCTTCTCCTTCTCGTAAATGTCAATTTCACCGCCATTTACGCCCATGGATGGGACCCCATGAAACCCACAGCAGTGTCGACGATAGTATCCATTTTGGGCTTGGTCGTAGATGCCGCTAGAGGAAACGCCCACCATATCAAGGCATACGTGGTGATTTTGGTGTTTCTACTATTGGTTTCCCCGGTGCTTCAGTCTCTTACTCGGCTGACGTCTTCCGACTCGATATGGGCACTTTCTTGTATTTTGTCGTGCTTGTCGTTGGTGTGTCACGATTATTCGCTTCATTTACTGATGTTCAGGCCCGTCAAGCTGCTGAACTTGAACTTTGCCAATGGCATTGTGCTTGCGTCTCGGCTCAGTTCTTCGGCCGCGGTGTTCTGTTTCTTGGTGTTTTCGATTGAGGTCTCGGTCATGGTTCCGTTGTTGGATTACCGTCTTCGCCAGATTCTGACCCCAGCTCATTGGGCCCTATGTGTGGCAGTTGTACTCGTTCTCTGTGGAGAATTGTACGTGATGTACGGGTGGGTTCTCGTGTTGCTCTATTTGGCGGCACTTCTGAGTCTCCTGACCCTTTTGCCTACCTATTTTTTGTTTTTGCAGCGCTACAAGAACGAGTTGCAGGGTCCATGGGATACGGCTAAGCCGAAGCTCAACAACTAGTGCGGTGGAATGACCGAATCGTGAAGACGGGGATTTGAAGCTTGAGAGTATAAGCAAGTGCTGAGCTTTGAGCTTGAACGGTGCCATATCTAATGTTGAAAATGGTGAAATCGACGCTTCAGACGAGACTCAGCAAAACATATTGAGATTGTTTCTGATTCAAAATAGATGCTAACCTAACTTACGCTTGAAGCGTCTGAGTCTGTGTGCGAAAGTGAAGATGCACTCGACGTGCCCTCCGAGGCAAAAGCAGTGGCTGAGGCTAAATCAACACCTCGGCTGTACACACAATCTTTAATTGATTTGAGGTCTCAAGTTCTGATTTTAGGCCTCGATTATTTCAGACCCTCGGGCTCCTCGGTCCCCGAAACCATTCACCTAGTCTGCACCAAGTCTGCTAGCAAACCAACTCGCATACATAACAGCGAGCGGCATTTTTAAAGCACATCAAATATTTCATAATCCAGAACGCTCCCTAGTCCTTTAACTACCCTCTGTTTCCGTTGGGGCTACAGGTCGTGCGCCGCCCACTGTCTCACTGAAGTTCACTCCACCTCAAACTTCAGCCTCCCAAACAGCATCTTCTCCTATGTCTGCGCCCGCGCAGAAACAGGCCCCAAGGGGCAATCAGCAGTTCACCCAGGCCGATGTTAACCGCATTGTCATGGAGTATCTCAGCAAAAAAGGTTTCCACAAAACAGAGGCCATGTTTCGTTTGGAGGCCACAAACACTCCGACGCCAGCAGTCGGAGTGCCCCTGACTAGTAAAGCCGCCATCGCTGGACCTGAAGAAATCCAGAAAGCAAACAAACTGGAAAACGACCTCGAGCTAAAAGAACTTAGAGAGAAAATGCTCCGAACAGAAAAGGAACTACGCGAAGCTAAGGACCGTGAATCGCGGTTGGCCAAGGAAAGAGAGTTGCGTGGATTGCGTGACGACGAGGACCGCCACCAGCGCGATAACGACCCCGAGATTTACCAGAGAGCATACTCTATATTGCGAGTTTGGGTCGACACCTCGCTCGACCTCTATAAACCCGAGTTGCTGAGGTTGTTGTATCCGCTCTTCGTGCACTGTTTTCTCGAGTTGGTGGCCAAAAACCAGCCCAGAACCGCCAAGATTTTCTACGACGCGTTCAAGGAAGATCACCGCGTGATGCACGGTGAAGAAATCGCCCAGCTTGGAGGCATCAGTCTCCCCGAGCATCTTCGCGAAAACCTGCTCGCGGTGGCTTATCGCCTGAACAAATACCGTGTGCTTGTCTCAAAAACTACCATGAATTTGCTTCTCTATTTCTTGCACGAAAACGAGGCCGTGGGTGGCGCCGTTCTTATTCGCATCATCAACCAGTACCTCAATCCGGTAATCTCGCTGACGCGGCCCGACAAGGTGGAAGGCGTTGGCGAGGCCAACCCAGCAGAAGGCATTCCAGGATTTGTAGCGGCCACCAACGACGTGGAGAAATTCAACGAACAGCCGGTTCAGCTTGGAAAGTTGCCTCTCGATTCCGACGTCGAGAGAGAGGTGGAAGCCGAACTTAGGGTGAAAGACGAGTCGTCTGAGCCTGTGAATGGCAAAACCCTCGTACAAGAATTTGCGGAAATGATGAAGGAAGACCTGGATCTGCCCGCAGTGGAACTGTTGCCACTTCCGATGAAAGACTCGCTGGATATAAAACGCATGATCTTGGAAGTGGAGGACTCCCGCCAGAAAATCCGCCTCGGCGCCCTCCAAGCGCTGGCTCCCTCGGTATGCATGTACACCTTCCATAACACCAACAATGACTTGACGTGTTTGGAGTTCAATGAAGACTCAAACCTTGTTGCCGGCGGATTCTCAGACCTGTTCATTAAGCTCTGGAGTCTTGATGGGCAGCCGCTCAAATCGGCTCTTAAGCGAGACCCTCACAACAACGACAACACCAGACGCTTGGTGGGCCATCTGGGTCCTGTGTATGGCATGCTGTTTCTGCCCGACAACAAGTTTCTCATCTCGGCGGGCGAGGATAAAACTGCCCGCTTGTGGTCGTTGGACACCTATTCTGCACTTGTTCTGTACAAGGGCCACAACCAGCCTATCTGGGATGTTCTGTTCCTGCCTCTCGGCCATTACTTCGCCACAGCGTCGCATGATCAGACAGCCCGCCTTTGGGCCACAGACCACATCTATCCGCTCCGCATTTTTGCTGGCCACATTAATGACGTGGACTGCGTGCAGTTCCACCCCAATCTGAATTACGTGTTTACCGGTTCTTCCGACAAGACATGCCGCATGTGGGACGTTCATACTGGAAACGCGGTGAGAGTATTCATTGGTCACAACGGACCTGTCAATACTTTGGCGGTGTCGCCTGACGGCCGCTGGTTGGCGTCTGCCGGAGAGGACCTGGTGATCGAAATCTGGGACGTGGGATCCGGACGAAGACTCAAAACTATGGCCGGTCACGGTCGCGCGTCAATTTACTCGTTAGCATTCTCGCGCGATGGTTCGGTACTTGTGTCCGGCGCCGGAGATAATACAGTCCGGGTGTGGGATGTAGCACGCAACACCAACGACGCAGGACCAGCGCCAGAGCCGTTTGCGGTGGAACTCGAAAAGAATTCTGATGCCAAGCTGCGGAAAGAAATCGTCGCTTCTGCTGATCACATGACGCTGTATTTCACCAAGAAGACTCCAGTCTACAAAGTTCACTTTACGCGGCGCAATTTGTGTTTGGCAGGTGGAGCTCTACTGGCATAAAAGCTGGAGATGTTGCTTAAAATAGAACAGAAATAGTCTATTTCGGGGCTCATGCGGCCATTGTTCATGCGCTCAGCCTCGTTTTCGCTTTCTCAGTGTGGTGCAGAGTTGACCCCGCCTCGGTTTCCAAATTTGCGTGTAGCTAAACCTTGACATATGCAGCATTGTATACAGGCTTGACAGGAACCACGGGGTTCACAATTTTGCGGCTTTTATTTGCAGAAGCACGGACTTTGTTTCGAGGTATTTAAATCGGCGTCAATCCCACTCCTCCGATTTTCGAATACTCAATTCTCATATCTCTTTCCTTCAGATGCAATTTTCCAACCTTTTGATCGCTTTGACCGCCGGCGCAGTGGCTTTTGCTGCCGACTCTTCTTCGTCGAACCACCTGAGTGTGTCGACTCACGTGTCGTCTCACGAATCGTCCAGCGCGTCGGCGTCGGTCAAGGCTTCGTCTTCTGCCCACGAGTCGGCATCCGCTAAGGCATCTTCGTCTTCTGCGCACTCAGCGGCGTCAACTTCGTCTCATAAGGCTGGCGGTGCGACCGTTAATGCTGCTGGTGGTTTGTTTGCTGCTGGTGCTGCGCTTGTCGGAAACCTTTTGATCTAAGCTCAAAGAATTTAGCTGGTCTTCAAAGTTATTGCTGCGCTGACTACGAAAATGAAAGCGCAATTGCAATTTGGAAAGAATATTTAGGCAATCCACAACTGTACTTTTTTGCTGTAGACCAAAGGTGGGGACTGTGGCACCGAGATTCATTCATTGTTCCAGAAATTAGACTTTAATTGCCACCTGCCTATAAACCGAGGTGGCCCCGCCTATTGTCGAATTTACGACATTCAGGTGATCTCATGCAAATTTGTACTTTTAGCTTTATTATCTGTGGCTTGGTGAATCATCTAGGATGAAAATAGGACACGGCTGTGGTTTGCGCAGCTTCTAACCATTTTGATAAATTGTCGTTGCCTTGAAATTAGCTGAGGTTAGTTCGTAAATAGCAGGCGCACCATTCGGCGGAGGAAGAGGTAAAATTAAAAAGCGCAATTCAATCGAGGGTATTTTGTCGGCTGTGGGCTGATTTTTCCAGGAACGGATGAGTTAACTTTAGCGGGAATAGTCTAAGCGAAACCTACGCTCGGGATTCGATGGAACAAAGACTATCTCCTTTTTTGGAGAGATACCTTTAATCTGCTTTTTTGACAAGAACAAAAGTCACGCCACCATCGTCGGCATGAATGACACTGTTTAGCACCAGGTCACCGGTGTTTTTCTCGATTTTGGGATCGATGTGTCTAAACTTGTTAAGAGCCGTGCGGATGGTACGCCTCTTTGCGTCTTGAGTTCCGCCAATATTTTTAAGATCGAGGGCTGACATATAGCCAGAGCTTGGACGTTCGGAGAAAGACAGAGACCCAATGGATGGCTGAGAGGAGTCAATTGAAGTGTCAGCTTCATCACAATTACCCTGGCATCCACAGAGCACCAAATCGTGAGTGTTGCAGTCTGTGGTGGACAATGAAAACAAGTCCCTGAGATCCTCGTAATCAAAAATATTCAGCGATGCCTCATTGCTGTCATCCACAAATGTATCACTTAATGTTGTCTTCATCAACTGGCGCTGGAAAATCTTTTCGTCAATGGTTCCAGTGGTAAGAAGTCTGTAAATGAATGTAGGACGTTTTTGGCCTTCACGGTGGATTCTGGCCATAGCCTGGAGATCTACCAGAGGATTCCACTCGTTGTCAAATAGAATGAGTCGCAGAGCACCAATGAGATTAAGTCCCACTCCGCCCGCTTTTGCCGATAGAAGAAATGCCTGAAAGGTGGGAGATCTGTTGAAGGAAATGACGAGCAGATCACGAGATGACCCTGGCGTGTTTCCATCTAATCGCGAATAATGGATGTTAAGCTTTCTGAGCACGACGTCAAGCAAGTCCAACGTGGATGTATAGTTTGAAACCAAAACCACTTTCTCACCTGCAGCTCGAAACTCCAATAGTAGAGGAATTAGCACATTGACCTTACTTCCTGATGTTTTCGTTGATAGCGCCGCTGCTGATATAGTCAGATCAGTGATTAGCAGTCGATACAAGTTATCATTGGCTAGGAGCGACGGAGAGTTACAAAGTTTCCGGAGGAGCAAGATCATGGGGAGAATCTCGCTCAGATTGGACTCGAGTGACTTCTGTATATGGCCGCACTTGAGCACAGCTTCGTAGATTTTCTTTTGTAGACTTGTAGGTCGACAGAAAACCACCAAGTCTGTGCGAGGAGGTAGATCGCTCTCAATGACAGATTTTGTACGGCGAATCATGAACTTTTTAGTGATCTGGACGAGCTGTTCCGACGCATCTCTGCCTTTCTCTATAATGCTGGGATCCACACAATGAATATCCCTAGCCAGAAGGATTGGCTTGAGAAAAGTTTTCTGGAAATGGGAGAACAGTCCGAAGATATTGGGATTTATGAAGTGCGCAATGTTGTAGAACTCTTTAAGATCGTTTTGAATGGGTGTTCCTGAAAGTACGACTTTCATTGGCACTCCCAAAGATGTCAAATTCTTGAGAACCTTGTTGGTTGCGTTCTTGAGGCGGTGGCCCTCGTCGCAAATCAAAAGATCAGTCGGAACCGTCGATAGCGATTCAGTAGATGCCAGCATTTTCTCGTAACTGATGATGAGGACTTGGTAAACGTTGGTTTTACCAAAATTGAGGATTTCTTGCTTCTCTTGTGCGGCTGACTGTTGCTTACTGTTCAAACAAAGCACCCCGATTCGGTTCATATCCACCCACTTTTTGAACTCACGTCTCCAATTGTCAATTAGGGTAACGGGGCAGCAAATGACGGTCTTTTTCGCAATTCCTCGACGAAATAGAGTCCATATGAGAGAAATTGTCGTGAGTGTTTTTCCAAGACCCATTTCATCCGCAAGTAGCGCACCACGGGGCCCGGATTCGTTTGGGTCGCTTTTCAATAGGCTGTCGAGCAAGAACTTGAGACCCTCCATCTGATGCGGTCGAAGCTTTGAGGCTAAACTCGGATCGATGGTGAAAGCTTCTCCGCTTGCTGAAACAAATTCTGGATTACTGGCCTCTTCCACGACTTGCCCAACCACATGAGACACGTCGTCGTCAGTAGGCACAACTTCTGTGGGAGGCGTGTCGTTCTGCAAATGGACGTTTTCTTGAGGAACAAAGAGTGATTCTGGAGGAGGAACATCAGAAATTTTAGGTGCTCCTGTCAGCCGCATCTGTGAACTCTTGGGTGATTCCGTAATAGTATCTGCCTCATTTATCTTCGTGCCCCGAATTTCTTCCGCAGTTGTTTGACAGTCTACCTCAGCTTCATACGATCCGAACTTCAAAATTCCGTCAATCTCACTCAGCTTCGAACGGCCAACAATCTTGTAGCCCTTCTTGTCTTCTATTTTTAGAACCAGCCCGCTGGCTCCCACCACAATGTACCCGTCTCCTTCCCACAGCTTATTCTTCTTATTTGACCGCTTTCGCCATTGAACCCGGAAATATTGCAGTGGAGCATTAGGTTTAACAGCAGGCAGTTCTGAAACGTCAATTCTAGCGAGTTTTATGCGCTTTTGGGTACTAAAGACGCGTGGTTTGGCGGGCGGTTCATCATTTGAATTCTCTTTACCGCTTTGTGGAGCCATTTTCGCCGGTTTTTTCACTTCGGATGACGGACTAGCATTATCTGCCAAAAGCAGGCGAGGCGGCTTGAACGGAGCATTTGGCCGTTTGTACATCTGGCTTTGCCTTTAAGACACGGTTCTTAGATCCAGACGCGAGTATATGCAGGTGAGTAGTAGGTGACGTGAACGGTAAAAATGCCTAGAATGAAGAAATGGCGTGGGGTGCCGGTCTAAAGGAGATAAAACAGCACTGAAGGGTGCGTTTTCTGGTTTTAAATCATAGATATTAACGAATGGATTTGAGGGCTCTCCCGCTGATACGGAGATCATATAAGCCAAGCAAAAAACGAGGGTAATTATGGCGGCTCGGCATGGAAATAATGCAATAATTGGGAGCTAAGAGCGAGCGGCTCGACAGAAACCATGCATAAAACAATTGGCTTCGTATCCTTGGACATTGCTTTTGTAGCCCGTAGGAGCTCGATACGTTGCACGAATGTAGACCGGATCACACTTACAAAAGCAATAAGTGGCACTGCCCACCTAGGCTAAAAGGAGATGTCAGAACGCTGGTGTTTAGTGCTCTGGACATCATGATTCGTTTTCTTACAGGAGAACGACTTTGACAGCATTCAAAGCAGCAAAATTATAGCCACTGTCTCTTCGAAGACATGGAAAATGGAACCAACTTCTTTTCGCTTGAATGTTTCGTGTTATCTTGTGCACCCCTATTCAAGTGAACACTGACTCCCGCCGCATGTAAGGAAAGCCAGCGACAAGGCAGCTTTTCATGAGGCCGACTTATCATAAAAGTTTTCGAACATCATTTTGGCCCGTCAAATAATAAGTGACACGTGAAAGAGCGGCGGGTACGGAGGAGGGAATGGAGTAGATTCCATATGCCACCAAGCTCACCAAAGTCAACAAAAACATGTGCAATAGCGCCCGCTCTATCGAAGTCAACATCTCGAATGGAAACGACTGATAGTAGACGTTGTAGGGGTTTTTGCGGACCATGATGATGTAGGTTGATAAACAGAGTTCTGCTCGGACAGATGCAGGTGGAGCGCTAACTTAGTCACGTGACCGCTGTGTAGTTTGTTCGACTTTAGTACCTTCAAAAAAGAATAAACTCAGAATCGTTTTCACGTGTATTTTAGTTAGTGTGGGCAAGATTTGATTGGCTAACTTGAAATTCTAGGACGGGAGATTTTAACGGCGGCGAATATTCAGGGCATACAGATGGAAGTTCATTTTTATATTGTCCCAGTATCTGCGACTTGTGACATAATCAAAATGGCTGCAAATTCTCATTGCACCTATAAATTAGGCCCCTGCCCGCACTATTCCTGTTTCTCTGCATTATCAAAATGACGAGTTTTCAATTCGCATTTCTTGCAGATTGAACTCAGAATCGTAGAACTGACTCCGAAATACAACGCCGAAGAAGCCCAGAAAAATCGCAATTATCCATTGCCTGTATTCCTCATCACGACCAAACAGCTAGTACAGCAAATGTTATCGTTCTAGCTTTTTCATCTTGTCGTCTGTGAATTTTCACGAAAGACGTGATGGAGTTTCGTACTCACTTACCTGAATCGATGAGCGCCTGCACACAGCATGAATCTACACCAACGCCTAGTGTCAACGAAAGCACCCGACTTCACGGATGAGGAGCTCGATGACCTACTTGGTCCCATTTTAGACCGCCTTAGTGACCGAACACCTCGCTCCGTGGATACCTTGACTGTGTGGCTACTACGAACGACTCAGAGACACAAAATAGCACCTCGGCTGCTACGTCACCACGAAACCGGGTTGGTGAATTCTTTCATTCGCATTACTGCGTTTTCAGAGTCTGCATCCCTGCCTCTTAGCAATGCTTCAACCTCATTCTGTGGAAAGCTAATGTCGTATTTCGCTGCTGTCGCTGACACTGACGAGGCCGCTTCAAGCATTATTACCCATGTGGCTGCTCAACACCCCGAGAAGCAACTGTTTCTCTTCTGGGAAGCTATTTTCCGCAATTATCTGCGTAGTGCTGCTATCTGCGGTTCTCTTGAGTCGGACTTTGAAGGTGTAGCATTGCATGCCTTGGGGAATGCCCAGGCGGCACCAGCGGCTAGCCGGGCATTAAGTGCGTACTGGGATCGCAAGTATGGTCCAAACGATTTAGAATACTGGCGAACGGTTCTCTTGCCGGCCCTTAGAAATCCCACCATATCTGACCGCGTGATCCAGCACCTCATTCCGGTTCTCTTCCGGCGCTCTCCGTCGCAATTGGCTTCGTGGGTCGAGTCACTTGAACTAGGTGAGTTTAAGGACGACATGTATCTTCTTGTTCAGCTCGCTGCAGCCGGGCAAACGATGGCACCAAGTTCTTTGCCGGTCTCTGTTGATCGTCTCCTGGCGCTCGTTAGCCATGACGATCGTAATTTACGCTTGGCAGCCTATGGTGTCCTACTGAAAGCATTGAGACTGTCTCCACAGAAGCATGCGCTGCTTTGGGAGGTTGTACTTGCCCCAGTGCCTTTGGCCCTTGCATTGGACGATTGTCCGACTCCGCAAACACGAACATCCGCTGCTGGTGCGCTTAAAAGTCTTTTGGCTGCTTCTAAAGCTTTGGCGAAGAACAAGTCAGCGGAGGCAACGGCGCAGTGCCAGGTCGTGGATGGTAGTTCCACTAACTTTGAGGCAAAGACTATTGCAATCAAAGAGCACAACGGCCAGGATCATTTTATGCGTTTAGCTCAGGCATTGTACGAGAGGTATTCGCCTTCGGCACTGTATGCTCAACAGGCTCTTGCAAGCGAGCTCGTAGCGGAAGTTGCCGTTGAGCCGTGGTGCCAGGAAAGCTTGTATAATTCCTTCAATTGGAGAATCTGCCTCATGTGCTGCAGCGATTTTGAGGATATCCTGAAAACCGCATATGAGATACTACTTGCTCAGAAGGTGCGATCAAATGCCTATTTTCAGCATCCCTCGACTTCCGTAAAGATTGCACATGCATTGAGAGATGAAGGTGCTCAGAATGATACTGGAGAGGCACGCATTATTGCAATAATGGTGTTGCGAACGATGCCGACATTCGGCCAAGCTTCAGATTTCCCCAAGCGAGCGAAGGTTGAGAAAGAGATCAATGGGGACACAGTCGCTCAAGCGCGTGAGCGGAACGTCGTGGAGGGATCCTCAAACTACGCATCATTTGCGAATTATCGCAGAGCGATCAAGAGTCTCTTCCCTAACGATCGCTCCAATATCACGCCCTGTCTGTGTGAAACACTAAGGCTAACAGTGGCTGCTCTACTGGCAAAAGAACTAGAAGTGCTCAGATCTTTCCATGAGTCCATATTTGGGACCGTTGTAGAAACTGCACTCGGTATTTTCCGGAACTCCGAAAGTTTTACTGAGGATGGCAACAGCCTGTGGAAAACCATTCGTGAAATACTGAAACTCGTTTGCGCCATCTTGGATTTCGACGAGGCTACCATAAATAAGCAGCAGGTTGAGGCGTTGGCGGCTGCAGCTTCTGACGCATTACTTTGCGTATCACATCGTGGCTCGTTTGCTGCATTGTACAGTCTCTACAAACGGACATGTATTGCTTTGGGACGAGAATGGTGTAAGAAACTTCTTGATAGGAGTATCATGCAACTTGAGACACATGTGCAGCTAATCACGCGACGGTCTGCTGCTTTGCCGTATACGGTGCTAGGGCCCGTCGTTGCAACTCACACGAACTCAGCACTCGTGGCTCATGCGTTTGAAAAACTCATCAATATGGCTAAAGCACCTTGCGACGAGACGATTCTGTCCTCAACAGATCTTCCACAGGTCCACGCGTTCAACTGTCTTCGACATATGTTCGGCGACTCCGAGTTGAGGAAGGCCAACGCCGCCCACATTGGCTCTGCATTTGTCGTAACGGTTACTCATTTGGACCATGCCTTGTGGCCAATCCGAAACAGTGCGCTTATGCTTTTCGGAGTACTCCATCAACGAATTTTCGGCACCGCACGGATGTCGGCAACGTTGTTGAATATGACGTATCCGGAGATTGCGCCAGTGGTGGCCCAGGCACTTCAAAAGGAATCGCTTTCGCTGGCCTCGTGCCTTGTATTGCTTCAGAGTGTTTTTGATGCTAAGGAAAGTTTCGTCGACATTGCTGAAATGGTAAGACAGGAGTACTTGGCCAATCGAAATTGGGGCCTTCGAGAGCGAGCAGCACGCTCTCTTCTGGCACTTTGGGGACCCGAGAAATGTAAAGAGTATGTTGGCCTGTGCGACATACATAATCTTGATAGAAACTCCAAGCACGGCATTCTTCTCTTGGCCAAAGAAGTGCAGATGGAGGTGCCAGAGTTCGACGGACTAATCAAGATCTCAGCTTGTTCCCACGATTGGCCAATTTTGAAATCGGTCATTGATGTGGCAGAAGCTAGCGGAGGTAGCTTTCAGTGTTCTGAAAACCTAAAAGCGCTCATGGCATCAGACTTCGACGACGCCAATGGAATCAGACTGCTCGCGCTTGCTGGGGCTGCAAAATTGGCACTCAATAAGTCATGCTTAGATGTTGAATTTCTACTTGAGAGCCCGGTGCGTGAAGTCCGATTGTTTGCCTATTTGCACGTCCTGAGCTATCCAGAATCGTTGTCTCACAGATGGGAGCTACCTGACTTAACCAAGTTGAGTCGATACGAGCTGTCTGCGATCCTAGAGGCAGCAGCAGCGTTGGTTCAGCAAAATGCAGACAAAATCTCAATCAAGATGATACCCCAGGATTTGGTATACAATGAGTGGGCCCCGGATGCTGTAGGAAACTTGCTCGTTGTCCTTGCGTCCCAAGGCTCGGATGTGTATGCATCGACTGTTAGCGCCAGCAAAAGGGACAGCTTTTCCAAAATTAAGCTTGTCCTCATTTTTGAGCAGCTACTTCGCCACGGCCATTCTCGGCTGGAAATCCTAGTGCGTCTTTTGGTACTTCTTTACGATGAAGACGACGAGGTGAGGCACCAAGCAGCAAATGTGTTGGGAAACAAATCGGATTCATATGCTCAGATTGCCGAGAGCTTCTTTCAACGTTTCCCAGAATCACACCATCTGCTTTTACTTGCATATGAGCTCGTCTCAGTACGGCACAACCTACCTGATTCTGAGCAGCTTCTCATCAATGAGTCGCAACTACATGAGAAGATTTTGTCAGAAATTGAAAAAGTTTCAGCGGCGACTGTCTCGACTGAACACATAAAAAGTGACTTCGACTACTTCTACGAAGCCACCCACCAGTATGAAGAGATTTCCCAACTGCTCAGAGCCCATGGGTGGTGGGAAAGTGCGAGGGACAAATTACAACAACTTGGGCGCATAGGACTCGAAATCCCGAGTGAAAAGAACCCGTCTTGTATTTAACCTCTGTGAGCCGCCAGCGCTTCTGACATTGGCAGCGCTCTGGTGCAGACCCAAAGGACGGGTAACCCCCACGATTGTACATATAAACATCGCGATGCGCAGAGACTTCCTCTCCAACACCATTTGGGGGAATGACTGCATTCCAATTTCCAGAGGATTCCAGCTGAGAACGCTTTCGATATCCGCGCTCTATCCGCACTCATTCGCTTTCGCTAATTCGTATGTACTTTGCGCAAAATGATGATCCAAATTTTTAAACAACGAATTTCTTCACCTGAAACACCGTGTGGATAAAAACTATCAGAGCTTTTTAACCCTGATGCGCCGAACAGCACTAACAACAGATCATGGTGATACGAGTGTAACACCTGGCCTTGGCATTCAGCCGAAGTCTTATCTCTACGTTTTCTACCTTTTCTCAACTTCATTTTACGGGGACAGTGACGCATGTCTTTGTCTGTAGATAGTCTTATGGTATTCACCTGATGTGGCAGCATATTCGAAGGAGTGGTGCATCCCAGGAGCAATTGGGAACTGTGTTGGCGAGTGACTTCTTGGCTCCCGGATGGATGTTCCGGAGAATGAGACTTACGGCAGCCGTGCACCAGTCACAGTAGACCTCCGGTCCATGCTTCTAAAACTTGCTTAGGCGAGAAGGGCCACAAAGCCATTTTCTATAAATCTGTCCGTGGGATATCTGCATTTCCGATAAAACAGCACCTGGGTTACGTTTGAGCGAATTCGAGGGTTACTTGTGAGCCAATTCAACAAGTTCCGTTCACCGAGGCTGACTGAGAAATTGGATGTCCTACTGCAGAACAGGCTGTGGTCTGCAAAACTGTGGCCTAACTCATCTCACTGATCTTATCGGCCCAACCCTGCATATAACACATCATCACCATCATCTACAACTCATGTCGCCAGGACCCAGGTTATGCGCCGAATGTTTGGGCCCAGACAAGCATGTGAAAATGGTTCTCCAAGAGAATGGCGATGAGTGCCGTGTGTGCTCGCGCCCGTTTTCGGTATATAGATGGCACGCGGGCCAGCGAACACAGAAATCCATAGTCTGCGAGCCCTGTGCCGACGCAAGAAACAGCTGCCAGGCATGTATGCGTGATCGCGACTTTCTCATACCGTTGGAGCTACGAGATGCTGCTCTCAAGATGGCGGGGCTTGAGAACGAGTTCGCCGTTGGTGTGCGGAGCCGAAATAAGGAAGTGAGAGCTATTGCTGGGGAGAAAAACGAAGACGAAATGAAGAAACAGGCAGGAAATGTCGATGACCAAGTTCGCAAACAAAAAGCATCTGCCCTTCTTAAATCACTTGGAGAAAAGCTTCGAGGCAGGCCAAGAAGTTCACCCGACGCAACGACATCAGCGTCGCAGAAGGAAATGGCCACAATTATCAAGAAACTTCCCTTCCGTGGAACAATTGCTCCGCCAACGGATGCAGAGAGAACCTCGTTCTTCGTATTTGGCTTCTCTACAGATATGCCCCTTCAGGTGCTAGAAAGCTGGGCTCAGCTGGCAGGAACTGCGCCCAAAATCCAGCATGTTTCTCGCAGCAGGTGTGCTTTCTTGACATTTCCAAGTCGCCAAGCTGCCGAGAAGTTCCTGGAGTTTGTTGTCGGGACCGCATCCAAAAGATATCTTCCCACCACAAGTGGCCCGGTACTCAGTGTGGTGGCAGCAAAGTACCCGTTGCGCGTCTGCTGGGGCGAGCCCGTGATGCTCGGTGTGAGTGTTGAGCTGAGCGGCAAAATCGGACTTATTGCTGGCCGCATGATGAAGCAATTGGCAGAGGCCGAAAAGACAAAGAAAACGGTGGTCAAGAAGTACAAGGCGGAGGCCGAGGACGTGGAATTCTGAGCAGTCTGCAACAAACTATCGGAAGCCTAATCGCTGATCGCTGTATTGCCGTCCCGCCAAATGCTGGACTTCAGACTACTGTGGAACACTAAGCTGAACTGATAGTCTGATTCTGTGGCCATTGAAAGCGACGACTGCTTCTGTATTCTGTGTTCAATCAGCTTGTTCGCTTCATAAGTCAGAAAGACGGATGCAAAGACGGATGCTACTCCTGCCCAAACTGCGCTTTTAAGGGCAACTTAGTTGCCTCAGACATGAAATCGTTAACGGCGACCCCAACTGCTGCGTCGTTTCTGTCTTTTCGGACGGAACTACTTTCCATCTATCTCGCCTGTCCTGATCCTGCACACTCCACACCCGATGTCACTACCGCTAAGTGCAATCGCCGTGGCCGTTGCCCTTCCGCTTCTTGCCGTTTTTCTTCGGCTTGCATACGTTTTGCCTGCTACGCTGCATGCGCCACAAAACCGCAATGGCCACTTTTCGGACGCACTGCCCGCCTCTATCCATATCCTTCTCGGGTCGGGTGGCCACAGCGGCGAGATGCTTCGTATGGTAAGAAATATGAAGCTTGAAAAGTGCAAAAGAACGTGGATTTACACGTCCGGCGACCTGACGTCGTTGGGCCGCGTGCAGGCGTTTGAAGACGGTGTCCAGAACCAAGGAAGCGAGAATCCCAAACCGGCGTTTTTCGAGCTCAAACGCGCCAGACGCGTGGGTCAGAGCTATTTCTCGTCGGTGTTCACGACGTTTGCATCGATGCTTGCGGCGTTTGTGTTTGCTTTCTCCACCCCACCACCTGAGATATTGTTGATCAACGGACCCGGCACGTGTGTGCCGCTCGCATATGCTTTATTTGCGCTCAAGTTTGCTGGATTGGGAAAGACACGGATCATCTACGTCGAATCCTTAGCACGCGTGAGTTCGTTGAGTCTTACTGGGCGCCTAGTGCTTCCGATAACGGACCGCTTTGTGGTGCAGTGGCGGCAGTTGGCGGAGAAGTTTCACCGCGCAGAGTATCATGGAATTTTAGTCTAGGCGAGAGTGAAAGAGAGAGAGAGAGAGAGAGAGAGAGAGAGACCCGACTGGGACCTTCTCAGGTCACTGCGTGACTTTCTCCGGGTCGTCGTCATTTGCATAAATATATTATAAAATTTGCTACAATTATCAAATATGGCCGAATGCAATTTTCAATTTCAGTCGTCTTTCTCGACCATCTGTCTCCATCATCAACACCTCAGCAACTACCTCCTGCACCATGCTCTTCTCGGGCATCATCGACGAGTTTCCGTTCTTGGCAGTGGACCGCTTCAACACGGCCGCTAACACGGTACTCCTAACGCACTGCCACAGCGACCACTTGGTTGGACTTCAAAACAAGCTGCTTGCGTGTCAAATAATATGCACCGAAGCCACCCGCATGCTTTTGGCCCGCGACGCGCATCACGCAGCAGCAGTGCCCCGGATTACCACCCTCGGATTCAATGCGCCGCTCCGGTTACCGCTCTCCGAGGATCTCATAAAACAACATGGTCAGGTTTTCGTCACGCTTATTGATGCCTACCACTGCGTGGGTGCGGCAATGTTCTTGATTGAAGGACCTCACAAAGCAGTACTATGTACTGGCGATGTGCGGGCTGAATCTTGGTGGACGGAGTCAATTTGCCGAACTCCAGCTTTAGCTCCGTACGTGTCGGGTAAGAAAAGGCTAGACAATGTCTATTTCGATCTGTCGTTTGCCTACCGAGGGGAACCATATATTGAGCTTCCGCCCAACCAGTCCGGAATTCAGGCGGTGATTTCACTTCTTCAGGAATATTGCATGGACGATCCAGAGATCAAGTATCTTTTCAAAGACACCACCCTCGGGTTTGAGGAGGCCTGGGCACATGTCGCGGCGTTCTTCTCGGGGAAAATCGCTATCGGCGATCTGCAACTTCGCCAGAAACTTCTCATCTGCGCCGATCACGAGCCGGTTTACGGGGAAGTTCTCAAACAAGCCATGGAGCGAAAATCGGGGCCACTATTTCTCGGCGGACGACCCAAGGTGGCTAGCCGCGACATTTTCGTCGAAATCCAGCAGTCCATCACTTTCAATGCTATGGATTTTGCAGGCGTCAACTTGCCTGTCAACATCGGCGAACTTACCGAGCCAGAACAACTCGACATCAAGACGGTGCAAACCACCCAGAGGGGAAACCAGTTGGTGCGGTTCCGCGGGCGGAACTGGATCTCCCCTTCTGGCAAGAGAATTCTCCTTCCCACCATCATGAAGCTCATGTTTTCTCGCCATGCGTCGTATCTGGAAATATACCGCCTTGTTGAGATGCTCAAACCTCGGCAAGTGTTCCCAATTGAGGCAAGTGCGCGGACATGGGCCAACGGATTTTCAATGCAACGTCTTTTTGGAAACATTTGCGGGCCGGATTTCGTGTTCGACACCAGGATGGCTGCCTTGTGGGGATCCCATTCCCCGGAACTCGAGCACACCGAAGTCAAGGTGATCGATCGGTGGCAGATTGAAGAATGCCAACGCGAGGGCCGGCAGATTGAGCAGCTCCTCATTGAAAACGGAGAGCTCATCAAATCGGTAACTAAGCACGCCACCTCGCTCACTCGTCCGATACTTGAACTCCGCAAAGTTGGCAAAAAGCTTGACACCTCTCGCCGTCATCACGACGGAGCACACCTGCTCCAGAAAATGGTGGACGGACGAACCTCCACATTTGCCGAGTTTGTTCGCCAGCAGCAGTTTCTTTATTACAAGCGACATCTGCTCCCTAACTACGAGCGCAACTTCCACATGCCTAAATACGCCAGGGAATTCACGCTGACGTTGGGCGGATCCAGTGATTATGACACAGACAGTTGCAGTTCGTCGATAGAGTTGGTGAAACGAAGCCGGGCCACCACGAGCTTAGAAGATGCTGGTCTGTATATTGATGCGTTGGAGAATGCCAGAAACTCAGATTCTGCGAAAACACCGTCACCGCCGCGTCGCCGGAAGCGCCCGGTACTTCACCGCAAGGTATACTCGCCTTGCCGTCCGCGCCGGTGTCTGTTTGTGGGACTGAGCTTTCCATCTCAGGAGATTTCGTTTGGCGGTTCGACAGCTGGCCATGGTCTATGAACGAAATTATACTCACAAGTCACGAAAAGTCACGAATAATCACGAATATTACGTAAACTCACATTAAATAACACGATCTATGATCACGATATCGAAAGATGGCACCAGAAGAAACACCGATTGTGGTTCTCGGGATCGAGGCACCGCCTAAACGGCAATGTCATGCTTTAGGTTGATTTGGCCAACCTGTTGAAAACATGATCACAATAGATCACAATCTCGACAACCCGGCGGTGTCAACTTGGAATCTTGGAGAACGTCATCAACTTGGCACCAATAGGCGTCAACGTGAAAGCCGAGAATGTCGTCAGCCTGGCAGCGTCGATACAACATCTTGACAACGAAAGTGTCGCCAACCGGTACCAAGAGAATTGGCACTCACTGCCTTGTCATACAAATGCGTGCCATATCCGCCAGCTGCAGCAGGAAACTCCCACAAACAGAAATCCACAACAGAAACTTCCTGGTCTCATATTTGTTCTCCACTCTCCACCCAAGATTACTCAATTCTCTCTCCATTGGTTGCCACAACTTGTGCACTTGTAGAAAGTGGTCATTGGCTCATCTGCAGAACGAATCTGAAGCTGGAAAAAGTATGCCTTGTCATTTCCACACAGATCAACAGGACATTGTGTGGTTGTCTGGTCCACATTGTCCCAGGCGCCTTCTCCACCGAGAGCATCGTCCACTTGTTTTCTGGGCAACATTTTACGGTCAAACATCTGGAATCCGGAAATCCGGAACTCGTATGGACACGTGGGACAGTAGAGTCGATTACCTGCATCAGTGCCTTGCAGCACAAGGAGCATGTTGTTGCAGTAGGGACAGAACAGTAGCATTGGATGAGAGATGAGGTCACGTGCGGAGCGATGGAGGTGGAGTAGTGAGAAGGATGTAAATGCTGATGCACTGGTTTACTTAAATTCATATATTATATAATTCATATATTATATAATTCTGGAATTGTTTTATTTTACGCCAATATAAAAAGTTCGGTATCAGCGTCGGCGGGTTGCTGGCGCTAGCCCACGTCCATTTGACCAGCTCCACGCACCAGAAACTGCCACTTTCGCCTAAAAGAAAAACGGCATCGGACAGTGGGA
Organism: Hermanozyma aechmeae; assembly: GCA_030583085.1. NCBI lineage: Eukaryota > Fungi > Ascomycota > Pichiomycetes > Serinales > Metschnikowiaceae > Hermanozyma > Hermanozyma aechmeae. The sequence continues at coordinate 454,810 of JAJMHA010000008.1, read as the reverse complement.
ATTTACAGATTGAATGACCTAGAAACCCACGTTTTTGGGAGGTGCAACACACAGAGCACGGCTGGTCGCCCGCATTGAATTGAACATGCCGAGTTCCGGACCTGAGAGAATAGAGAGTACGCAAGTGAATAATGAATGACCCTGAATAACGAGACTCTCAATCAGGAAATTCCCGGGTTGCAATCGCTTGTTTTTATTTTGCAACCTCTAACGCACGTGACCCCAACGACGACCAAATGTCGCCAGACAAATGTCGCTCGCCGCAGAAAATGCAGCTTCCATTCCAGAAAGCATGTTATTTCGCCATAGCGAACAAGTCGCTCTCGTCGTCTCGCCAGCCGTTACATGTCACCTCCTCCTCTGCGCGTCTGAGGTCACGTGCGCTCCTCCACATTTGGCACCTACAACATTCTCATGCTGGAAAACCACGACACGACAGGCCCCGAGCTGCCGAAATCGCAAAATTTTGAGCTCCTGCCCACAGATACGGCAGCCAACTCGCTGCCGCCGCCATCGGCGCCGGCCACGCCCACAAAACGACGCCGTGGTCGACCCAGAAAAGGTGAAGAGGTCAAGAAACCCGTACCGCCGGAGGAATTGACGCCAAGACGATCCAAACGAGCCGCCGTACTTAAACGAGAACAGGAGCGTGCTCAGACGCCGGAATCAGACTCGGACTCCGGCTCCAGCGACTATGAAGCGCCAAAACGAAGCCGAGGACGGCCGAAAAATAGCACCCCGAGAAAGGCTCTGCCCATAAAAAAGGCCATAGTGGAAACCACTGAGCTGCCAGCTGCCAGCCCGAAGAAGCGGGCATACGTCAAGAAGGAAAAGGTGGAAAATTCGCCCAAACGGACGAAAATAGGGCGGCCGCTGAAACAGGAAAACGTCACGAAAAAAGTCATGTCCATTTTCCAGAGCGACGACCTCGCATTCTTTCTGGACAATCCCGCCAGCCCCACTCCGGAACAAGAGCCCAAATCGCCAGCCAAACCTGCCGCGGTGCAGCCCAAAATCGACAACACCGGCGACAGCACATTCTCGCATATTTCCATTATCAGCGGCATCGCCAGCCGAAAAGTGGCGGAACTCAAAGACCTCCAACCGCAGCTCAAGTTCGTGCCGATGCCAGTGCCAAAACTCGACGCAGACGGCAACATTGCCGATCCCGATTACGTCAAAAATCACCTTTCCGGGGTCTCTGTGGCCGAGGGCCAGGTGAAACTCATCGACGAGCGGGCGTTTTTTCTCGAGGGTGCCGAGGGCTACTTTGAGCAGCATAATCTCCGGTTCCGGCCCGCCGCCAGTGGCTTTGCCTCCCACGCGCCGTCGTTGGAGTACGAGGAGTTTCTTCCGCTTGTCAAACTTGGCCAGAATATCCATGGTCTGGCCAGAACAGCGTTGTTCAAATTCTACGGGAAGCTTTACCACCAATGGGCGTTTGAGGTGTCGCAGGGCTACTCGCTTTTGGTCTATGGCGTGGGCTCCAAAGTTAACATTTTGACCGACTTTCTCGACTATCTTCTCGACTGGATGTACACCATCTACGAGGAAGAACCGGTGGTGTTTGTTATCAACGGATACAACCCGGGCACCAAGCTCAAGGTGGTGATTTCCGACATCATCACCGCGGTGGAGGATCAGCACCGCGCCCCCAAATACGTATCCGAGGCGTTTCCCTACTTGATGAAGATTCTCCGTCGCAAGGTGGTCAAACGCAAGGGTCACGTGCTTCCCACGCTAGTGATGATAGTCCACAATATCGATGGCCCGGCTTTTCGTGACGAGCGTTCTCAGAACTACCTCAGTCAGCTTGCTGCGTTGCCCAACGTGACGCTTCTCACCTCGACAGACAACATCAACTGCAGTCTTCTATGGGACTTGCACCGGTTCAAAAACTTCAATTTTCTCTGGCACAACACCACCACCTATGAGCCGTATACCGTGGAGCTGCTGTTCAAGGACGTGCTCACGATGGGCCAGTCGAAGAAGTTTGTGGGTGTGAAGGGCGTGAAATACGTCTTGAGTTCTCTAAGCGACAATGCCCGCAAACTCTACTTCTTGCTATTGAAGATGCAAATGAAGCAGATGGAAGATTCCACAAGCAAGAGAGGCAGAACTGGATTGCGCGCCACCATCAAGTTCGGCATTCCTTTCAGAGACTTCTACGACAAGTGTGTGGAGGAGTACATCACGTCCAACGAAATGAACTTGCGCAACATGCTTGGCGAATATGTGGAGCACAAAATGTGCGTTGTTGGACGCAACCAGAGCGGAAAAGAGTTGGTGCATGTGCCGTTTACCTATGACGAGTTGGGCATGGTTCTCGCCATTGAGGACACCCACAAGTGAGCGAGTCAGACGAGCGGGCACGGCTGTTGAGAGAGTCAGAAAGGAATCAAGCTACGAACTTGTTTTTTGCTTCGCTTGCGACGATGGCCGGCTTCGCCGAGGCTTATCTGACATGACGTCATTCGCTTAGAGCAGGGGACCCTGCAACAAGGCTGGACCCTAAGAGCGGCCGGCCATCGGTTGTTTGTGAAAACGAGCCTCGAAGACTCGTGAGATCCTCGTGCACACTTGCCGGCCGCGTTGACGATGCCGGATTCGAACTCCGGTCTCGACTCCGGTTTCTCAGATTATGCGGCCGGCCGCAGCTCGGCCACACTGCAAAGAAAAGCGTCTACGAAAGCGAGAACGTAAAAAGCAGCTTCATTCGCCAAAAATGCCCATCGACCCCAGCATCCCAACGGCATTGTCTCAATGGACCTCGCTACTAATTGCACACCCAGACACCACCGCGACTCCCAGGTGAAACAGACACTCCGCCCCATTTCCCCCCACCCGAACTAGAAGGTAGTGATCTCGCTCAATTGCCTGAATTCTTCCGTTTATCCGAGACACACACTGCCATGGCTCGTCTTAAAGAGAACGCACGCTTCGTCGTCGGCTCCCACAACGTTCAGGTGTTGAGATTCATTCTGGAAGGCGGGTTCTCGCAGATCTACGAGGTTCTTATGGACCCGCCTCCAGCTACGGCTCCGGATTTCGCCTCGGACGGTGCACCGGAATTGCTGAACAGTGCGGCGCTGGGCCTGGATCCACGTGGTGCTATCGCGTGTCTTAAGCAGGTCGTTGTACCGGACAAAGCCGGGCTTGCGGCGCTCAGAAAGGAGGTTGAGGTGATGAAAATCTTGCGCTCAGCCCGTAGCATCGTAGCCTACTACGATTCCAACGCCGAGCATCTACCCGATGGACTGTACCAAGTGTTGGTACTCATGGAGCTTTGCCCCAACAAATCGCTTCTCGACTTGATGAACACAAGAATTAGAGAGAAATTGAGCGAGCCTATAATCCTCGGAATCATGCTCGACATCTCAATTGGCGTCTACGAGATGCACCGGCGGCGCATGGTGCACCGAGACATCAAGATCGAAAACGTGCTCATTGACGCCCAGCATCACTTCAAGCTCTGCGACTTTGGAAGCGTTTCGGGACCCGTGAGGCTGCCCCAGGATCCGCAAGAGTTCCAGATGCTCAGTCACGATATTCTATACCAGACAACACCGCAGTATCGGGCGCCCGAGATGCTTGATTTGTATCGCGGCTTCCCGATTGACGAAAAGGCGGATATCTGGGCCTTGGGCTGCTTTTTGTACAAGTTGTGCTACTACACTACTCCATTTGAACAGGCCGGTGGGGAAATGGCCATGATGCACGCCACGTTCCAGTTTCTTCCCCAGCCACAATACCTGGGCGACTTGAAAAATCTCATTGTCATCATGCTTCAGGAAGATCCACGTTACAGACCCAACATCTTCCAGATTCTCGTGCTTCTTTCGAAGGTGGTGGGCATGGATGTTGACAAACTCGCTGTGGACGACTTTTACCAGGAGGGCCCGTACAACTTCCAGGCGCTTCATGAGATGCAGCAAAGAAAGCAGGCGGAACGCGCCTCGCAGCAAAAATACTACCTCGACCAGGAGCAGCGGCGTCTCGAGTATGAGAACAAGAAAACTGCAAAGAATCCAAATGCAGCCAAGTCATATCCCTTAGGTATGTCTCAGAGTCAGACCCTGACCTTACAGGTACCGTCTAGAAGCCAGACGCCGGCGCACACTCAGCAGAATCCGGCTGTTCTAGGCCAGAAGACCGATGGCCTGCACAAGTCCACGGGGCTGCGGTCGGGCTCGTCCACAAAGGCTGGTGATTCTAAAACTCCTAATTCTGAGTATCTTGACCCAGCGACCGCCTCGCCTAAGTTGTCGGTGTCTTCGGAATCGGTCAATTCGCCGCCTCCCACGAGCGACTCTCCTCGGCTGCAGTTGGGCGACGACCTCGACTTTCCAAACATCGATAACGTTTACGAGCGTTATCCGTCGCTCGAGAACTTTGGTGAGTCTGAGCCGCCTCACACGACCAAGTCGAACCCAACATCTCCCCCGACGGAGAAACAGAGTCTCAAAAAGCAGCCAGTTGCTGGCGAAAGCTCCGAACGCCATAATAAGGGCAGGACTCCCGTTCTAGAAAGCGCAGAGGCATGGGCCGAGCCGAGCCAGAGTTCCCAGAAGGTAGACCCAAACGCAGAGAAGCTTGCCGGAGCGCTTTTCGAGTCGAAGATAGAGGCTCGCCAAGCGGATACGGAAGCCAAGAGTCCTGTCCAGAATCCTCTCAAGAAAGTCGTATCGATTCCGACAGTGATCCCTCTTTCTGCTTCCGATAAGCATGAAAGACCGGATGCTCGCACGCTCAATCGACCTGCTGACCGCTCTGGCCGCGTGCTTGAAGTGGATGCACTGACGTGGTTCGAAAAGGAGAGCTCCAAAGCTGACGAAGTGGTGTTTCCTGAGTATCGCAAATCCGAGCGCAGAAGCGACGATCCAGACAACCTATTGGGCGATTTTTCCCAGTATCCTCAGTCTGGTAAGGAAAAAAGTCCGCCAAACTCCTACGTTGATAATTTGCGCCCTCGGTCGTATGTCGAAGTCAATCGTCGGTCCGGCTCATATCTTGACGGACAAGCGCAGCTGACCGGAGGTGGAACTCAAAATCAGTACCTCCAAGCTAGCAACCGGAGTTATGGGCGCACGAACTCAAGGGACAATCTGAATCCGTGGGGGAAGGTGCTCGGTGTGCTGCCGCATATGGAAGCATCCAAGCCACCGGTTGCCCAGGTGGCAGCGCTCAATTTGAGTGATCAGGCCGACCATAGCCTCATAGATTTGGGCCTACCCACGAGGTTTGATGGCCCAGTTCCAATTATTGCGGAAAACCTGCCGCTTCTAGATCTAGAACAGCCAAGGCTGGATAAACTGGGCTTTAAGAAACGGATTTCTGCCCCGCCCCCGATGGAATTCCGCGAAGAAGTCATTGACTTTGCCTCGGACGACGAAACTGAGCAAGCAGGGATGAGTCGCATAGCGATTCGCCAGCTGCTCCGCAAGTCGCTGAAGGGACGTAAACCCAGCGAGAAGACGGATGAAGGCCGCAAGAGACTTTCCTTTTTGGGCCGCGAGCACGGAGAGTAGAGGAAGCGGCGGAAAGTTGAAGGAGAGCGGAAGGCAGCATGCGCTGCATTTTTTATATAGCATTACCAGTTACAATAGACGAGTGCTTTCGAGACCGGCAAGGTGCCGGATATGGTGGAGAGATCGAGGCTGGCGAGTGATGATGGAGAGGAGCAAGTTCTACTAGTCGCTGCTCGTCATCAGCAGACAGGATCGAAATGCTTGTCGTGAGGTTTACTGATGCAGAAATAGCCCACACTTAATATTTCTGAAGGGCAGGTTTCGGTCATCCGCTCGCGGTTTGGTGAAACATCAATGACCCACCACCAACGTGCCAGCGCAAGCTCAGACTTCCAGAAAAAGTACTACCCACATATTTCAGGCTGGCGACAGTCGTGCCAAATTTGGGCTGCCAATTTGCCCGCCAGCCTCGTTTAAACCCACCAGATCACCGCTCCTGCACACACCTCATCGCCCATCACCGCTACCGATGCTGATTCCAGACACCACGCTGAGGTGGTGCGAATTGCTCATTGCCGAAACTTCGGCGAACGTTGTTCCGCTCAGCTCACAAGATTCCGCTATCCAGCTATTCGACCGCCTCTCCATCGCGATTCTCGATGGACGCTACGCTGATGTGCTCGAGGCACCGGAGGTGAAAAACGCCGTCCAAGCTGCGGAAGACAACGAGATCTTTACGTCGGCGACAAGTCCAGCGGCCCAAATAGCGAGCCTCGTGGCGCATCTCGCCGAGACGCTCGGCGCCGATGCCACTCATCTCGTCGCGATCGCCGCTCTCCAACTGTTTCTCCAGGCCAACTGCACAGGCCCCAACTTGGCAGACGACGTTTTTCCTGTCATTGTTTCACGGGCTCACAACGCCGACCTCGTGGCGATGCTCGGCATCAGCGGCCAGACGGCTTATGACCGCACCCGGCGGCCCGATTTGTTGTTGGTTGCGCTAGCGGCACTTGAGTATCTTCAGGATGGAACGCCAGCGCTCACCGCGGTAGCAGCGGTCGACATCGAGCAGAGCACGGCGAGCGCCAGCGGTCATGTGACGTCGGCATCGACATCTCGGGCGGCGTCCGTGTGCTGGTGGCGGCTGCGCGCGTTGCAGGTTCACATGATGGTGTTCAGCGAGCCGTGCGATGTGTTGGCAGCAGTTTCAAATGCGTTGCTAGCGCCAAAACTCGTGGAGTTGGTTGCACCGGCTGAATCTGCCGACAGCTCGCGCCAGCGCACCGCGCAGCTCATTTTCTGGCTCGAGGCGGCCCGCGGCGGCATTCATTCGCAGACCGAGCATCTTCTGGTGGCGCCGCTCGGCAAGGCTGTGGCGGTGTCGGGACTTGACTTCGTTCTCACCGGCGTCAAGGCGAAACGCACGAAGTTCCAGACGTTCCACACGGCGTCGTTAGTGCTTCTAGCCAAATCGGCCAACTTCCAGGCCGGCGAAAAGGTGCAACTTTCTGCGCAGCCGCAGGCGCACGCTCTTGACTCCGATCTCCTTCTTGAACGGCCGCAGTACGAGCAGCTCACGGACGTCGAACTCGAGCACGACAATAAAAAGATCCGCATTGAGTTGCCGGATGTGCAAACGGCCGAGGAACGCATTTTCCCCGTCGTTGCGCAGCCCGCCGACCTTCCCACCTCGCTCCGCGATCTCGACCCCAACACGCAACCGCCGCTTGCGATTCTCGACAGCATCCAGCTTCTTCTTCGTGTTGCAGTGCTCCGACAGACGTCGCCGTCCGGAAACGCCATGGTGGAGGAGGAACTAGCGGCCGCAGTCCAGCGAATCGTGTACTCGGAACCGGGCCACAACAACTGGCTCGTTTTTGGCCGGGCGCTCTGGGAGCGGTCGCTTGTAGAAACCAGCCGCGCCAAAACCGTGGAGCGTGGTATTCTCCAGATGACGTCGCTCGTGGAGGAGTTGGGAATTCACATGCAAGTGATGATTCCCGCCGGCCAGGCCGATGCGCCGGGCCCCGAGTCTCGATTGCGGTACGTGCACCAGCTTCCGCTCATGCCCGAGTGGGCCATGCATGCCCGGCTCGCTGAAAAGTACATGCTGCTTGGTGTGTTGCGGTCGGCGCTTGAAATCTACAAGCGGCTCGAGATGCCGGTCGAAATGGCGCTCTGCCACGCGGCAGTTGGCGAGGAAAACGACGCCCGCGACATTTTGGAGCGCCGAATCGCCGCCTGTCCATCGGACGCCCGTGCCGTGAGTATCCTCGGCGACATCACCGGCGATCCGGCCCTCTGGGAGCGAGCATGGGAAGTCGGCCGCTACGCCAAAGCCAAAGCATCGCTTTCAAGGTACTGGCACCTGAGAAAAGAGTTGGCTGCTGCCGCTGCCCACATGCGCGACTGTCTTGCGGTGTCGCCGCTTCTGTACGAAAACTGGTTCTTCTACGGCTGTATTGGGCTCGAAGCGGCCGATTTCGAGCAGGCGCAGGAAGCGTTCACGCGGTGCGTTCTGCTTGACGATTCGGCGCTGCACGCGTGGCTGAATTTGGCACTGGCACTTCTTCAGCTCGACAAGCCGCGGCCCGCGTTTCTGGCGTTGAAGCGGGCGGTGCAGAGCGGCGAGGGCGCCAAACGGAGCTGGCGCATTTTCGAAAACTACGTTACGGTGGCTGCGCGTCTTGGCGAATGGAACGACGTGCTCTGGGCGACCCGCGAGTTGTTGAAAATCGCCGACGGCAGCGGCCGCTCGGTCGACATGGACATCACAGAAAAACTCGCGGCGGTGTTGGTTTCCGAGCCCTACGCTGGCCTCCCCGACAGCGATGCGGCTCGCGTGCTGTACTTCCAGCGTCTGGCGCTTGAGTTTTTCACCGAAGAACTCACGCAGGCTGCGGATGCACGGATCTGGCGACTTGTGTCGAAGGTCGAGGTGTGGCGGGGCCGCCCGTGGGCCGCCTTGGACTGCCACGAAAAGGCGTACCGGGCGTGCAGTTCTAATCCCGATTTGGACAGTTCCGAGGAGGCGTGGAATGCTGCGGTAGACGCTACAGTGGATCTTGTTGCGGCGTATGAGAACTGGGGCGAGCTTCCTGGCCGTCTTGGTGCTGGCGACGTCGTGTGCAAGGACTGGAAGTACAAGGCACGCACTGCGGTGCGGAGCTTGCGGCTGAAGGGAAAGATGTGGGAAGACTCGCGCGGATGGGAGACTTTGGGCGAGACTTTGGATCTGTTGAAGTCGTGAGTCTCGGCCTGGCGCTAATCGTCGTGGTCCTCGGCCTGCTCCATCTCGGCACCACGCTTCGCAACTGCAAACATCCACTCCACAAGGGCAAACCGCCTTCGAAAGCTTACCACGTGTACCCCGGTCTGAACGGCGCCAACCGCCTGCAAATAGCTTTTCCGGGCCACCGCCGAAACTGCCATTCGCTGGATCCAAAAGTGAGCACAGAATAACGCCAGCCACCACAGCCCCGACTTCCACGACGCCCAAATATAGACAAACACGACGGCAAAATCCAAATGTGCGGCCGCCGCGACTATCGCTGGTTGGGTATATTCAAAGGCTGGAACCAACGACAAGGTGAACTGGTTGACGAGTAACTCGTGGAGAAAAAGCCACCAGAGGTTGATGGTGGAGTAGCAGGCAAAGCCGGCGATTTTCAAGACATTTGGGGCTGTCGCGAGGTGCAACGCCGCAGTCAAAAAGAGCACGCCGTTTTCTGACGTGAGTTTACCACTGAGTACCGGTTTCTTCGCTAGCGGCTTCATCCGAAGCATGGACACTGAGTAGGTTACGATGGCTCCGCAGCAGGCAACTCTGTATCCCCATTCAGACCAAATCTGCCAGACGATACCCACCACGCTGGCCAAGTGGCCACAGATCCACAAGGTGCGGAGCGAGAAATACGAACAAGCCTTGGATCGCTTCAATTTTTGGGACAAATCTCGCGTGAGCATATATGCTGACTGAAATTCTGGCGCCGTGCCGATAGCTTGGGCTATTTGGAGCGGCGAAATGGGTTTGACTTTGAGCATAGGACGCGAACACAGAGCGGGCGAGACTGTTTTGAAGAAAATGCAAATTCGACCAAATGGAAATCTGCTGCAAAAGACGAACCTGTATTTTGATATCCGCTGGCGTGCTATGATTTCTGCGGAAAACAGACCAACAACTTGACTCAGAGCGGGCATGGGCATCGGCGTCGGAGCATCTGCTCTTTTTATAGAAACATAACATTCATTCGGCACTTGGTTATACAGCACTTAGTTACTAAACACTTTTTAATTTGAGGTTTTCGAGATTTGCAAGCCGGGAGCAAATTGGAAAAGAGCCACGAACTAAGAGCCGTCAACAAACGAATCCGAAGCGGGCAAGTAACCGTCACAACTTCATTCGCTTAGCTGTGACGCTCGTAAAATCCCAATAAATTCCAATTACCCAGGTCTACTGAAATTGCCCCGATACTCGTATCGCACTTCCTACTCGCCTCCCGAGGTATATTATACTTCGGCTGCGGTGTTCACCAGAGAACCAACCACCCCACCACTAACTTCCACACCACCACTGTTATTTTTCACCCACCTCTTATCTTGACTGCCCATTCGCCACTCCGCCTAACTCCGTACCCCCGTGCCTATAAAGACTGTGGCCGAGCTCTTGAATTTTGCCACCCGCAAAAACACCCAGACTGTATATTCCCTCCCCACTCCATCTCTCTTTCTCAGTATGGAATCAAATACCAGAACGCCGACACCGCAGCCCAACAGCCAGCGGCGGCGCAGGAAAGGCAACAACAAAAACAATTCCGATGCCACAAAAATAGACAAAACCAAGAATGACAAACCCAAAACAGACTTTCGTCAACTAGAGATCATCAAGCTCATCAAGCGATTTCCTCCCTCCACCATCAACGGGATCGCCACCACGAAACTCGTGGAAGTGGCACAGGGAGAGCACAAACAGGATGCTGCAACTAAAACGCTCTCCAAAAAGGAAGCTGCCAAAATCTTCGAGGCCCACATCACGCGGCTTCTTCGCCGCGATCCCGACCAGGACATTTACCTCGGCTTGGCGTTTGTGCCGCTGGACCCAGACTTCCCTTTCGAATTGCCGGAGCTCAGCTTCGTCATTTGTGTTCCTGGAGCGTATGCACGGCTGGCCGCTGCACTCCCGTCCATTGTGGTGCTCAATACTGAGATTCCCAAAGGGTTCGCCGTGAACATTGAGCGAGGTTTTAAGCAAATTGCCACGTTGGCAAAAGCATCAAAAAATGCGAAAGGCGGTGCCCCGGTTTCCCCGGAAGGACAGCCGGAAATCGAGCTTGTTGACGGCAAGGGTCTCCTTTCGCTTGTGCGTACGTTGGACAAGCACCTCGAAGACTTCCTCAAGCAGGAAAAACGGGCCACTATGAAGCTCGTGACGTTCCGGGCCGCCCCACGATCAGCGACGCCGCAAACCCTGCATTTTGACGGCCTGAGTGTCGCTAATGGCACCAATGGAGGTGACAAGAAGCATAATACGGAAGAAAGCACAAGCGCGAGCAGAAGCGGCTCTCCTCGCGACTCAGAGTCCGACGTGAGCCTGGAAATGAGTCTCCATTCGGTTCCTCCCGCAGTCGCTACTGCAAGAAACGCCGAACTAGGTCAGCTAACTGCTCGTTTGAGCACGTCGGTCAAGCTCTTCAACAAATCTGCAGCCTACACACGCTACAAGGTGGTGGTTCCGCTTCGGGGAAAGAACCTTCCGTTTTTGTGGTCGCTTGCGTCTCTGCTCGATTTGCTCGTGCAGGTGCCTGCCAACTACCCCGAAGAACCAGCTCGTGTCTCTGTGCTGCCTAATTTCAGCACCAATTTGTATGTTGCACGGAAACTGGCGGTAGAGGCGGCGGGTTTGACGGCCACTGCCGTAGTTGCCGAGGCCAAGCAGGCCGAAAAGCGTTTGCTGATGCACGTGGCTCAGCACCAGGCGCATTCGCAACTTCTGTTGGTGGAGTTGATGTGCTGGGTGGCCAACACGGTGCTGCCTTTGGCGAGCGACCACTACGACGATTGGGAAGCGGGAATGAAATTTTTGAGAGAGGCTGCGGCTTAGATTCTGGGATTTTTGTGAACTGGAACTTCTGTGCGGGGATAAACGGTTTCTGATAGAGGATATCAGAAAGGAAACTTGCCGATACCGTGATAAGAGGATGTTGTGCGGGCAGTTCTCGTGAATCCTTCAAATTCTTTCGACTGTTGTCGAGCTAGCGAGCAGCCCGATCTCTTCCGATCCTCATATAAATTACTGAAAACAGAAACACGCATTTTGGCCATAGTGTATTTATAACTAAAAATCGCCTCACGAGCGCAGCGTGTATTTCTTCCAAAGTAAAAACTCGTCGCGCCATGCCCAACTTGGGCTTTTCACATCCACTATCGTGTATCTCGTCGCATGCCGTCGGTCCTGCACACGCTACCACTATATAATGAACGATATTGTGTTCCAATATGCCAACGAATGTGACTTGGAAATACATTGCCTGCCTTTTGGGCTCTCCGGAGTGTATGTTAAAGTCAAGGGCACCAACATAATGGGCATAGGGTCCACCATGGGGCTCATAACAGGAACTTCCAAGGGGATGATTCATTACAACAACAGCGCCGACATGATGGACCAAAAATACAAGCTCTACGTGATTGTGGATGATAGCGGAGTTCTTCGCATTGATTTCACGCGTATCAAGGGTATCCACTCGGCCGGCGATGACTTGGAGAAGATTCAGAATATCGAGGAAGAAGACGAGTTGCCAAGTTTAGTGTTCACTGGGGTGTGTCCCGAAGGTCGGCCCGATCATATTGAGCCGTTTATTGGGATTTTCTCTTTCGAGACCGAGGAGTAGAACGTGAGTTTATGGCATGTGGAGGCTACGCTTGCACCAACTGAAGTGTGTGCGGCTAATTCGAAAAGCGACCTTGAATCCGTAGAATTCTGTGAAGCTGAAATCTTAAGTCGGTATCTGCTACGCTTCCATTTCGTCCAATGGCATGGTGAGCCACTAGAAGGCGAAACTTATACCACGGCATAGGGCTAGGTTTGATGAACTTGGTCTTAGGGTGTCTGCAGCGAAGATCGCCAGACTGCACACTTGATTCTGTTTAACTGGCTACTACCCACGAGTCGGACCGAATTATGCAGTTCGGGTTGGTGGAGGGCTCTCCCTATGATGTGCCGTGGTTGCACCAAAGAAATACGACCAACGCCCCGCTATTTTGGATATTTGCGAAACTTTCCAATACCCATACTTTTGAAGATTTCCATAACCCCTCATCCGCAGTTTAAAAGTGTCACTTTAAGGTTTTCGTGATGTGGAGTCAGCTCCAGAGATCGGCACTTCCAGATTGGGCAGGTGACTTCTGATCCAGCCATAGTCTGCATGTGTCCGCGCTCCAGACTGCGAAAACGACGAGCCACGGATGACTCGCGAGGGCGAGAATCCCAATGGGAGCTCACGTGACTTACTGGCAAGCGGGCCAGTTCTGGAATTCGACCGCCTTCTTTCGCCCGCGGCTACGGGCGGCGCCACCGGGTGTGCACCAGCATGACTCCGCAATCCTCGGCTATCAGGCGAACATATGCTAGAGCGCGTCACGTGGACGGGATGTCACGTGACTGCACTCACGTGGAACAGGCATGTGACAGGCGCCCGTGGCCACCAGCGGTGCCGTGGCAGGTGGAGCTAGACTCCGGCTCGTCGACTCAGGTAGCAGGTTGAAAATTCCCACGGTTTTGCCGTATTTTGCGGCCAAAAGTCCCGCACCCCACATGGACCTCGGCACATGTCTTTGACTGTGTGCAGTCTGCAGTGAAATGCGGAGTGAGCAGCAGCGATATAAAAATCCCCACGAATCCTGTGAAGGAGCATAATCCATCCGAATTCTGGGACAGGAAAAAAACCCTATCGCAAGTCATAAACACAATAACTACATAATGGACAGATTGAACCAGTTGAGCGGCCAGTTGACCCCATCTTCCAAGCAGTCCGTGCTTTCCAAGAACCCCGACGACGTTGTCATTGTCGGTGCATACAGAACCGCCATCACCAAGGGTGGCAGGGGCTCTTTCAGAGACGTGGGTTCAGACTGGATCTTGACCAAGTTTTTGGAGGCTTTCCTCAAAAAGACCGGCGTCGACCCTTCCTTGATTGAGGATGTCGCTGTGGGTAACGTCTTGAACAGAGCCGCTGGTGCTTCCGAGCACAGAGGTGCCTGTCTTGCTGCCGGAATCCCCAACACCGCCGCTTTTGTGGCCATTAACAGACAGTGTTCGTCCGGATTGATGGCGATCTCTGACATTGCCAACAAGATCAAGACCGGCGAGATTGACTGTGGTATCGGTGCTGGTGTGGAATCCATGTCCGCCAACTACGGTGCTGGTGCCATCCCCAAGGTTGACGGTGAGTTGCAGGACAACCCTGAGATGGCCAAGTGCTTGATTCCTATGGGTATCACCAACGAGAACGTCGCTGAGAAGTACTCGGTCCCCAGAACTAAGCAGGACGCTTTCGCTGCCGACTCGTACGCCAAGGCCGTTGAGGCCGTCGCTGCTGGTAAGTTCAAGTCCGAGATTCTTCCTATTCCTGCTTACCTCAAAGACGACGACGATGACGAGGAGGAAGGCGAGGCCAAGGTTGAGAGAATCACCGTTGACACCGACGAGGGACCAAGAAAGGGTGTGACCGCCGAGTCGCTCGCAAAGTTGAAGCCTGCTTTCAAGCCCACTGGTGTCACCCACGCCGGTAACGCTTCGCAGGTCTCCGACGGTGCTGCCGCTGTTTTGCTCATGAGAAGATCGCTTGCTGAGAAGAAGGGATACCCAATTGTGGGCAAGTACGTGTTGTGCCAGTCTGTTGGTGTGCCTCCTGAGATCATGGGAATTGGACCAGCTGTGGCCATCCCAGCTGTGTTGAAGAAGACCGGTCTCCAGGTTTCCGACATTGACATTTTCGAGGTCAACGAGGCTTTCGCTGCCCAGTGTTTGTACTCGGCCGAGGCATGCAACATCCCCGCTGACAAGTTGAACGTTAACGGTGGTGCCATCGCCTTGGGTCACCCCTTGGGCTGCACAGGTGCCAGACAGTACGCCACCATCTTGCCATTGTTGCAGAAGGGTCAGATTGGTTTGACCTCTATGTGCATTGGTACTGGTATGGGTGCCGCGTCGATCGTGGTCAAAGAGTAGATTGCCTATATTGCCGGGCTTCAGTGTAATGTAAATTATTCCTATGACTAAAAGTGTAGTTTCATTTAGAATTAGACAAGTTGGGCACGGACCACGACGGAAGATTTGAATGCATAACTGCGTGTCGGGTGTGCCGGAATGCTCTGTTGGACCCTGATGGGAATAGCAAGAAGTACGGTCATTGGTGGAGGCAGATTGACGGCTGGAATGATTTTCGAATGTAGTAATGTGCTACCTCAGTAGCTATAACTTTCTGAGTTTGTAGGGATTAATTGAAGTGCTCTGAATTAGACATGGAGGTTTCTTTCGCCTGAGACATTGATGCTGAGAACTCCTAAGCTTGAATATGCGAACACAGGAAATGCCCGAGGAACAGCGAGTGAAAAAACGTGGGCTGAATAGCGAAACCGACACATTTTGATGCTAGGCCGACGATTTCAACATGGGTACTGACTCTCGGCATGGTCCTCAAGTTGATCCTGGATTTTGCTACCCTGTTGGTAATTATAACACTCAGTTATTCTCTTCAGAGATGCAGAGCATCGCATTATAACTCGTTCATAGAAAGGTTTTTGAAGCGTCAGAGAGCTCAGAGAGCGAAAGAAAGGCGTACTGCCGGATGAACACTTCTTGAAGTGCTGGTAAGTTTGACGAGAGGATGAAGTGTTTGAGCTATGCGGATTCCTTGAGAACGTGTTTTCTTGCCATTAATCAGTACGGCATAGGCTCTGCATGGCCCTCCCGTTATTTGTTGGGTTTTCATATCCTACACTGCGAGAATCTGTTAGCTAACAGATTTCCTGACGGAGAGTCAATAAAACAGTGGCTTTGGTTGATTTTCAACGGCTATTTTTGAAAAAAAAAATTATACACATTAGCTATCGATGTAATAGGCACATTGGGCTTAGGTCGCTTAATACCTAACCACCCTAGTGGAAGTAGTTTTTCATTCACCCCCACGCATAAATCTGCGGAGTTATGCAGAAATACTAGCCGGCTACGTGCAGGCGTAACCCCTTTGTGTTGCCAGGAACTCACAGATCCTCCGGTATATATTTCCGGAGCAGCAGGGACGGTATTGTAAAAAGACGTCATATGCTCGTACCATATGCGGCTCGCATTGAGCAGGCCCACCACATTTGTAATCTTCCGATCTCGGAACGGGCAAACTGCCATCCGTCTATGCATGCAACACTGAGGAGTACATGTTACTGCAGATGGGCCGCTTCTGCATGCATGTCTTCTCTTGCGATTGTAGCTGTATAAGCCTTGGGTAAAAGTTCAGACTATTGTC
Organism: Hermanozyma aechmeae; assembly: GCA_030583085.1. NCBI lineage: Eukaryota > Fungi > Ascomycota > Pichiomycetes > Serinales > Metschnikowiaceae > Hermanozyma > Hermanozyma aechmeae. Next base: position 438,822 of record JAJMHA010000008.1, on the reverse strand, counting down.
TGGTGCCTTTGCTTTTGTTATCTGTCTCAGCTTGGTCGATGGGCAGTAGAAACACGGAACCAGGGAGTTGGGATACGCACGCGAATAAGTTCTTGTGATCTCTGGACTCTTGTCAGAAACTGAAATACGGTTTCACGCCCTCCCCGATGATCGAGCTTACAATGCTTTTTCGCTCGCGCACGCTCATCTCCACAGTCCACCGTATTGCACGGCGATAGTCGTAGCCGTTGCTAACATGGGGCTTTCAGGGTTTGGTCTTCGCTATGTCGAAAATTCGGGTTAAGCACGAATGTACAGCCTTCAGGCCCGTAGCCGAGATGCTCCCCGGGAGGATGGCTTTCGCTTCGCATACCAGCAAACTCTACCGTCGGAAATGAGATCGGATTTCGTACTAGCGAGGCCGATACCATATGCAGGCAGACAAGACATGCTTAAATGGCGTGGCCGACGCAGCCCAACGTCATTTTCGCCACCTACACGCCTTTTGTTTTAACGCCGCTCAAATGTCCCAAAAATATGTAAAGCCACTCCCAATACCAGATCTCTACCTGCACAGTTAGGTAAGCCCTGGCCGGATTTCTTTCCGCGAACAATCTCCGTTTCGAATCACGGTAGTGCATAAGGCTCACCGTGACCCCAGTAGCAAGTAGTGCAAAAAGTTATGTCACACGACTTTTAGGAATAATCCCAAAGCAGTTTTCTGCGTATCCTACCATGTTCGCATACGCCGTTCTCACGTCTACATGGTGACAAGCATCTCGGCCTGCGGGCGGCATCGGGATAAGAACCCAGCTTATCTGTCGCAGCACTTCCGCGTGCGTGCGCCAGCAAGCGGCCGTAAGAAAATCAGTGACAACGCCGCATGGCGTCCTGTGTGCAGGGACGCAGGGACCGGGTTAGCCTTACCGTAAAATTTTAGTATGAGAAGCTAGCATCACTAGGTGGGGCGGGGTATGCCGCTCACCCAAGGTCACATGATATACCAGTCATTCTTTGCACATTCTTGGCAAACTGGCGCGGCGCAATCCCGAACCCGAAGGAGTTGTCGTGGCTGCATCGAGTCGCGCCTAGGAAATCACGGTGGGCGTGCATACAACCGACATACAGCTTGCTTGTAGGCCTCACACGACGCAACATAGGGTGGTTTGCATGCCTGCATGCATGCAAGTCTATGCAGACTTTCCTTCACCTTTTCCAAGGTAGTAAATAGCGTCTCCTCCCTCAAGCATCAGGTTCTTTTTCTCAGACCAAAACAAAACGTTCAAACCCGTATTCTTCTATGTGGCTAATGCGAAGACGAATGAAAGAAGCGGTGTTGGTCTCTGCCATCGCCATGTGCTATCTTGTGTTCCTCTGGAACCCGTCCTTGAAGCGGCTCCCCACGGGACAGCTCCTGCTAAAGTTCCAGATGTTGTACAACCGCCACCGGCAGAACGATTTGCATCTCGAAACCAATGCCGATTTCAAGCGGCAGCTACACCTCATTGTCAGCGAGAAGTTGGACGATGACAACGCGGGCACCTTCTACTTTCTCAACCCCGATTACCAGCCCCGGACGTGGGTGATGGCGCCGCTGTATTTCCTTCTGAATCGGGAGGCGTTGGAATCTCAGCGATCAAATTTGGTTGCCAAAACAAGCGGCCAAAAGGACGGCAAGGATGCAACCAAAGACGACGTGAAGGAAAGCAAAGGGTCAAAAAACGCCAAAGCTGATGCCCAGAAAGTCGACCCCAAGACTAATCACAAAAATATTCCCCCGGTGCAACCCTTTGATCCCCGTTTCACCATCGCAATCTATCTCCAGTGGGTGTTGGCCAACCCCGGGAAAGCAGTGCCGTTCCACTGGCTGGATTGGTCAGATCTCTCCGAACTCGACAAGTACATTTTGGTGCCACGCGCCAACAAGAGCTCGTGCCACGATATGTTTGATTTATCCGGATACGAGAAAGAAGTAGAGGAACTGCCTACACGAGAAGTGAAAGACTACTGTGTTGACGACAGCAACATGCCCCTTGGATTCAACATCACGGCATTTCCCGGAGCCCAGCGCCAGGAAAACATCCGACTCCTCGGCAAAATGCACTTGTATTCCAATTTCCCACCACCCCGTGACATTGTGTTTTTGACGAACAACAGAGGCCTGATGCGCGTTCCAGTAGCCGCCCAAGACAACGATTTCTCGCAAAGTTTGCTTTTCAGCGGCATGGCCCACGATATCATCGACAGCCAGGGAAACCGCAAAGTCGACGTCCTTGAGGCTTACAAACTGATGTTGAAAACCCGACTCGCTGACCACAACACGGCGCTGCCACCTACGGCGGTGGAGCTCAAGGCCGACTGGTTTGAAGTGGACCACGAGAAGGCAATCAAAGAGCTTGACGACAAAAAAGACTTGACGGTGCACGAGAAGGCATACGCCGATGCGCTTAAATTTTCGTCGTCGATCAGCGACGCGCCCAAATATTTCTCCGAGGTTCGGTTCTTCGACTCGCACTACAGCAAGTGGCTCGGCGACCACCACGACTGGCGCTTCTACAACGGTGTCACTTGGCGTACCGACCAACAGGTTCTTGTGCTCCATCGGTTGCTCAAAAACTACTTGCATTTCTGTCACTCCAACGGCCTCATCACGTGGGTGGCCCACGGCTCGCTTCTTTCGTGGTACTGGAACGGATTGTCGTTTCCATGGGACGCCGACACCGACGTCCAGATGCCGATTCGGGACTTGCATCGACTTGCGCGTGAGTTCAACCAGTCGTTAGTGGTGGAGAACGTTGGCTACGATCTTCCCAGCCAGCGCATCAAGGACACTGAGTTTGCTGGTCTCAGTAGATATTTCGTGGACGTCGGCCTGCTGATCACCCACCGCCACAACGGCAACTCCAAAAACGCCATCGATGCACGCTTCATTGACATCGACACGGGCCTCTACGTCGACATCACGGGACTTTCCACCTCCACTGACCGTGCCCCCGGCCGTTACAAAGCTGATTTCCCAGACCAGAAAAAGTCCGGCGACAAATACGCCCAGCACCTCCTCGAAATGAACCGCAAGTACAACCTATTCAACTGCCGAAACCACCACTTTGTGTCTTTGGATGAGATTCTGCCGCTCGTTCTCACTACTTCCCAGAATGCCCTTGCCTACGTTCCCCATGGATTTGGTCCAATTCTCGAGCACGAATACGATATCACAGGCATGACTTCCAACCGTTTCGAAGGTTCATACTACATTGCCGGTTTGCGCATGTGGGCCAACACCAACCTCTTGCTGGATTATGTCCAGGACAAAGATCTGTGGATCGCCATGCAACGAGGAGTGGAGGGAACCCAGTGGCCCAAAGACGATGACCGTCATGAGGGTGCCGAATACGAAGACAGAGTCGCTGCTCTTGCGACGTTGACGGCTGAAGATCATGCCAATCTTCTCTACAACAACTGGCTTCTTCGTGAGTACTTAGTATCCAACGAAAGCACTCTCTTCCACGAGAAGCAAATGAAGGCTCTCCTTTGGAACGACTTGGGCACCTACAGCGCCGGAATCCAGGAGCGGGTTCTTCTGGGCCTGCTTAACAAGCCAATGTGGGACGACTCTTTCATGTACAAGATCGCCAACACCGACTGGAACTACGAGGACGAAGTGGTCAATACGGAGCACATGGTTACCTTGTATGCGGATGGCCAGTGGACGAGGCCGGTGGCAGGAGAGTAGACCAGATTGCGCGTTGGTGAAGATGGACAATCGCACCGACGGCGACGGCATCTGGCTTTGGGTGTCTAAGTTTTGGCCCGTGTTGACGCTGCACTCGTTATCAGCGTCACAACTGTCATGTTCGCTCACAAGAGCTTATACCCATTCACGGTCGGCTATTTTGCAACAAAAGCGCCTTAATAATCTCAGAAACCCTGGGATCCTAGTTCTGCGTGCAAGCAACAGCGGCCCTAATATTGATGACGGCAAGCCGTCTTAAATTGCATTGGGCTCAAGCCCACAATACATAGTTTATATCGAAATTCCTAACAGATCTCTCGATAGAGTAGTTTTTGAAGTTAGTATCTGCTTGCAGCCTGACGGCTTGCCGTCCCTGGTCGGCCAAAATTGGCTCGGTGCTTTTCAACCACACAGATGCCTCGAACTCTTCCGTCACCATTAGATATCGACTTGGTTGTACAGGCGCTTTATCTGTATCGTGATGCTTCTCACCAAGATATCCTGTCGTGGCATAGGTCTGTCTCGTAACCTTCTTGCATCCACTGTCTCAATCCACTGAGGCATCAAGCAAAAGGATATACAGCAATACGAAGAGGACGCCGCAGTCACCTACGCCATTCACGAAATTCTAACTTGAATCCCACGATCTGTACTCCGATGGTATATACATCCTTGCTTCGCTCCATTTCCACAATATGCCAAAAGATGTAATACGGTGGACTATGGGAATGCTGCCCTCTGTGCATTACACAGTACTTCAACGGCCGCCTACGGCATAGTATCGAATTCTCAAGCGGCGTCGCCTTGATATTGGGCACCGAGCCAGTCACCTTTACGATGGTCGGAGAATCGAACCATCTCAAAAAAAACTACGTGACTTTTTGAAGGTCTTTGTGCTTCCTTCTGATGCAGAATGGGTTCCCAGGCACTGGATCTACGGTCCACTACTCAAAAACACGACCAAACAAGTCTTGAGGGGAAGACTCTGTTCGATGAACTACCTTAATTTCATCTAAAATCTCATTTTTCGTTCTCGAAACATCACTCAAGGGTTGCATATAACTGCGTGATGCCGCGCATATGCACATGTCCTGATGCACGGCATAATTGCAGAAGGCTGTACCTTCCTGTTTGCGATAAGCTCCGCATCGCCTCCATGTCTCCCCGTGTTGCTGCAGGAGGATTTCGTTGCCAAAGAGGGGTGCGGCTTCGACCAAAAGGAGCCGTTCGTATATGCCCAATTCGTCAGGCGACTTTCGCTAATCACCAATGTGATTTTCCGGACTAAACTCCTTAGCGAATACGTACAGATCGCAATGCTCCCATGAGAAGTAGGCACATTCGGGAATAGCCGCGTCTGCAAACGCTGCTGTGATCTCTTAGACGATAGAGAGAAAAGGTAAGATGGCTGGACAGAATAGTAAACACGAGTCAGAACTCTATCACTGGTGCTTGCCTAACAGTAGTGCACTCCAAAAAAAAGTCAACAACATCAACAAACCGATAATGCCTTTCAGTGAGAGCGCCATTTGTCGCCTCATAAGTGATGGCCTTCTCTATACAGTGCCGGAATGTCTTGGGAAATGCAAACTCTTCACTGAATTTTAGTTAGCATAACGCATGGTCATAAAACGTTACAATCTCGCGTGTGCTATGGTCACGAGACTTGATTCAAAAACGCTGGTATTCGGGAAATCAAGGCATGGTATCGCGGCCAACACGAGCCACCCTGTCACAAGGCTTCGCCGAAATCTGATCAATTAAGTTAGCAATCTTAATTCCCCACCCAAAGCCGCATGGATTGAGCACACCGCACCAGAGAGTATTTTCGCCCGCCGTGCATCGTGCCCTTCATGGCATAACAAGACCCACAACATGTCAGAATACAACATATCAGATTCATAACACGCCGAAATGGCCCTGACAAGGTTCTGCCGATTTCGTGACTTAAAATTAAGCTAGCGTTGGCGATGCGTTTCAAATCCGTCAACGAAGACCTACTGCATGTAGACGCAACAGCAAGTTTGCCCCGCCCCCTCTGCCAGATCTTCAAGGCTTCTGCGCATAATCGCATTGGACAGTTACCCAGGAGAGCAGAAGAGATGATTTCGAAGATCGAGTAACTCACGTGAGCCAAGTTGACGGTAAATGCTTAAATGCGACGGTCAAACCAGAATTATGCCGCTTTGGTTCCCAACTAATTTCTGTCGATTTCCTTACTTCCTACACCCCATTCCCCGCCGCACAAGCAATAAAGCTCGCTTGTACTGAAATGGCGCCCCTGACGTCACCTAGCCGGTCCACCCAGCTTGCGCGGGGAAATAATTGTAATATGGGAATATGCTGTAGCTTCCGGACAGCAATGAGCAACTTACGTCACATTTTACAGAGCAGAAAATGGCGAGATCCATACGGATCGGGCCTTATCGCTGAGCATGACGGATCTCAATCCAACCCTGCACATAGTGAGCGAAAAAAATTCCAACATAAGCTTTCTGCTTATCAGTACTCGCCCAAATGGGTTGCTCATCGCCGCGGCAGAAGAGTCATGTGCCGAAAACCTTTGATAGCCAGAGATCGGCCAACTAAAAAAAAACCTGCCCGTAGTCATAGTTCATGAAAGTGTAATCGGATTACAGTCATGTAGAACGCACGTCCCAAGGTTCTCGTCGGAGCCAGGAATTCCTCATCCAATTTTTTTTCTTTTTCCGCTCCGCTCAGGACGCAGAATTTTGAATCAGTCACCGGACGCACCGTGGCGCAATCAGAATGCACATTCAACAGGCACAAACCTAAAAACTAACAAGGGCGGAAATCTTGCGGAAATCTTGCGGAAATCTTGCGGAAGTGGCGACACGAGTATTACGGCGTCGTCGGTTCAGAAAAGGAGGCACCGCCCCAGCCCAACCGCGTCTTCCCTGTGGGGGATGCGAGGTGGGGGCCGGAGAATCTAGCCCAGCTATTCCGAGGTGCAAGGGGAACACGGTGCCGAAACTGCCGTACTGCACGGCGATCGGAGAACCACATCTAAGCCTCCAGTGCAGAATGCATGATGCGCCATTCCGCAAATAGCACTGAAGCTCTCGGTTGCTAGTGGCAGCGATTGGGGCCAACATCGAGCTTTGTGTTTCGATTTTGCCGTAACTTCTTAGTCCACGGTGCGGCGGAGGGCGTGCACTTGGCGCTCCGCCCCTTCACCACAGTCACAATATACCGGATTCCATTCTGCGACCGCGCAGAGTGCTGGCTAAATCGAGCACAAATTTTCTGTATCAGGAAAAAACACGAGCATGCAGGTCAGGATGGATTCCCGTGGGCGTTGGTATCGGGGGATGAAAGCGGCGAAAATTCACCAGATTTCGCCCACAAGAAGAGCCTCGCCCACAGCCACAAGCCCTTCATTTTCCGGACCATCCCCTTACTCCAACACTGCCAATCAGCCTCCGGAACATGGCGACGCCATCATTTTTGTTTCTTTTATTGCTACCTGCATAGCACGTCTATGCGTCAGCCCCGTGTGCACGCCTCATCGCCATGGCGTTATATAAAAGACGATGTCGGCTTTCGGAATATTCCCTTTTTTTCTTCCTTACCAAACACATATTAAAAATGCAGTTCAAGTCTCTTGTTGCCACTTTGCTCGCTGTCTCTGCTGTCTCCGCCGCTAACGCCACCAACGGTTCCAACGCCACCAACGGTTCTAACGGTTCCGGTCCTCTGCCCGAGTCTGGTGCTTCCCAGATGGTTGGTGCTGGTATTGTCGGCATTGCCGCCGCTGCTGGTGTTGCTTTGTTGATCTAAGAAGGTTGATGATTCAACTGTTCCATTCGCTTCATGCTGGCATGTCCGGACCTGGCATTTATAGACTTTTGCCACTCGAACATTTATCCAATGGTTGTTTAATAATGTACAATAATAGCCGAATCAACTACTGTAGAGAAGTTTTTAGGTTTGTTCTATCGAACAAATCAATTAGTCGAGGGGGTGTGGCGGGAGGAAATTTTTTCCGATAGGGCGCGTGCAGGAGCGCGGTTGCGCACAGCGCACCCGTACACCGACTGCCAAAGGCCCGTGCACCCAGACCCGCACGTGACGAGCCACCACCACCTCACATCACAGCTTCCAATCCTGCTGACTCACCACTCAGCGTTCTCACTCAGAATACATTTCCCCGCTATCAATGTTCACTGGGCTTGTGGAAACTATCGGCACCGTCTCGGATGTCACCCCTCTTGATTCATCTGCCTCCGGAGGCAACGGAACCTCCATGGTAATCACAGACTGCCTGGAAATTCTTGGAGACGTTCACCTCGGAGATTCGATATGCACAAGCGGAGTTTGCCTCACCGTCACCGAGTTTGATTCCGACAAATCCTGGTTCAAAGTCGGGCTAGCTCCCGAAACCTTGCGCCGGAGTAACTTGGGTGAATTGGTGGTGGGTTCCCGTGTAAATCTTGAGCGTGCGGTAACTTCAGAGGTTCGTCTCGGCGGTCACGTGGTCCAGGGCCATGTAGACACTGTTGCCACGATTGTGAAGAAGAAACTAGACGGTAACTCCATCGCTTACACCTTCCGGTTGCGAGAGATTGCCAACATCAACTACATCGTAGAAAAGGGATTTATTGCCATCGACGGCACCTCGTTGACTGTCACTGATGTGAACTACGACACGGCCGAGTTCTCTATCATGTTGGTGAGCTACTCCCAGGAGAAGGTGATTTTGGCCGCCAAAGACGAGGGTGACCTTGTCAACATCGAGGTGGACTTCACCGGCAAGTTGGTGGAAAAGCAGATTGAAATTGTTTTGGAGGGACAGATGAAACGTGGAGACTCGCCGTTGGCGCGGTTTATCGAGAGCGTGGTGGAACGCAAGTTGAAGCAGATTTAGGACTTTGACTCGTTCTAGGTATTCTACGCGTTCTCAGACTTCGTTGAGTTGCAAACTGTTTTATAGAAAAGAGTGCCGATTCTTTATGGCCTCAGCACATGTGAAAGCAAGTATCCGTCTTGGCGGCAATCCACGATGCTGGCGACCAGGCACTTACAAAGCTGCCACAATTGCAACACGCAGCAATAAACCAAAAGTCTGCAGACACCCGGCGCCACCAATTGGGCCAGCAAACATTGGGTCTGTCCAGTCACGTGACCAACTTGACTATGTTGTCGGCCCCTGGGCTGAGCCCACTTACGGCTGATTCCGACTGCGGCTAAAGCGAGCTGCCACCGCCACACACTGCCCCAACCTTGCCACTACTCTTGCCCCACTGCAGAGCAGCGGCTATAGAACCGCTACTGGTCACGTGTTTTCTGGGCACGTGACCTCGTCAATACCAACAACCGCCGCCACGCCGCCTCCCTCTAGCTCTTCTTGTTTTTCTCTCTCGGTGCCGCCATCCGCTCCAGTTCGCGGTCTTCTGCTGATTTTCGTCTCCTGCTCCCACCCCAACTTTTGTGCCTCGCACGTTTGCCGCTCATATCACCTCCAACTCCACCATGGACATCATTCTAGGAATTCGGGTGGGCGACGCCACCATCATTGCCACGTCACGTGCCGCCACACGTGGTGTGTCGGTATTAAAAGACACCGACGACAAAACCAGAACTCTTAACGCCCACAACCTTCTTGCCTACACTGGCGAAGCTGGTGACACGGTGCAGTTCGCCGAATACGTCCAGGCAAACATCCAGCTCTACACAATGAGAGAAAACGATCGCGAGTTGCTGCCCAAGGCGACTGCGCTGTTTATCCGTAACCAGCTTGCCACCCTGATTCGGTCCAGAAAACCATACCAGGTAAACGTGTTAATTGGCGGTTACGACACCAGAACGGAAACACCTTCGCTCAGCTGGATTGACTACTTAGGAACCCACGTGGAATTGCCGTATGCTGCCCATGGTTATGCCGCATTTTACTGCACTTCTCTATTTGACAGACACTACCGTCCCGACATGAACTTGGACGAGGGCTTGGATTTGTTGCGGCTCTCGTTGAAGGAGTTGGAGAAGCGGTTGCCCATTGATTTCAAGGGCGTCTACGTGAAGGTGGTGGACAAGGCGGGTGTTCGGGAGATTGAGGTCTAAGGAAAGAGAGAGACAGAAGCCGCGCGCGCGAGAATGACGGAACGCTTGTTTTTATGATCTTAAAATCCGCTGAAACGGAGATGAATGAGCTGTGTGGCGGCCCAGATTTCGGAACCGCCGACGGGGTTTATGTGGTGCTGTGGCTTCCTCGGAATTCTATGGGCATGCTGTTTTAGCCTCAGGGGCATGCTGTTTTGGTGCTCAAGTTTCATGTCTTCTTGACATCTCGCAGCGTTTACCTCGTTGAAACTCTGGACCGGTGACTCTGGCCTGCAGAACTTGCGAGGCTACTTTCTTCGTGGAACGTGTATCTACAAAATATCAAACGACAAGAGTTGACGTGCCCTTTTTATTATGTTTGCCTGTTGTTGTCCTCGGAAACTCATCTGGCGAATTCACGACGGGACTTCATGTAGAGTGTAGCGACGGCTCCAGAGAGGAAGGCGTGGGCGAATCTTGCAATCCATCCACGAATATTCAGCGTTTCTTTGTCGTCCAATTTCCACAATTCTCTATCATTTTCCCTCCCCCAATCCTGCCTTCGGCCGCTTCCCCAGACCTGCACACTAACTCATCACCACACCATCTCCAAAAACATGAATCTGGAGCTACGACGGCTAGCCGCAATTGTCGAGGCGAGCCTTGGAATTTCTGACTCCGACGGTGCAGTCAGCGGATTCTTGCGCCAGATTTCGGCATCTGCGGAGTCGGCAGCTCACTTTCGACGCCTAGTGCATCAACAGGGAGGCGACGACTTTAGCGACGCGATGCTAGGAGAATTCTGGACGGCCGTGCATGCCAAAGAACAAAATGACGTCACAGAAAGAAACAACACCCGTGATTCTAGGGGCGTAACGGCCAACTCCAGCTCGCCTCCCGTGATTCATAGCACAGAAAGCGCTGGCTTTACCGAGAATACCCGGGCAGATACGCGACGCCCCCATGTATTGGACCGGAAAAATTTTGCCCACAACGGCGACTTGGAGCCGGTATCGGGCCCCAGACTACGTACCGATCCGAACGGCAGCGAAAGCACTGAGCCTGCGGACCCGGCCCGGCACGCCACTCCAGCACAGCTGTATTTATCCGCCGCTGGAAATTCTCCATTCGGCAACGGCCCCAAAACGGAAAACCCTGCACTCACCAAACCAACGGCATCCCACACAGAAATACCAGCAACATCACACGAATCCGCAAACACCAAGTCACAAATCGCCCGACGCATTGCACGCGAGCGCGAAAAGCGCCATCCCAGCGCCAGCGGCGCAAAGAAACCGAACCGCCCCGCCGACCCAGGCAGTGACTCACGTGACATGCAATCACGTGCGCAGCCCACCTCGGCCGACGAACTCGTCATCGGCAACGTCTACCGCGGGCGCGTGCTGCGAACGACGCCTTTCGGCGCGTTTGTGACGCTTGGAGCGGTCTCGGGCCTCTGCCACGTGTCCAAAATGGCGCAGAACCCCCGGGTTCGCACTGAGCATCCCGACGACGTTGCTCGGGCCGGCGACCTCGTGTACGTCCGCGTGACGGCGGTGGAGCACGGCGACGGGCTGCGGCGGCTGCGGATCTCGCTCTCCATGGCCGGACTCGACCAGCAAACCGGGCACGAGGTGCAGGTGGCGGCGCCGGAGAAATTCTCGGATAAACCTGGTGCCGAACCAGGCACCGACGACAGCAGCGTGGCCGCCAAGCGCCGCCGGCTCACGGCCCCCGAGCGCTGGGAGCTCCGGCAGCTCATTGCGCTGGGCGCGGCGCAGGCCGCCGACTACCCCGAGTTGGAAGGCGGCGCCGACGACGACGACGGCTTCGGCGATTCGGCGGGTGCAGCGGCCGGAACAATCGGAGAAACCGCGGAAAATCTGCCGGTGGCCGACGTCGAGATCCAAAACACCGACCCAGACTTCCTCCGTGGCAAGCCCCGCCTCCCCGCCGCCGCGCCCGTCGCATTGGCCATTGACAAAATGCCAGAGGGTCTGATGGCCCGCACGGCAATGACGGGCCTGGCGCTTGCACAGGAAATGCGGGCCGAGCGCCAGAAAAGCGCCCGTGCTGATCGAGACAAACGGCCCGAATACGCCGAAGACGACCCCGTGGCCAAAGCCGCCGCTGGCGACACCGAGGACCGTGCCGAGGGTGCAGAGGCGGCGATTGCGGCGTGGCGCAAATCCCAGAAGAAGCAGCGCGGATTCGTGGAGCAGCCGTTGTCCGAGCAGCGGCGCCAGCTTCCGGTGTACGCCATGCGGCGGCAGCTAGTTGACCTCGTGCGCCAGAACCAGTTTCTCGTGGTGGTGGGCGAGACCGGATCGGGAAAAACCACCCAGATCGTGCAGTATCTCTACGAGGAAGGTTTTGCCGACGACGGCATCATTGCATGCACCCAGCCGCGACGCGTGGCCGCCATATCCGTCGCCAAGCGAGTCGCACAAGAGGTCGGATGTGCTGTAGGCGCCGAGGTTGGCTACACGGTGCGGTTCGACGACACCACCAGCGCCAAAACGAGAATCCGCTACATGACCGACGGTATGCTTCAGCGGGAGGCGCTCGCGGACCCCGGCATGACGAAATATTCCGTGGTCATGTTGGACGAGGCCCACGAGCGCACGGTGGCCACCGACGTGCTCTTTGCGCTCTTGAAGACCGCCGCCAAATCCAACCCGCGGCTCCGTGTCATTGCCACGTCCGCGACGCTCGACTCGGCCAAGTTCGCTGCCTACTTTGGCAACTGCCCCGTAGCCACCATCCCGGGCCGCACTTTTCCCGTTGACGTGAAGTACCTGCGCGAGCCGGAGCCGGATTATCTTGCCGCAGCACTAGACACCGTCATGCAGATCACCGTCGGCGAACCCGCCGGCGACGTGCTCGTGTTTCTCACCGGCCAGGACGAAATCGACCAGGCGGTTGATGCGTTGACGTCGCGAGCGGAAAAACTCGGTCTCCGTGTGGCCTCCACCGACGAGATGCTTGCCGATACCGCCGCCGCCGGCTCGCTAGCGTTCTTGCCCATCTACGCGGCGCTTCCGCCCGACAACCAGGCGCTTATTTTCCGGCCCGCTCCCGCCGGCGGCCGCAAGATCGTGCTCGCCACGAACATCGCCGAAACCTCCATCACCATCGACGGCGTCCGGTACGTTGTGGACCCCGGATACGCCAAAATCAGCGCCTACGACCCGCGCGCCGGCATGGACATGCTCACCGTGCAGCCCATTCTGCGGGCGCAGGCCAACCAGCGCTCGGGAAGAGCCGGGCGTACTGGCCCCGGCAAATGCTTCCGGCTCTACACTGAAAACGCCTTTTTCAACGAAATGCCGTCGGCGCCCACGCCAGAAATCCAGCGCCAGAACCTCGCCCACACCGCGCTCATGCTCAAGGCCATCGGCATCCACGACGTGTTGGGCTTCGACTACATGGACGCGCCCGCGGCGCCCACGCTCGTGGCGGCGCTTCACGAGCTCTACACGCTTGACGCGCTCGACGACGCCGGCACGCTCACGCCGCTCGGCCGCCGCATGGCGCATTTGCCCATGGAGCCCGCGTTGGCCAAGACGCTTCTCGCGCTGGCGGCCATGGGCTGCGGCGACGCCGTGCTTGTCGTGGTGGCGATGCTCTCGGTGCAGGGCGTGTTCTACCGGCCACGTGACCGCATGGCCGCCGCCGAGGCCGCCCACCGGCGCTTGCAGCTGCCGAGCGGCGATCACGTGACGCTTCTCACGGTGTACCGGCGGTGGGCGGCGGCGGGGCGGCTGCTGCGGTGGTGCCGCGACAACTTCGTGCACGAGCGCAGCATGCGGCGCGCCGACGCCGTGCGCACGCAGCTCGCGGCCGCCGTGGGGCGGTGGGCACGTGACGCGGCTGGCGATGGAGGAGCTGCACGTGATGTGCGTCACGTGCCCGAGGCCGCGGCGGTGGTGCGCGCCTTCGTCGCCGGCTACTTCCGCAGCACCGCGCGCCGCGACCCGCACGACGGCACCTTCCGGACCCTCGCGGACGGCGCGCCGGTGCACGTGCACCCGCTGCTGGCGCTCGCGGGCCGGACGCCGCGGCACGTGATCTACCATCTGCTCGTGCGCACGTCACGTGAGTACATGCAGTGCTGTCTGCAGGTGGACCCCCAGTGGCTCGTGGAGCTCGCGCCGCGGTTCTTCCGGCCGGCCGCCACCGCCGGCAAGATCGTGCCGCTTTTCGACCGCCACGCCCTGCTGCAGGACGCCTGGCGCCTCACGGCGCAGATCGACGCCAAGCGGCGCATGTTGTCCAAGTTGCACGACTAGCCTTTCCTGGTGCACGGGTGTCGTGCGCATTTCATATGCGCCCCCGCATCCCGGCACGTGAGCAAACTCCATCGCCAGCTGCTCTGCCTTCCGCCAACTACCACCCGCCAGCGCCCGCCCCGTGATGACCGTCTTCAACGCGGCACGTGACGCAATCATCGACCGGCTTGCGCTCTACAAAGTCAGCGGAAACCCCCCGCCCGCGCGTCTGCTCCAGCGCCGCCACGGCCACAGCCCCATCGACCGCGTAGACAGCCCCGACTCCGAGGCGCTGGTTTTGCCGTGCCAGCCGCTCTCCGTCGACGCCGACGGCAACCTCGTGGACCCGCTCGGCCGCCGCCGCGTCTTGCGAGGCATCAATCTCGACTCCGCCATGAAGCTTCCCGTGCGCCCATTCATGCCTTCGTACGAAGGCGACTCGCTGACGCTGGACAACGTGTGGTTTGACGGCGAGCACGTGCTGTTTGTGGGCCGCCCGTTCCCGCTCGAGGAGGCGGCGTTGCACTTTAAGCGCATCAAGCTGTGGGGCTACAACACCATCCGCTACATTGTGGTGTGGGAGGCGATCGAACATGCGGGGCCCGGAATCTACGACGACGAATTCGTCAACTACACCATCGAGATCTTGAAGGTCATCCACCGCGTGGGCGGACTCTACGTGTTTCTTGATCCGCACCAGGATGTGTGGAGTCGGTACTCGGGAGGAAGCGGCGCTCCGCTCTGGACGCTCCACGCCGCCGGCTTGCAGCCCACGCGATTTGGCGCCACCGAGGCTGCGATCTTGCACAACGACGCTCGTTTCGAGGCGGCGCCCTACGACCCCGACCTCTACCCCAAGATGCTCTGGACCCTGAACTACAAGCGGCTCGCGTCGCTCACCATGTTCACGTTGTTCTTCGCCGGCGAAATCTACTTCCCGCACCTCAAAATCAACGGCGTCAACATCCAGAAATTCCTCCAGGACAGCCATTTCGCGGCCTTGCGCCATCTCTGGGCCGCCGTGTGCAAGGCGTTGCCCGACATGCTTGACGACGGCACGCTCGTCGGGTTTGAGTCCATGAACGAGCCCAACTGCGGCCTCGTGGGCCACGACGATCTCTACTACCTTCCGCTGGGCCAGCAGTTGCGAATCGACACCACACCGACGGTATACGAGAGTTTCCGCCTCGGCATGGGGCTTCCTGTGGAGGTGGACGTGTATAAAATCACGCTCACGGGCCCGCAGAAGAGTGAGACTCGCTTGGTGGACCCGCGCGGGCTTCGTGCGTGGCTTCTGCCCGACGAGGCGGCCCAAATCGACGCCAAACACGGCTGGAAGCGGACGGGCTGGACAATTGGCGAGTGCATTTTTGCCGGCGTCAAGATCTGGAAATGGGACGCCGACGTTGACTGGCAGAAACTCAACCAGCTGTCGCAGGACGTGCGCCGGACGTTTCTGACCTCGCTGTGCCTGCTTTTGGCTCCGCAACACTTCAACCAGGTGGACCCGCGCTTGTCGTTCGACACCGTGGACGAGACGCTTCCCAGCCGTGTCGACAGCGAGTTTTTCGCCAACTACTTCTTTGTCCTGTACTACCAGGCGTTCAAAGAGATGGTGCGGCTGGTGGCACCGTCGGTGTTTGTTCTCATGCAGCCGCCGGTGCTCGAGATCCCGCCGTTGCTCGTCAACGACCCCCGAAACATTGTCGACGACAAAACCATCTACTGTCCCCACTACTACGACGGCATGTCGCTCATGTTCAAGTCGTGGAACTACAAGTTCAACGTCGACACCCTCGGCATCATGCGCGGGCGCTACTTCAATCCGATTTTGGGCATAGTGTTTGGCGAACGCGCCATCCGCAACTGCATCCGCAAGCAGTTTGAGGAAATCGCCGCCGAGGGCCGCCGTAACTTGGGCAACATCCCGGTTCTCATGTCCGAGACAGGAATGCCGTTCGACATGAACCACAAGAAGGCCTACGAAGACGGCCAATACCAGCAGCAGACCTCGGCCATCGACGCCTTGGCCTACGCGTTGGAGGGCCTGCAGATGCACCACACTTACTGGTGCTACACCTCCATTTCGTCGCACAAGTGGGGCGACCGCTGGAACAACGAGGATTTTTCGTTCTGGTCGCCCGAGGACCGTGATCTTGCCTTTGACGATGCCTCGAGCTTCAATAGCGACTCGCCCAAATCGCCGTCGCGCCGCAGCAGTGTAACGCCGTCGCTTCGTACCGTCAAGGAACACTCAAGCACGCAGATGCTCAAGACACGGCTCAACTACCACAAGAAAAAGTTGCTCCCCGCATTGTTCAAGAAGTCGTTTTTGAGCGAGTTCATCGAGTGCGGCTACGACTCCGACGACAACTCGTTTTCTGGTGTCGAGAGCTCGTCCCTCATTTCGGTGTCTCAAGACAATCTCCGTTTCCGCCACTACAAAAACTGCTACCCATCTCCCGACGGCGTTCGTGCCGTTAGCGCCGTAATTCGCCCTGCGCTTGTTGCCACAACTGGCTTGGTTAAGCTGTCGGAGTTCAATCTCAGAACGGTAAAGTACACCTTGACTCTAGAGTTCGGCAGCGCCGAAAAGACTGTGGAGACGCCCACCATCATTTTCGTGCCTTCGTGGCATTTCCCCTACCTCAACTACCTGGACATTTACTTGACTTCTGGGACTGTCAAGTACAACGAACAACTAGAGTACTTGGAGTGGTACCACGAACACAGTCTGGACTTGAGTACCAGCAGCGAGCATACCATTGTGATCCGGAATCATAGCGGCAAGCTCGAGGACCTCGATTCTGATGAGGAGTCGTGTCCGATTGCCTAGGACACGGCCAAATATGCATGGCTAGCTTACTGGAGAGCTATCGCCCTAATAAAAGCCATACCCAATGAAAGAGCCTTGATCAATCTTGTCCGAATGCCTAAGGTCGAGGCCAAAATATGCATTGCTCACTATCTCCCTAATAGAAGTCACAGCCAATGGAGGAAACCTGAAACAATGCGTCCTAGTCGGCGTCCAAAGCATCCTGATACCTCAGTTTTTGTTTCTTGTTTTTCAGTAGTTGCGTTTCTTCTCCTGCCTTTGGCAACGAATCCACTGCGACCTTCGTTGATCGCTTCTTCATCGCCTACAATCCACTTCTCCCTCGCCTTCTACATCGTGCTACCCATTCTCTGTACATTACCCATATTCCTCTATTCAAAACTCCAACGTGTCCACTGGCCGCTTCCCAGAAAGCTCGTCCTTCAACAACCGCTGCACGTAAGTGGCAAAATACTCTACGTACGGCTTCAAGCTTGTCTTCGCATAGTCAGCTGCTTTCACCGACAGTGCCTCCTCATCGGATTCCTCCAAGGGCTGGCTGGAGTCTCTGTTCACTCGTTTAGCGTCCCACTTGTCAATCTCGTTCTGAAGTTGCGAAAGATTGGGCGCCGTTGTGGGGTTGAACCCGTACGCATCGTCAGCGGCGCTGTCGCTCAAGTTGCGCAGCGGATCAAAAGGCACACACACGTTGCCGGTGCCGGGATGAACACAGAATGGCGACTTCAACAAGTGAATCACCTGCTTGGACACCTCCACATCCAACCGTGGATACAAGTAGTAGACGATGATCTCCTTCTTTGCCTCGTTGAGCTGCGCCACCTGCGTCTGAGATTTGAGCACCTTCAGCGCAACCAGCGTGAGATCGTCCCACTTGGATTGCGAGTCCAGCGGCAGCTCTGCCCATTTGCTACGTAGCGCAGTTTTCATGGCCTGGTCAGGAATGAACAGTAAAAGATCCTCGATTTGCAGCGATCCATGCGCCCAGGGATCCTGGTCCTGGAGAATTATAGACTGGAAATGTTTTTTGAGAATTTCAAAGGAGCGCTCCACGTGCGGATGGAAGGGTTTCCGAAGTGCAAGCAGCGTGCGGCCCATTTTCAGTGACTTTGCACCCAACACGTCCATGTACTCAATGACGGATTTTCTGGCCAGTTCGTCGAGTTGGCGGGCGCGAGGATCACTCACCCAGCAATGCGCTCCTCTTCTTCCCGAAAATACCCATACAAAATGTTCGAATCCGAAATCGTCACGTAGCGCTGCAGACATCACCTCGGAGGCCACCTGGATAAACCTCCAGCATTTGGTGCAGATGTCCGTTTTCTGGCAACACGTACGGATCTCATCGTAATCGGTCAAATCGATATCAAATACGAGTTCTTTGGAGAGCGGCTTCATCGCACTCTTTGGGAGATTCTTTCTTTCCTTGGGGTTCACAGCGTACACAGCGCCAATCTCGAAACGCGTGGGGTTTGACGAAACGACCAGTTTTTTGAACTCCGCCGCATTGGCAAACGAGTTGTACCGCTGGTATGCGCCCAGTCGAAATTCGTAGGCAAACTCACGCATGGTGAAGTCCTTGGTCACGGAGGGAGAGTGAGAAAGCCACTGGAACACTTGCCGGAATGGAAGAAGGCGTTCGTAGTAGAACGCCATGTCTGCGGACGTAGGGCGTCCGGGTTTGTGGTCTTCCTCTGGCACAAAATCGGCCAATGTGGTTTCGTCAGTTGTCATGAAGTAGTAGGTGCAACGCGTCGGACGCGTGCAGGCATCTTAGTGTTTGGGTAGATGCGCCACAAGATGGCGATAAGACGAAGTTTCGATTAGGCGATTTAGGTGACGTGTTTGTGTTAGAAATTTTGGGTCTTTCAAACTGCTTTGTCGGATGTTGACGAGATTGCTGACGAGGTGGAGCCGTCAAGAAGTTCGAACCACCGTAATTCAATAATCCAGCCGCCATAATTATTCACCATGATGTAGCTGTAAAATGACGTTCCTCTCGCATTATAATTGAATTGTTTATTCTGCTTGTTACGTGCTTGTGTTGTTGGTTTGTACTATTCGTTTCGTGGCTGCAATCCGGCGCCAAAGAGTGGCCTAGCACGTACTAGGAAAGATGGTTTCCAGGAGTTTTCAGGCCCATTATATTGACATTTTACCTGACTTACATACTTTGTTTCAGGAAAGAGAAACGGACGTTGCAGCTGCGAATTAAGGAGCTACTCGAGACACTGCAATCTTCTTACAAATACTTGAATAGAATACAAACGAAGATGGCAGTGAGAGACGCAAATCTCTTTAATTCACATAATACCAATTTAAGAATGACAATCTTCTCAATCGTCTTCTACGCTAACAATTCAGAAGCTTCTTCATTCAGCAAGGCGATATCAAGCATGGCCAACCATTATTGAGCTGACAGGATGGTTAAATGCGACAAACACATTTGCTAATCTGGTATAAATTAGGAAATTCGATCTATACATCCTAAAAGGGCAGTGTTTTGCTTCATGACATCCTATGCTACTCGAGCTGGACCAGACACCCTAAAGTAAATGGTCACAAGACAATTATTGGCACGACCACAAAACCCAGACTCTGATTTTGTTCTCACTGATCTGAGAACCATCGATTTGGGTGGCCAAAAAGGCAATAAACATGAACCTGATCGTCCTCATCCAACACCCTCAATGTGCCAGAAAACACATTTACTCTTCGGTGTTGAAAACCAAAGACACACCCTCATCACCTGCAGTGACAATCTTCTTGCCACCTTCAACCAATGCAAAATCGAGGACACCCATGTTGTGTCCAACACCCTTGAAGAGCTGCAGACCAGTCCGAGCGTCCCATTTGTACACTGCGCCGTTCATGCTGCTTCCTACCAAAATTGGAGAGTCGCCCACAAATTCAAGCTTGGTGATGGTGTCGTCAACCTTGATTTTATGGCGCACTCTCCACTGCAGAGTCTCGAACAACAACACATCGCCCGAAACCAAACCAACAGCCAAGATCGGTACGGTGGCATTTTTGGACCATGCAAGCGCTTCGATGGAGAGGTCGGCTACGTCATCCACCTTGTCGATGGCTTTGACGGAGTGCACCAACTTGCCCATATCCAGACGTACGATTGCCAACTGGCCATCACGGGCACCGATTGCGACGACGTTCTTGAACTGTTTCGCAGAAACCCAAGGACTCTCGACGCCCTTGAAGTCGTCGTGCGGCAGCAACTTGAAGTCGACACTGCCGGTGTATGCATTCCAGGACACAACCAGGCCGTCCTCGGACACAGTGAGCAAGTGGACATCGTTTTCATCGTCGGAGTTGAGAAACACACCGTTGTTACATTCCAAGGTGTGGCTGAATCCCGACATCAATTGCTCAGCTTGTCCCGATGACGAAATCTGGTAAACCCACACCGAGCCGTCAGGAGCACCGAAGGCAAAGATAGGAAGCTTGTCGTGCACGCTAATCCACAACACCTCTTCAACTTCTTCCAACTGGTCCGTTTTCGTCCATTTCTGGCCGCCCTTGGAGGCTTTGTGCACGATCACGGCTCCATTCATGTCACCCGTCACGACAAAGGCGCCGTCGGCGGTGAATTTTCCGCACACCACGGATTCGGTGTGACCCTGTAATTCTCCCACAAATCTGGGTGGTTGCGTGTGCGTGGTCCATAAATACGCCGTGTTATCTCCGCCTCCCGTGGCCACCATGGGCAACGATGGGTGACTGAAGATCGTGAAAATAGAGTCTTTGTGCTGGTCGAAATACGACCACGAGTTGTTGCTGAGATCTATTTCGAGCGTTTCCTCGTTGTCTTCGTCCATGTCGTCATCTGGCGCAGGAGCTGAGCCTGCCTCGCCTGTGACCTCCTCGTAGATTTCGGATTCATCCACAAAGGCATCCTGAAAGTCTTCCTGACCCTCTGGATTCTGGAATTCGTCCACAGGGCCGTTGTGGTCCCCGTCGTTGTACTGGTCTTGAGACATGAGATGAGTAGTTCGTGCAGGCCGAGATGAGGCGATGAAGTAGGTAGGGTTTGGCTGGTTAGTTCGGGAGATTTGAAAAAATCTTTCGGAAAACAAAACTGTCAATGCGGGTAAAAAGGTGATTTTATTCTTAATTTGTGGCCCCAACCCGGTGGCGTGCCGCCGGCCGCCATCTCGATTACTAATATTGTGCGGCTGACGCATGGAAGTCTCCGAAGATGGCAGAAGGAGCCTGCAATACTTGGGGCAGAATTATGTGGCGAACTACAAAACTTGATCTCAAGTTGGCCAATGGCCGGAATATCTTTGCTGGTGATTCTAATTTGCCTGTGTCTAGCCTGTTGAGTGGACTGTGGTTCTTCTTGGCCAGCCTACTCTTATTGCGAGCCAATTCTTCTTGGCTACTGGCGTGCGGATTCTCGAAATTGGAGGTAATAATATAGGCACTTGGGCATTCTCTGATCGAGAGTATTTGAGATCTCGTGTCGTCTCGAGGGTCCGAACTGTCATATTGCAGCCACTAAGGGCGGAATGCCGCGAGGAAAGAGGCCGCTTAGCGTTCTCAAATTTAGCCAGATTACAGCGGCCGTTTTTCTTTGGCACATCGAACCGCTTTCTACCTCATAGTTTCAGCCTCTCTAGATATCAAACGCGGAAGGATTCCGCTTGAATGAGATCGTTTCAGAGCCGCTATGATGGAGAAATCGCATTAAAACGAAATTTTTGGCCCTCGAGCGATCAAAGTGGCGCCTGGAACTTCTGGCGAACCGTCACAAAGTTTGCTCAACTTGGCCTTTCAAATTATCGGCGGGAAAAAACAAGGTGAATTCATCTCCAATGAAGAAGAGATCGCTTCAATGCCCTCAATTATCGTCACAAATGTGCCTCTTATTCATGCCATGTCCGAAACTTGTCACTTCCCCGCCTTCTCTTTTCCAATGCTCATATCGCTGATAAGATCCATCTGGGCAGCAAGATCCTTTTCAGCAAGCTTTGCTTGTTTCTTTGTTTTCTCGTCCTGCGCCAAGCCAGCTTTCAACATTTTGGAGTCGAGCACATTGATTTGACGTGGGTTCTTCTTCACGAGCTGAGCATGGAGATCGGCGATATCGGAAGTTTGCTGATTGAGTTCAGCAATCTTGGCCCGCAGCTGCTTCCCCTGCAGTCGGAGTTTTGATTTCAGAAGCGCCTTGCCTGACTTGGAGGGAGGTCTGGATTTGGCCATAGTAGGTGTGAGCTATGCAGGAACGTGATGGCATCGATGAGGTGGAGTAGGTGATTAAGACAAGCCCTACACATAATAGTGGAAGTTTTCAGTCTGATAGTTGGTATTGACATTTTGAACCACATCTGTAAAATTTGCGTAGATGCTTGATAGCCAAGAACCGGTTGGAATTTAGCGTGCCAATCCGGGTTCAACCAGGAACCCACAGAGGTTTCGTCTAAAGCCTGACTGAACGAAATTGACTTCGGAGCCGATCAGCTCCAACTTCATCAATTCGGTAGCTGACGTTCCTGTGACTCGTGTGCTACACAATAACCGGATCATGATAAGTGTCCTGCATCCTCACCACCTCACATATTCCTACTTCTTCAATGACAAGAGTTCTTATCGTCGGCTCTGGCGGTGTTGGCACCATGGCCGCCCTCACCCTCTCCTCGAAAGAACATGTCGAGGTCACTTTGGTGGTCCGGTCAGACTACGACCTCGTCACGCTGAAAGGCTATACTTTCAACTCGGTCTCGTTTGGCGTTATCGAAGGTTGGAGACCACAACACGTTGCCAAATCCGTTGAAGAAGCTGCTGAAAACGGACCTTTCGATTTCATCGTCTTGTCCACCAAAAACGTTCCCGACGGACCCACCACCTGTGAGGACATCATTCGTCCAGCTGTCAAGATTGGCAAAACGGCGATTGTCATGATCCAGAACGGGCTCGGCATCGAAGGGCCCATGCTTCGTGAATTTCCAGGATGTGTGATTCTCTCGGGGGTTTCTCTTATCGGCCTGACCAACCTCGGCGGCGTAATTAAGCATTCCCATCGCGATCTGCTCTTGTTGAGTGCATTCGATAATCCATCGGTTCCAAAAGCTGAGTGTGTGCGAGTTGCAAAGCAGTTCCAAGAGTTGTATCAGCACGCAGATCCAGCGATGAATAACGTGGTGCTCGAAGACGACGCCCAGCAGTCTCGCTGGGAAAAGTTGGTGTACAACTCGGTGCTCAACACGGTGTGCACGATTTCTGGGCTAGATGTGAATCGCTGTCAGATCAACGGCGCCAATGAGGGCATTTTTGGCCTGGCTATGGACGAAGTGTACGCTATCGCGAGGAGCACCGGTGTTGAAATTCGCCCTGAGCTTAAAAGCTATTATCAGCACATTGGCGACGGTCTCTTCTATCTGCCGTCAATGTTGGTGGATCTTCGCAAAAAGCAGCTTCTTGAATTGGAGGTAATCTTGGGCAATCCTCTCCAGATAGCGAGAAAGAATAATGTGCCGGTTCCTATCCTATCCACAATTTATCAGTTGCTTAAAATGATACAGTTCAGGGTAAAGGAAGAGCGTGGAATGGTGAATGTTGACGAGGCAGCCTATAAGGGAGTGAGCAGCGACGACTACCCGTCGTTTTTCGAGAATTCGCAGAAAGAAGTCTAGCAGTTCTCAGGCAGAAACAACTATCAATGCGCATTCAAGCATCAATACACAACGAGGTATGACTGAATGCTTGTTGAGTAAGCAAATAATAGAAGCCAGCTTCTATTTCTTGTGATATGAGAAGTGCTAACGCTTAGATACCTATGGCCTTTGCGCCGCAAATAAGTAAAAAGCAACTTAGCACGACCGTGAGCCACAAATGAATCCAGCGACGGGACGAGCTACAGAGTTGCGAGACCACGCCTTGGCGTTTTCGAAGCAAAATCTGAGACACGATGAGAGGCACATCAAATCAGTAATGCATCTCACGTGAGCAGGAGGAGCGCTTTCGAAACAGTCTGTCAAAGCAGAGCGCTTCAGAAACCCAAGACACAAAGCTGATCCTGCGACCATCAATTGATGGGTCTTGTTTTCAGCGACGATTCAGGAATAGTTTCGTCGCGCGGTACTGGCTATCCACATAAATAATAGGGGAAATGCGTGCAATATGAAGAGCGCTGAGCTGACGAATATTGTTGTAATCAAGACGTTTTGTTTAAAATCGTACCTCAGGTCATTCCTTATTACCATGATATCGTCTTCACCGTAGATTGTGCCCAAATTTTGCGATAGATCCAGCAATTGAACAAGCTGTGATTGAGCGCCCTGGCCCTCTCTAAAGTAAACAAGAACTTCGGAGAAATTTGGTTGGCGATGGCCCTCAGGGAAATGACTCGTAGCGTATTCAACTGCTTCTGCAATGCTGATGTCTCTTGGTAGCACGAACAAGGACCTAATAGTTTTGAACGTGACGGGTCTCAACTTCAGAGGATTCAGGTACGTAAGCTTGAAAACCACAAAAACCTTTCGGTGCGTCGATAAGCCGGCTCTGTCAAATGCCAACGTGGCACCGTCTCCATCTTTAGAGACTAGGTGTTCCAATTCGTGCTGAGGCTCGTGTTCCATGTGGAGTACGCCGTTAAACGTCACGTCAAAAGGGGACTGATCACGTGAAGCGAAGAAGCAATATAAAAGGATAGGCAGCGCCAACAAGAATTACCAAATGTACATGAGTTTTCTATCACCTGTGACTTGAAAAATCGACGTGGCCCAGGACGGAGACGACGGGGACGACGGAGCACATGAACTTCACAGCTTCTTGTAGTTGAGAGCCTCTTCGAAAAGCTGATATGTAAAAGACAGGAAAAATGGGTCAGTCTTTGGGACATGGGCTATTTCTCGGTGACACCGGAGAGGCGCTCGCCGAATAATATGAGCGTGCAAAGTGTTCAAGACTTCCAGGGCATCACGCTCCTCAGTGATTTAGAAGTGTCCCCGGCCCTATGGGTCCTCCTGGAGCCCTAATACCAATATCAACGCGAGAGCGATAGTTGTCACAAAACCAAGCAATAAAATTGGCCCCTTATGAAGTGGGAGCGTGCGTTCCCGATCATAACTCAGGTCATTCCTAATCACCATTTTGTCGTCTTCGCCATAGACCGTGCACAAATCAGGCGAGAGGTCCAGTATTTGAATAATACTCAGCAATGGAGCCAACACGCTGTTGCGCCCCTTTTCAAAGTAAACGAAAACTTCGGAGAAATCTGGTTCACGATGGCCCTCTGGGAAATGACTCGTAGCGTATTCAACTGCCTCTGCAATGCTGATGTCTCTTGGTAGCACGAACAATGAAGTGATTTGCTTGAACGTAACAGGATTCAAAATCAGAGGATTCAGATACGTAAGCTCGAAAACCACAATAAGCTTTCGATGTGTGGATGCGCCAGCGTTATCAAATGCTAAAGTCGCATCATCTCCGTCTTTAGAGACAAGCTGTTCCAATTCGTGTTCCATGTGGAGTACGCACGTCAAACGTCACGTCAAAAGGGGAGGGTCACGTGCAGCGCATCTTCGAAGAAGCACAATTAAAAAAGGGTGGGTGGGTGTCTACACTAATTACAAAGCAAAAATAATGAAATTCTCTATCACCTGTGATATGAAAAATCGACTTGGCCCACGACAGGAGTTGCAGCCACAAGTCCTTCTGAGCGTACACCTCCACGAAAAGCAACTTCGTTAAGACAAGAATTCAGCCGAACCACTCCGTCTGTATGATGCTGGCTATTTCCGTGTCAGTGACTTCCGATAGATTCTAACCGAACAGTTTGCCAGAGTCAAGAAGGCCAGGCACGAAACCGCAGTTTCAGGCAAGAACCAGCAACTCTAGACCGAGGGCCCGACATTTCAGCCACAATTCAAACCTGCCTCGGCCATGAGAGGCTCGGTTAAAGCTCTCCTATCTGGTTAGGATATTGAGTATCCAGACAAGTAAGGCGATAAATGCGAGTAATCCTCCCACAATCGAAATAACGAATTTGAGAGCTAATACATTGTCTTTGTGACCATATTTCAGGTCATTCCTGATCACCATTTTATCGTCATCGCCGAAGACTGTGCCCATTTCAGGTGATAGGTCCAGCAATTGAATAAGCCCCGATTGAGGGCCATCGCCCTCTGTATAGTAAACGAGAACTTCGGAGAAATCTGGCTCACGATGGCCCTCTGGGAAATGACTCGTAGCGTAGTCCACTGCTTCTGCAATGCTCATGTCTCTTGGTAGCACGAACAAGGACGTGATAGTTTTCAACGTGTAGGGATTCAACTTCAGTGGATTCAGGTACGCAAGCTGAAATTTAACAACAAGCTTCCGATGCGTGGATGCACCTGCGTTATCAAACGCCAATGTTGCATCGTCTCCGTCTTTAGACACTAGGCGTTCCAATTCGTGTTCAGATTCCTGTTCCATGATGTGAGGTGATGTGCGCACGTCAAACATCACGTCAAGAAGACCGGTCACGTGCCGATAAAGGGGTTTCAGTGCTGCCACAGAAAATAAGCAGCGAGCCAAGTAAAGTGATTCAGCACATAAGCTTGTCCGAAGATCCATACAGACCTCTGGATTTACTTCTCGTACGCGCAAAGGGAACACCGCTACCCGGAGCGAATTCCAGAGACTTACAGTATGCCATGACCAGAGCTTCTTGAATAGCTTCTCTCTACTTTGTGTATAGGTTTCTTTTACTTTCTACCTCATGAACTGTTCCTCGAAGTTGGTGTGGTCCCAGAGTGCTTGCCTTTCGGCCAACCGAAACAACTGGCGTAATTAAAAGCTTGCCACTCATGCTTGGGAGCAAATTCTTGTGATATAACAGCCAGTTAAGCCCACCGGTAAACTTTGCGCTCGTTGCAGTCACGTTTGGTTACACGAATCACTGGAAGATGGCAAGAACGCACTTCCCGTGTCCTGGAGCCCAGGCCGGCTCGAACCTGACAGTTTCGTTTGTCTCAAGTAAGCAGAGAATTGGAATTTCGTGCCGAAAACTCACTTACTTAGCCATGAGAGGAACTTCACAACTCCCCAGACGAACAACGCCATAATTGCAAAAAAAATAGGGGTACCTATGCAAGCGGATTGGCAAGCAATCGATTCCACTACTCTAGTGTAGTCCAGGTCATTCCTGATCACCATCTTGTCATCATCTCCAAAGACTGTGAGCCAATCAGGCGAAAGGTCTGTTATCTGACTAAACGATTCGTCCAGATTTCCCTTGAAATACACATGAACGTTGGAAAAATCTGGTTGAAGGTGGTCCTCGGGAAAATGAGTTGTAACGTGTTCCACTGCTGTCGCAACACTGATGTCTGTTGGTAGCACGTACAATGTGGTGAATTTATCCGTGTGCCGTGGATTCAGGTATACGAGCTCGAAAATCACAACAAGCCTTCGGTGCGTGGATGGGCCGGCATTATCAAATGCCAAGGTTGCATCGTCTCCGTCTTTAGAGACTAGGTGTTCCAATTCGTGTTCAGGTTCGTATTCCATGTGGTGTGGTAGTACGTACACACGTTAGTCGCTAAAGGGGGAGGGATCGCGTGAACAACCCAACACAGAAGAAAGGGTTTACGGTGTTGCAACAGCAAAAGTTGCTTGCTTAGCATGTAGTGAGCCTCGCCCAAAATTCTCACCAAATATCCGTACGTTCTGAATTTCAATACCCCGGCGCTCCACCATGGACATGGCAGACACTTCAGATAAGAGAAATTCCCATCGATCGCTATATACGGAAGACAAAATTGCTTGAATGAATTCTCTTGGTGCTTTCTACGTGATCGTATTTTTTTTTTATTGTTTTTGGCCCTTCATCTAATTCTCCACTCCAAGCTACAGGGACGTTGGTGTATTCGTCCAGAATCAGCGCATGGCTACAGAAACATTTCACACTCTTGCAAATTCAAAAATTCAACAGAGAATAAAACGCTTCTCTACCATGGCCACTTAGGCACCAGAATCAGATCGTCTGCCCTCTAGTTCTCTTCTCCCTCCATTTCGCATCTCTTCCCCACCTCATCTTCCCGCACTCATCTCATCTCATCAGAACACCAAATCATGGTTTCCACACACAACAAAGACAAACCCTGGGACACTCCAGATATCGACAAATGGAAAATCGAGGAGTTCAAAGAAGAACACAATGCTTCCGGACAGCCGTTTGCCGAAGAGCTGTCTTTCATGACTCTCTTCCCCAAATATAGAGAAAACTACTTGCGGTCCATTTGGCCAGAAGTAACGCAAGCACTTGAAACTCACAATATCGCATGTCAGCTTGACCTTGTGGATGGCGCCATGACTGTCAAAACCACACGTAAGACGTTTGACCCGGCGATGATTCTTAAAGCACGAGACTTGATCAAACTTCTTTCTCGGTCAGTGCCTTTCCCTCAGGCCGTAAAAGTTCTCCGTGATGACATTGCCTGTGACGTCGTGAAAATCGGCAACTTCGTCTCCAACAAAGATCGTTTTGTTAAGAGAAGACAGAGATTGGTGGGACCCAATGGAAACACGTTGAAAGCATTGGAGCTTCTCACAAACTGCTACATTTTGGTCCAGGGCAACACCGTCAGCTGTATGGGTCCATTCAAGGGCCTCAAGGTGGTGCGCCGAGTCGTTGAAGACTGTATGAAGAATGTGCATCCCATCTACCACATCAAGGAATTGATGATCAAGCAGGAGCTTGCGAAAAACCCTGAGTTGGCCGAGGAGGACTGGCTGCGGTTTTTGCCGCTGTTCAGAAAGAAGAATGTTGCCAGAAAGAAGAAGTCTAAATTCGACACCAAATCCAAGAAAGTCTACACTCCCTTCCCTCCTGCGCAGACTCTTCGTAAGGTCGATATGCAGATTGACAGTGGTGAATATTTCTTGGGCAAGAAGGAAAAACGTTTACGTGATTTGCAGGAGAAACGGACGAAACAAGCCGAGGTGACGGAACAGAGGCGGGAAGACAGAAAACAGGCATATGAGGCGCCTGAGGAGGAAACCCGTCAAAGTAGGTATTGAAGAGGTAACGAGAACTTTGACATAAGCTTGCTGTGTTGCCAAAGATCAGCCGGAGTTCGTGAATCTGAGTCGAGAGAATTGGCCAAGACTGATACGGTGTATCTGCATTCCAGCAGGTTCCGATAGAGCGCCAGGAATTGATTTGGTTTACTTCACTAGGAATGTCAATCGGTATGTTCTACTCATGCCCTAGTTGGCGTGCTGAAATATAAAATGCAATATAAGAAATAGAAAGTGACAAATGTGTAGAGCCATGGGCTGAGACATGAGGGAAACCAACGTCCAGTCTGCAAATCCATTGACCAGAGTTGAGACCGGTATGTTGTTGAAATGGAATGAGCTGGTCTTGGGAACATTCGTGAGGCATAGAGCTGTAGCTCTCCGAGATAATACACATTAGATCGCTTTTTGAATGCTATTAATATGCTAATAATGTGAAAATTCAAGCGGGCCATGCTATGGAATGACCAGGATCCCGTGCTCCTTATCGGACATCACAGATCTGACTCCATCTCAGAACTTGCTCAGCCCATGCCATGACGCAGTCGAGCTCCCGCGAGATTCACCATCGATTCATCACGTTATCGTCTGTTTCACTTTGGCGCACTCGCGTCCACGAGTAGGCATCGCCGTCCGCATTGGGAAGTGATATTCACCCGTGTGCAGGAAACGTAAACATCAACTCCAGCATCAAACTTCTCAAAGTCAAACAACCTCCAGCGCCAGAGACAAACATGTCCAGACTCGACTCGCTTTTAGACCTTGTCGACACTCTTCTGGCTCGGTCCGTGAGGCTCTCGTCCGCAGTGGCCGAGTCTTGCGCTCTCCTCAACAACATCAAAGAACTAGACTCGGCCATCGCATATGCCGACTCCAAAATCGACTCGATGAGCGAGCTCTTGCTGCTGAACTCTGCGTGCATTAACGGCTTCGACAAGCTTCAAGACAAGATTTTTTTCCTCGAGTCCAACAGTCATGTCAACGAATATAGCACCAATCTTGGCAGCTTGGACATTCTTCACTCCGAATACGATCATTTGTTGTCGTCTTTCCGACGCCAGAACGACTGGGTTCAAGAAACTTCACCCAGTAACAGCAAAGCCACAGCATCACAGCCCAGCGCTTCGTTGCGGAACATGCTTTCGATTCTGAACTTAGAGTTGAAGCCCATCAAGTGTCGTTCGACGAAGGTTTCGAAACAGAAATCCAAATACAGACTATCGGCATTCAACTTTAACCCGATAGACATGGCTTCTGTTGAGCAGAGCCCTCTGTCAGCTAAAGCGATTGTACACAGCAAGAGTGACAACTCGCCTCAAGGGGCCGAGAAAGTCAGAGACTTCTCCAAATCGAGTCACGAAACAGATTTGTCGAGTTTGATGGATGCAGCCAATGTATCTGGTTACTCCTTTGAAAATTCCCTCGACAGCGCCCTCGAAAGCGGGAACTTTTCAGTCAATGTGGACGATGTCGAGCTGGACTTTTCTGACGAGCACGTCCCCGCATTCAATGAGTTTGACAATTTCGAGCATTATCTTCGACAGTCACGTATTGACCTCCGCACGGCCTTTGAAACGAGAACCAAGACCCCGCTGTTCGTGCCAAAAACAGAAGAAGACGAGTCTGTCATATTGGGCACAGAAAATGCAGTGGTTCAAAATGCATTCCGCTTCCATAACCCTGCCGCCACAATCTCAGAGATGAAATCTCTCTCTCAGCCCACGGTGGAAGAGGTGTATTCCACGAGTAAACCCATGAACAACGAGTTTTTGGAGCAGACTCGCAAATTCTTCCAAACGCCTGAGAAAGTTGCAGAGAGACGTAATTCTGAAAGCCTACAGGACACGCCCACCAAGAGAGTCCATCTCTTTAGTCTCTTGAACTCGCCCTTAGGGTCTCCACGAACTGGGCGACGGAAATCGTTGTCTTCACTTGAAGCAAGCAATTCCAATGAGCCACAAGCGAGTCTGAGTAGCATACACTCCGAATTTGGATTAGCCAACCTATTTCGTTTCGTTGGGTCGTCCAGTGTGACTCTGTCGGTGCCCGCCGTGCCAATCACACATGTTGCAGTAGGCAATCTGCCGCCAGAGAAGATCAAGCAGCTCCGAAAACAGCGAACGGAGCCAATAGCAATTAATGCGGATGTTGCTGTTAAAAGACGGCCAGGTACCCGCCCAGACATATTTCGCGACGATCGCAACGAACGAGCTGGACGTGCTGAGCGCGAGGCACTTCTCCTGAAACAGTTGCACTTGTTCAACAGGAAGAAGATGACCAAGGCTAGCCTCGGTGTGATGTCGTTGTAATGGGCCATCGGAAGTGGCCACTGATACAATTCACGTGAACGACGGCTCTTTATGCAGCCGAATAGCTGCTGGTCAGAATCTTGACCCACACGGCAAATGAGTACTCGCAAAGCCCTGGTCCCCGACTCAGGAGCTAGCGCTGAAGGTTGCCTCTTTACTTAATACCACAAATAAAAACCACAATGCATCGAAACGCAATTCTATCACCATTAGCGTGATATGCAACGTCCAATCGCTCATTACGTAAAGGAGTCGTCCAGCCCGAAAAGCATACTGCGCTCGTTGCGGGCCTGATTAACGCTTTCTTCAATCTGCCTGGTCCGCGAGCTCTTGATCACTGTCGTTTTCCCGGACTTGGAGTTCTTCGACATAAAAGTGATTGACGCCTTGGATCCCGACGCCATCTTGTACTCCTTATTGACAGTAACACCAGAGAACAGCTTGGCCGTCACCTGGACGTCCTGGTTTTCTCTAAAGCTTCGGAACAGGCTCACCATGGAGGGCCGCTTGAAAACCCGATGAAGTTCATCATCGTCTTCGTCTGTGATGTTCTCATGGCTCCGTTTTTCGCTGTCAGAAACTAACTCAGGGCTGCACGATCTGTACAAATTAGACATACTGGCTTGTTTGAGAGCTGCCATGTCTTCGATATCATTATCTTCGTCAAATGCATGCAGGTTGTCAGCCATTCGCTGGATTTCAAAGTAGTCATCCTCGTCGTTCTTTTGTAGGAACAGAAGTTGTTTTTGGACAAATGCTTCCTTGAGCTTGAGCACTCTTTTCACTGGTGCGGGCTCGTCAGTATCTGTGCCTTGGGATGTTTTCTGCTCTTCGGAGTCTCTATCAGACTCGTCAGAGCCCTCGTCAGTTTCGATTTGAATCGTCTGCGAGTCGTCCTGAAGGGCCTCGAAGAACGGCTTTGCCTTCTCGGATTTCGCCATTTGCATCAACTTCTGGTTCTCAGCGAGGCGTTGCTTCTGCTGCTGAAGTTTCTGTTTCCGATAGGCAATGAGAAGTTGGTCTTCCTCATCGCTGAGTTCGATATCAAAGCGATTTCCGCGTGCCCGTTTCACCAAGCGATGATTTTTCACGTCATCCATCAACTTCTCCAAGTCCTTGCGGTCCTTGATACGGTATTGCTCCATGAACTTGTCGCGCACTTCATCGTCGTTGAGATCTAGGTTGAGTGCGTTGTCGATCATGCGCTCGTCCTCGGAATTGGCCTGGTCGCTGTCCTCGTTGTCCATGCCACCGATGCCTTTCCACTCATCGTCCGACTCTTCGGCCTCGCCCTCGAGAATGTTCTTAAGTCCATTCAGTTCGAACTTCTTCCTGCGCTGTCTCGCTCTGAGCTCTTTACGGCGGATCTTTGCTTCGAAGAAGGCAAGCTCTTTCTTAAGCTGCTCTTCATCTTCCTCTTCATCTTCTTCGACGATAGGTGCGATGTTTTTGGCAATGTGTTCGCGTCCGCGCTGAAGTGCGTCGTGGATGTTTTCCAGGTCGTCGTCTTTCTGCGTACGTCTGCTGCTTATGGCACGAAGCTCGGACGACTCGTCGTCTTGCAAAGTGTCTGCAAAAGTAGAGTCCCTGATTGTGTCGTTGATGTTGTCGTCGTCTACTGTTGCATCCTGAAGAGTTCTCTCCATCACCGTGGAAATTTCAGAGCGCTCCGTCACCTGAGTGGAGGTAAGCACCGTGGCCTGGGTCTCCGTATTCTCAGAGGGGAGAGGAAGTTTCTGGGTGGCTCCGACGCTAGAAAACAGCCGTGGTCGGCTCGTTATGGGTTCCGGCAAAATGTCGTCTGCGCTGGGCGAGTCCGATTTCTGAAAATCGCTCTGGATTCTCATGACATCGTCGTCGCTCATTTCAGGCTCGCTCACGGCCCCACCTCCGAACATGTACGAGTCGTCGGCACGCGCCTCCTTGTGTTCATCAACGTCGTCAGCAGACAGATTCTCCAGCTCGGATTCAGACAAGACAGCGTGCCGGTCGCGTCTAGCTCTGGCAGGCGCCTCGTCTGCAGAAGCGGAGCCCTCGGAGTCGGAATCGACCTCGGAATCAGGCACTTCTTCTCCAGCCCCTGGGGCGGCGTTTTGGGCGGAATCCGCGTCAGCACCGTCGCTGGCGTAGTCCGCGTCGTTTTCGTCGTCGTCCATTTCGGCCAACCGGCGCTTTTCCGCCATTTTCTCTTTCTTGCGGATGCGGCGCACGCGTTCCATCTCGCGCTCGAGCAAGTTGCCCATTTCCTCTTCCTCTTTTTCGATTTCCTCCAAGAGTTCTGCATCGGGGTTATCCTGTTTGAGCTCATGAAGCTGCTTGGAATTTGCCGCCAGAAGCTCGCGAAGAAGCCGTTCGCCCTGGTCGGACCGTCGAGGCATGTGGAATTTGGACCGTGCACGGTGGTCTTTCGACTTCTCGTACTTGCGGCGAGAATATTTTTTCTTGATGGCGAGCTGCATGTCCTTGGAGAGTCCGGGAATCACGACGTTGTTCTGTTTCTCGAACTGGAACTCGTCGTCCAGATCATCGAGCGCAACTTGCAGCTTCAGGCCAAGCGTTTTGCGGAGATCGTGTGCATAGACGTCGATGGGGTTTTTCCGGTGGCGCGGCTTTGAGACGGTGGCGAGGATGTCGGCGGTGTCAAAGTCTGAATCCGACTCGGCAATCGGCAGCGTCACGGGACTCAGTTTGGGTGGGTTTTCCCGCACCGGCTCGGGCTCGCTGTCGGAGTCGTCAAACGCCGCTACTAGCTTCCTAATCGGGTCGGTTTTGCGGCCTTCAAACACCGGCTGGATGTTGCGCAGCCGCTTCGCAAGACTGATTTCCTGCTCAATTTGCTGGAGCTCGCCCTTCGTGGCCACGATCTTCTGCACGGACAGATCACGTGTTGTGTCGGGCGCTAGGTCGTTTTCCTCGTCTGTCAACGAGGCCCTGGCTATTTCGTCCTGGAGGGTGGGTGCTGAAATGGATGGAGAGTTGGGTGCCACGGCGATGTGCAACGAATCGGGCGCTTGCAGATATTCGCCACTCTGGGACTCTGGCTGTTTTTGTGTCACGGAGCCTAGCACCTGTGTTGCAAATTCCGAGCGGTCGAGCTCGAGCTGGGGGAGCCGAACTGGCTGGATGACCTGGGTCAGGCCAAAAAGAAGCAGCTCGTGGAAATTGAGAGAAGGCTCTTCGGCGACCGAGTCTGGCGAGTTCTGGGCATCGCTCACGTGATTTCCCTGTAGCCGCAGCTTCACTTTGGCTAGCAAATCCGCCATGTTCGTGGTGTAGCGATGGTGGCAGGTGGAGTCGCGACGCGTTGTTTGTGGGGCTGTGTGCAGTGCTGATGGCACGTGATGGATTACACGTGCGCGCTCTGCTCGTTTCTATCACGTGGCTTTGCGAGCGACCTGCACGTGGCCCAACCGGCGCGACCAATTTTTCGCACATATAAAGCCACAGCGCCCGGGCCAGAAAAATCTGAGATCTCACTCAACACCACCGAGAAACCACTAAAAAACAGCCACCTCCGCAATGCCAGAGACCTTCCTTTTCACCTCCGAATCCGTCGGCGAGGGCCACCCCGACAAGATCTGCGACCAGGTCTCGGACGCCATTCTCGACGCTTGTCTTGCCGTGGACCCATTGTCCAAGGTTGCGTGTGAGTCTGCCTCCAAAACCGGAATGATCATGGTGTTTGGTGAAATCACCACCAAGGCCGTTTTGGACTACCAGAAAATCATCAGAGACACCATCAAGCACATTGGCTACGACCACTCTGACAAGGGTTTCGACTACAAAACCTGTAACGTCCTCGTGGCCATTGAGCAGCAGTCGCCCGACATTGCCCAGGGTTTGCACTACGAAAAAGCACTTGAGGAGTTGGGTGCCGGAGACCAGGGTATCATGTTTGGATACGCCACCGACGAGACCGCCGAGAAATTGCCCTTGACCTTGTTGTTGGCCCACAAGCTCAACAAGGCATTGGCTGACGCCAGAAGATCCGGCGAGTTGGAGTGGTTGAGACCTGACACTAAGACCCAGGTCACTGTGGAGTACGAGAGGGACGGCGGTGCTGTCAAGCCTTTGAGAGTCGACACCGTTGTCATTTCTACCCAGCACGCTGACGAGATCTCCACCGAGGACTTGAGAAAGGAGATCTTGGAGAAGATCATCAAGAAGACCATCCCCGCCAACTTGTTGGACGACAAGACCATCTACCACATCCAGCCCTCTGGAAGATTCGTCATTGGTGGCCCTCAGGGTGACGCTGGTTTGACCGGTAGAAAAATCATTGTCGACACTTACGGAGGTTGGGGTGCCCACGGAGGTGGTGCCTTTTCCGGTAAGGATTTCTCCAAGGTGGACAGATCCGCTGCTTATGCTGCCAGATGGGTTGCCAAGTCGCTTGTCAATGCTGGTTTGGCCAGAAGAGCTCTTGTGCAGTTCTCGTACGCCATTGGTGTTGCTGAGCCTTTGTCCATCAACGTCGAGACCTACGGCACTTCCGACAAGTCGTCTGACGAGTTGGTGGCCATCATCAGAAAGAACTTTGACTTGAGACCTGGTGTCATTGTCAAGGAGTTGAATTTGGCCAGACCAATCTACTTCCAGACTGCCTCGTACGGTCACTTCACTAACCAGGAGAACCCTTGGGAGCAGCCCAAGGAGTTGAAGTACTAAACAGAGAACAGGGAGTTTCTCTGAAAGTCACAACTTAAGAAAATTAATGTGATGACTCACGACCATGCCAACGCTCAACTCGTTGGCTCATTCACTTCACGGTTATATTTTATTTTTGGGGATAGAGTTTGCATTAGTTGGGGTCCTCAACGGACATTAAGTTATATAGAAGGTCAAGCGGTCTCTCTTTTGGGGAGGCGTGTAATGGCACGATAGCGATAGCGCATCAGTGTAGGGCAGCGGATTGAAACCAGTTCTCGAACGCGTTTGAATACCTAGATAGACCACGACATTACAAGGTGAAGATGGTTGTTCTGGTGGGCGCAAGCATCGAATCGGTCAAACCTTGTCGTTGCTCGGGATTTTCTGCCTCATCTTCTCAACTTCCGTTAGCATTGCTCGGTTTTCTCGGCTCAGCTTTCTTCTTGTATTGAAGGGTGAAACCCTTTTTCTTAAAGCACCGCTCCACTAGCGCCAACGACTTCTGCGCTTTTCGGTTCAGCGTGGTACTTGAAGTAAGACAACGCAGCCACGGCCATTCCAATAGCCAGCCCGAAAAAAACGTCAAAAAAGTGATGTCTATAATCCTGTGTCCTGCTGAACGCGATGTACGTTGGTATAAGGACAGCCAACACCTGCAATAGTCCAACCAAATGCAAGTGCAAGCGACCCACGTGATCGCGGTTGTGCAACCACAAAAACAAGTAAAACAACCCTGCAAATGCAATGGACGAGTGCCCGCTGGGCGTAGACTTCATCCCGTCTGCTAACCGGTTCTTACCCAACGGCGAAGTGCATGCCGTGATATCCAAGTACATACTTCCAACTGTCAATGGTTCTGCGCCGCAACGAGCCAAGAAGTCGGGCCGAGGGTTTCCAATCCAAACCTTAAGAATATCCGTAATAACAGCGGCAAAACAGAGCGAGATCCAAAGTCCCAATACCGACCGGTGGAGTGCCTTGATGTTGCGGAACCGTTTGGTGGCCGAAATGACGCCAATCGCCGCCATAGGAATGAGTGCCGAAATCAAATACAACTGAATGTCGGTGACTCGTTCAACGTGGGCAAAGGGATGCTGGAGTCTAGGGTCGTCGAGCTTGAACTGACGTTGGAAGGGCTGAAGGTGCTCGAAGTAGAGAAAAAACGACACAAATAGCACTGCCACGGTGATCCAATCCTGTGTGAATGACATGACGAAGAGCACAGGTAGTGGAGGTAGTTGTAGAAAGAGACACTGGTGGGTTGTGTGAAGTGTACCTGCAGGTAGCTGGCGATGGTGTTGCGCACACGCGACAGCGATAACCACGTGGAGGATGTGAATGTATGGCAGTGATTTCAAGACAGAAATACGAAACCTTAACAACGTAACGTCTCTAATTTCTGCAGCCAGAGCTTCTTATGCAGCCCGCCACGTGCTGCCATTTCTATTCTCTACAATGCCCACGAATGCGTGATCTAAGTACCTCATATTGATATCCATTACTAGCTTATTATAATTCCCAATTAATGCTTCTCCGAGTCGGTCAGTTCGGCGTTCTGTGTGACGTAACGGTCGGCTCCCAACTTAGTGGTGTCAATCTCGTCGTGGTACTTCTCCACAATCTCCTCCAAGGTCATTCTCTTGGTCTCAGGGATCAACAAAGTCGTACCGATTCCGAGCAACATGAAAAGCGCGAAGATCTCCATCACGTGAGGAAGGAAACAGTTCTTCTTGTCCTTAGGACAGTTGTGGTTGATCAAAGTACCAATACAGGTCTGGGCAATGATGGCACCAACCTTTCCGGTAGCAGCAGAGATACCGTGAGCGGAAGATCTGTATCTGGTGGGGAAACACTCACCAGGAACAATGAAAGTGGTGGTGTTAGGGCCGAAGTTCTGGAAGAACTGCGCAAGAACGTAGAGGGCCAACTTGCCGTGCGACGAGATCTTGTTGTAGGCGAAACCCAAAACAACAAACAAAATGGTCAAGATAACGAAACCACCCAACTGGATAGTCTTTCTGCCAATAGTGTCGACGGTGGCAGCAGTGACCCAGTAACCGGGCAAAGAACCAGCACAGATCAAAATCAAGTTACCGACGGCGGTGTTGTGCAATCCCTTGTAAACGTTCTTGGAAGAAGCGTAACCAATAGTCTCCAAAATGGTGGAAGTGTTAAGACCAAGACCGTAGAAAGCAACATCCAAGAAGAACCAAGAACCAGCAGTACCAATCAACATCTTACCGTACTTCCACTGGCCAAAGTGGGCCCAGAAGTCCTTGAAAGAAGCCTTAGGAGGAGCAACGTCCTGAGCAGCAGCATCCAAAACAGCCTCGGCATCAGCGACCTTGGTCAAGTCAGCAGTGTCCAGGATGTCAAGAGAGTAACGAGGAGACTCGGCAATGGTCAAACGGTAGTACAAAGCAATAGCTCCGGGAACACAGCCGAAACCAATGATGATTCTCCACATCTGGTCGTTAGCCTTGATACATCTGCCCACACACTCCTTGGAGGTGTTGGCGAACTTAAGGTCATCCTTGTAGGCAGCCACAACGACCATGGTAACAATACCGGCGAAAAGCTGACCAAGACCCTGGTTAGAAAACACAGCGGCCATGATGGCACCTCTCCACTTGGTGGTGGAAAACTCGGAAGAGATAATCGACGACAATGGGTAGTCACCTCCGATACCGATACCCTGGACAATTCTCAAGGTGGAGAAAATAGCAGGGAACGAAATAGCAGCAGAAGTACCGAGACAGCACTGGAGAATGGTGGCGGCAATCATGACAATCAACTCCAAACCGTAAATCTTCTTACGTCCAACGTAATCGGCCATGGCACCGAAACTGAGCTGACCAATGACAGTACCCACGGAAGTAGACACCTTGATCAAAGTGGTGGTGGAGGCGGGTATGTTGCCGCCCCAGTAAACGTGGCCCAACATGGCAATCGACATGTTGATGGCGAAAATGTCATAGGAGTCGGTCATGAAACCCACACCGGCAATCAAAATCATCTTCACCTGCGTCCATCCGAAACCGGACTTGTCGATATCCTCAAGAGCCAATCTTCTTCTCTCCAATGGGTCCTCAATGTGGGCATACTTGCCAATGTAGTCCTTAAAGGCGGTTTTACCACCGGCCTGGGACACTTCGTGGGGCTGGTAAATATCTGACATCGTAATACGGTCGAGTGTGGTTTCAATGTTCTGGTGATGCCCCGGAAAAACTGAACAGTGAAAAACGCTGATGAAAAATTTCACTACTTTCCGAATTTTCTATTCCCTTTATACTCGCTTAATTAAGGCGGCTGAGGCCGCGTGGGTCCTCGTGTGCACAACTCGCAAATGAATGAAATGAGGCAGATGTTGCAGCCGTTGAGAGACGTCTAGGTAGTTTAAAATGCACAAGCAGCCAAGGCTTTCTGTTGCAGGTGTCAAAGTTGTTGCCGATATTTTAGTCTGCGTATTTTTCTTGGTTTTTTGCTGTGGTGGTTTGCCCAGGCTGCCAGACTCTTGGTACTCCCAAAATTCTAGTGCTTGGCCTAGTGTGACGAGATGCTCTCTTGGGAGCACCACGTGGGGGAGTGCAGGATGCAAGAAAAAGTAACGGGGCCACTTAGACTGCAACGAGGGCTGCAGTGCGTGCTAAATGCGTGGCCGAAAAAAAAAAATAGAGGTGCTTGCCAACTGCATTTCGCCGAAATTATCAACACGCTAAGTTATTGTCAACTTGACAGAAACAGGCAGGGGAAACGACGATAGGCTTTTGGTTTTCACATTGTCCCAAGCCCCTTGTCAAAACCTAGTTCTCCACTGGCCAATATCATGCCGTGAGGCTGCCACGGGGTCCCTTGCGCGCCGCATACCAGTGGCCACGTGACCACGGCCACGTGATAAGTATTACCTGATTCCCGGGTGGGTGCCGCCGTAAAACAGAGGGTAAGGCGTCGTAATTCGCCAGACGTTTTGACGCCATCTGCACAGACGGTTTGGCGAGCATTACCGAGTAACCGCTTTTTTCCCTGGCTTCCATTGCGGAAGTGGATGTCCGGGACATCTCCGTGAATCTCAGTCCGATCCATCAACCCATCAGATAACACACTACGCCGGATTTGGCATAAGCCGTTAAAGATTACTGGATTCGTACGACGTCCCTAGCTACGCAAGAATTATTCATTATCTGCATCTCTATTCTTTTTTTTCTTCCTTTTGCTATTTTTTTATTCATCTGGCTTCTCGTCCTCTCGGCGCATCTATTCTACTGTCCACAGGTATCTGCTCATCGGGCAGTTTTCTGCAGTGCCGTAGATCGAGGCGTCGTGCAAACGTGGGTCAATTCATTGGATTGACGATGGTAAACCGCAAAAACTGCTAAAAAGAACTGCTGACAGTACTTGCCAACAGAACATTTCCCGAAATGGAAGCATGCCAATTCGAATTCTGCAGATGCATCATCTACTTTTCTTTTTTGCAGGTAATGGAAGCAAATCTCTCCTCCCACATTCTCCTTGCCCGGCAAGAATTACCCTCTCAATTGTGCCCGTTCGATCTGGAGAAGTTTCTCTTTGAGCTCGGCCAACTCGCGGTCTTGAGATTTGATCTTGAGATCCTTCTCGTTGTTCTCATGATGCAAGTACTCCACCTGGCTCTTGTACTGGCCAACCATGTTCTGGAAGTTGAAGTTCTCATCATTGTACCGTTTCATGTTCTGTGACAAGTTCTCCTTCTCAAACTCAAGCGTAGCGACCTGTTTTTTGAGTGCGTGCTCTCTGCTCTCACCCTCGAACAAGGAATGCCTGAGGTTGTCGGCTTCCTGATTGACCTTGGCAACGCTGTCCTCAAGGTACTTGAGCTGCTCATTCAGGTAGAGCTTCTCCTTGAGTCTCGAAACCTGTTCCTTCAAGTCCTTGTTGACGGTCTTGAGACTCTCGTTCTCCTGAACCAACACCAATCCTTCCGATCGGGCATCTTTGAATCCCTTCTCGCTGATGTCCCACTTTTGGCGCACAGCCTCAACTTCCTCTTTCCTCTCTGCTTTCTCCTTCTCGAGCAGCTCCACGTGTTCACGAAGAAGCTCGAGATTCTCGTTGGCTCTCCGAAGACCGTCATTAGAGTCGTCCAACTTAGCTTGAAGATCGTCCCTCCTCGCCTTGAGTTCCTTGAGTTCGACAGTCAAAGACTCAATTTGGTGAGAGTTCTCCTCCATAAGCTCACGGAGATCAGCAATCTGCTTAGAATTTTGCTCTGCTTTTCTCTCCAAAACCGACTTTGCGTCCTTCAAGTCCATCACCTCCTTGCTGAGAGAATCCGCTTGGCGCACAAGTCTTTCGTTCTCCTCGACAACATCAGCATTCTCCGCGAGCACTTCAGTCTTGATTCTAGTCAACTCCTCGTTGTCAATCTTGAGACGCTTGTTCTCCTTGATTACCTCCGTTTCCTTTTCCATCCGGAACTTCACATCCTCGTGAAGTTGGCGAATCTCGTCTTTGTGGTTCTCAATGGTTCGCTTCCGATCACCATAGTTCTCGTCCAAGTACTCGATACGAGCCCTTGCCGCTTTGACTTCACCCAGCAACGTCTCCTCTCTATGCCGCAGTTTCGCCAACGCCATATCAAGTTCGTTCTTCTCATGCCGAAGACCTCTCATCACTTTATCCATGGCTCTCAACTCTTCCTTAGCCATTATTAACTCTGTAGATTTCTCCTCAAGCTCTTTCCTACTCTGGTCTGCATGTCTCTTGCTGATGGTCACCGCCGATTCAGCCAACTCAAGCTTATCATAGTACTCTTCACTGCGCTTTTGGTACTTGTTGAGCAATCCTCTGATTTCCTCCATCTCTTTGGAGGTTGTCTCCTTCGAGACCTTGAGCGTTGCGATCTCTTGTTCGTAATCCGCTATGGAAGTTTTCACAGACAGCCGCTTGAATTCATAGAGCTCATCTTCGCTTTCCCGAAGCAATGACTTGAGACGGAGAATCTCCTTCTTTGCACCGCTCAACTCCTCTCTGGTTATCTTCAAGGTTTTGGTCATCCCTTTATAAATTTTAGCCAAATCCCCAGATCCTCCAGCGGCGCCATTGACATTACCAAAACTGCTGCTTCTGGACATGCTCTCTTGTTCCTCGATGATTGGCGAGGACCCACCTGCTAGCAATGACTCTATTCGTTTTTCAAGTCTTTGCACTTGTAAATGGCTGTCCTTATACTTCGCTTCGTAGTCGGAAAATGTATCAACTCCTCTA
This sequence comes from Hermanozyma aechmeae, assembly GCA_030583085.1. Classification (NCBI taxonomy): domain Eukaryota; kingdom Fungi; phylum Ascomycota; class Pichiomycetes; order Serinales; family Metschnikowiaceae; genus Hermanozyma; species Hermanozyma aechmeae. The sequence continues at coordinate 396,720 of JAJMHA010000008.1, read as the reverse complement.
GTCATTTGCAATTTGTTGAGCTTCTTTTGAAGCTCGATCGCATAAACCTCTGCTCTCGCCACGTTGGCTTCCTCTTGGTGAATTCTGGACTTGAGTTGCTTGATTTCCTCGAGATGCTTAGTGTCATTGATATTATCAAGTCCAAGATTTTCACCAATAGCCAAGGATCTTCTCATCTCGCTGCGCTTGGAAGGGCTCTCAAATGCTGCATTAACCTTTTGTCGAAGCATGTTGACTTCTTGAGTGAGTTTTTGGTTTTCGAACTTCTCTCTCCGAACGTTGGCACTAGCCTCGTTCAACTTGAGCTTAAAGTTAGCAAGCTCTTCCATGATACGGGGGTCTGCTTTGCCATGTGTTGGGGGCAAGTTTTCTTTGTCCAGGAGTTTTGACTGTAGACTCTCTCTGTGGGCTTTAGAATTTGAAAGTTCCTCTAGAAGCTCGCTCTTTGATCGATTTAAGAAAGAGATTTCGTGCTTCATACTCTCAAATTGTGCTGACAAACTCTTATTTTCCTTCATCTGAGCGAACAACTGGTTTTTTGTCTCCGTTATAGTTTGCGCAAGCTCTGCAGACTTTGCCTGGGTCTGGCTCAATTCTGTTTCGAGTGCAGACACAAGCTGGAGCTTTTCTTGGGTTTGAACAAGTTTGGCCTCGGCATCCTTGAGCTTGCGAGTCTGTTCGCTGACTATAGAGCGTTTTTCACGAAGTTCAGATTCGAGGTACTGGACCTTGTCTTTATTTCTTTCCAATTCTTTCGTGGCGATGAGCAAATCAGATGTCTTGTCCTCCACAATCAATCTCTTCTGGTCCTCGAAATCATTCTTGACCTTCTCCAATTCCTTAGTGGCTTTGTTTTTCTCAGTCTCAAAAGAACGGACCTTTTCTTCAAGGTCACGAATAGTTTCCTCAGCAGCGTTGAGCTTTCCCTTGAGTGAAGAAATGGAATCCTGGTGTGATTGCAAGGACCTTTCGTTCGTGGATGTGGCATCTTGAAGCTGGGCTTCGATTTTGTCTCGGGCTTCTTTGTGCAGCAGAATTTCTTCATTGAGAGCAGCAACTTCACGACGGCTGTCTTCATGCTTGGATTCGATGTCTTTGAGGTGCCTCAATTTCTCTTCTAGTGTTACGACGATCGCTCTGGTCTTACCGAACTCTTCCAGGATTGCCGCATGATTCTCAGTTTGGCGCTTGAAGGCTTCGATCTCGTCGTGAGCTTTGGTAAGAGCTTTCGATTTATGATCCAAGTCTCGAACTTTGGTCTCCAAAGCGCTGGCCAACTCCTTTTGATCTGAGTAATCTTTTTGAACACGACAATAGTCCTTCTGGGATTCTTCGAGTTCGCTCTTCAATTTATCAACCTCAGAGATCATGCCTGTGTGCTCACGAGCAAGTTTATCGTTAAGTTTCTTGAAGTCTTGAATTTGCGAACTGAGGTCAGAAATCTTGGAGTTGAGCGACTTTTCGCTCTTTTTAAGGCGTTCGAGCTCGCCGGCTTTCTCGGCAACGTTGGAACTTGACTTTATGATATCGTCTTCCAAAGTGGACAACCGGCTCTTAAGGGAAGCGTTCTCGACTTCCAAGGTTTCCTTAGCGCTCTGCGCATCTTTCAACTTCACGCTCACTTCTTTCATCTTCTCGTTAACTTCCTTAGAATCAAGAATTTTAACTGATTCCTCAAGCATTGGCTTGAGGTTGAAGAAGAGTTTTAGCCAAGGGCTCTCGTCTTTTAGCAAGATTCCATCCAAAGTTCTGAGATTTCTGGCAACTACTTGCGAAGCCTGTATATCTTGAATCTGCTTTTTGATTCTAGTTCTGGCAAGTTGTCCTCGAACTGCAGTCTGAAATGACGTTATGATCTTCTTAAGGCTCTGGTCACGAATCTCCTCCATTTTGGCCAAAATGCCGTTCTTGAAAAACAACTTCGTTAAACCGATCTTGAATGTCTCGGGACTCAAGTCCACGTGTTTGAGAATAAGTTCACAGTTTGACTTCATGCTCTTGGTGTACACGACATCATTGGCACATAAAATCGAGTACCGGCCAAAAAATTCGCCAAACGTCATTTTGTTAGGATACCCTGCCCGGGCTATTCTTATTCCCTCCAAAACACCGTTACATCTCAATTGATGGAGAACCAATTCCTTGTCGAATTTATTCGCCAGTTTGGTCATATTGGGAAGAATGCACCTAACGAAATGAGGCTCTGTCTTGCCTAGTTCAGTCATGAGACACGAAAGCTGCTCCTTGTGTTTCTGTGATACGCTCTTTAATCTAGGGGCACGAGTATTTGATGTCTGAACGGTCCCCGAGAAAAGGCTTCGTATGAAGTCGTTGGAAGACTCGGGCATGAGTTGCACAAGATTATCACTGACGGGGTCTGTGTTTTTCCTGATCCAGTCCTCAATATTATACTCGACCAAGCCAGCGTAGTGGTCAATTATAAATCCAGACCTCACCTTGTTGGGCCGGAACTTTTTGCTTTCACCGTTACCCCAGGTGTCCAATAATTTGTTCATGAATTCGCTTTCCGAGCCACTTGGCATAATGCACTGCTCGTTGAGTGTCTCCAATATTCCCATGGGATTTTTGGTCTCAATCAAATCGATGGTAGGCTGCAAGTCCAAGCCAAAATCGATGAACTCCCACTGAATATCCTCTCTTAAATACTCAGATTGTTCCAAGATGAACGAATGGTGATTGAAGAACTGCTGAAGTTTTTCGTTGGTGTAATTAATGCAAAGTTGTTCAAAGGAGTTGCTTTGAAAGATTTCAAAACCAGCGATGTCCAAAACACCAATAAAGTTTTCAGCGTTAGAATCTCCACCTTCTAGGCTTTGGTTGATCTTCAGAAGAATGAATTGGAAAACTTTTTCGTAAAGATGTTTAGCGAATGCATCAATGACGAATTTGACTTCAGCAGCCTTTCTCAGCTTTTGCACAAATTCTCGCCCAGCTTTGACCTTTGGTCTGAGCAAATTGCGTGAAAGTTCATCGGAATTCACGCCCAACAACGACGCGATGAACTCAAGCTTCAGCCCGGGTGTGAAATTGGCCTGCTCAGAAGTCCAGGACGTGAAGTCGACATTTCCAAAATGCAAGATGGCGGCCATGACAGTAAACACTGACTCAACATCGCCGTCTGAGAACCCCATGATCTTGAACGCGTCCTTGAGTGAATTGAATTCCTTTTCATCATCAACGCCCGAAATCGAAGGGACCGAGGATTGCAAGTATTTGAAATGATGAGGGTCGCGACTGAGATCAAGCTTTTTAATGCTGTTTTCATCCAAACCTTTAAGAATTTGGTAGAACGCGTGATAGTTGCGCTCGTCCTTCAGTTGGTGCAGCACTCTGGACTTCTCCAAAAGGTAGTAGTCGATTTGTGCCCCAGAGATGAATCCATTCGTATTGAAGTAGATTTTGATGAATTTTCCAAATCGCGATGAGTTGTTGTTCTTGATCGTCTTTGCATTGCCGAAGCTTTCCAAAAGTGGATTGGCTCGGAGAATTTTCTCATGGATTTCGCCATGTGCTTCGTCCGAGGCCGAAATGGAGGAAAGGTATTGGATAATTTTCTTGGTATTCTCGGTCTTACCAGCTCCGGATTCGCCTGTGACAAGAATCAGTTGGTCCTTTCTATTGGCGATTAAGTTGCGATGTGTACTTTCTGCAATGGCGAAAATATGGGGCGGCAAACGCTCATCCAGCTCTGAATCGGTATGAAACGTTCTGAGATCCGAAGACTCGTATATAGGAAGCTTTTTATAGGGATTTATCGCCACTAAAAAGAGTCCTGAGTAGGTGTATATCAAATCATCAGAGTAGCGTAGGAACAAGTTGTAAATCACAGAAGGCTCGTTCAAGTGGGTCAACTCGGCCATGTCATTACATTTATTGAATTTAGCAGGATTGCAATTCTCGATCCGCTTCTGTTCGATTTCTCTCTGATACTCGTGGGTACCATTCTTGACGGTGACTTTGACGATTCCATTATCTAGATATTCGGCAATATTTCCACGAACAAAAAGTTCGTCTTTATCCGGAACCCAGACCCAGTTACTGGCGGCGAAATCGTCTTCGGACATGGTGAATCTGAACTAAGTACCTGGATGCGAGGTAAACAATAACAGAGTGTGGTCACGTGACCGCGTTAGTTCGATAAGAACGGAGACTGGATTGAAATGGCAAAGAGCCGGCTCTTGTAATGATTCACAATGAACTTTAGAAAAGTCTCTATCAAACCCAACTTACAGGCGCTATGTCGTTGTTGTCTCTGCAGGACATTCCGTGGCGAAGCTAAGGAGTAAATTTTTATTTTCATTATGCAAGAGCGAGTGAGTGAACGGTCCTAGAGGACCAAAAGCGAGGATGAAGAGTCGCGCTTCGAGAAAAAAGTTGACCTCGCCAGGGCGAGTTGATTTCCCCTTAATCAGCAAGGATTCTTGGACGGAGCGAGATCTGGGTATATCTGGGTATTTTGCAGGGTGGTCGACGTGCGGCTCAGGCTAAATACTGGGGGTCGCGTCATAGCCGGGCTAGAGGTGCATTCACAACGACACTGAAAAGCCCGAAAGCCGTGCATCAAGAAGACGAATGTGATGGCTCACAAGAAAGGGGACGTGCAGTCATTGATACCCACTAGGGTCGTCCTGTCGCCGACATGCTTCTCATTAATCGAAAACGAGATCCGAAGTATACCCACGTTCATTTGTCACCGTGGGTGTCACGGTTCTCATACTCTGACCTTCGAGGACGGGACCGGCGATGCCCATGCCGAGCTGCAGTCGTTCGGCGAATACTGGGCAAAGTTGCCGTTCTCAAAATTCAAGTTCGGAGTCGTGTGGTTCAGCGGGCGAGAAAAAACGCTGGCCAGAGACGTCGCCAGCGGCGGAGTCAACGGCAACAGATGCTGCAGCCGCGCCTCCGTGTGGTACAAGCCAAGATGCATGGAGTCGCCGGGTTTCCTGTCGGATGCAAGCAGCAACAACACGTCGGCAGCGTGTACGAGCTGCTGAGGCAACTCAGCTTCGGCGGTGATGGCAGCGGCGTTTTCGAAAATCGCATGCACCGACACAGGGTGGCGAGAAGAATAGTTATGCACCACCTGGACTACGCCTAATGCCTCGTATTTACGCGACAATACCTCGGAAAGCGAGCCGGTGTTGAGGAAAAGCGCGAGCGCCGTGCGGCGGATCTGGTCGAGCGTATGGGCGTCAAATCCCGAGAGAAAGGAGCCTTCAACAAGCGGAGCAGTGTTCTCCTGGCCAGCCAGGGAAGAAGACGTAGGAGACGACACGATGGTAGACAGCGACGAGATGTTGTCGTCAAGAGCGTCAGTAAGCCGGCGCAACTGATTTGCTGCTACTGGCACACCGAGCATTGAGCACGCCATGTAGTTTGCAGTGGCGGCAACCACCGACACTGGCACGCCCATAAAGAAGCGATCGTACATGGCAAGTTCGCAGAAAAAGCGGCCTACGGCGGCCACGGCACTGACCTTCAGGGCCAGAGGATCCATGACTCTGTTGTATTTCGTGGGCGTCTCCTGGTCCAGCACACCGGCCTCCATCATGGAAAGCTGTAAACATTCCTCCAACAGGGGGTGGCTCAACAGCCACTCGAGAGTCTGCAAGATATGGAACTCCATCTGCAAAAACATCAGCTCCTCGTATGTGTGGCGGCACATGATGGCGAGATCGCTCAACGCAGGCACACGCAGTTTCTTGTCTTCGTACTTGGCTGCGATCCAGAGCGCGGTGCATCCCACCAATTGGTAGTGGCGTTTGTAAACTATACGTTTTGCACAGTAGCGGTCGAAAATATTGAGACAGAGGAAGAGCGTTGCCGGCTGCATGCGCCACAGCTGGTGCAACTCAAGCAAGAAATCCAAGAGGTACGGGCGCATATACCACTGCACCTCGGGCTGCAAATCGATCATGTGAGCGGACGGCGCCAGCGGCAGCTCGAGTTGCGCGAGCCACTGTTTGACGTCGTGGTAGTATTCGCTGGTGAGCTTCTTGTTGGCCTGTGTTTCGAGAACCTCAAGAACGTACGGGTACGGACGTGGCTTCGGGTGTGGGGGGCCAAATTTGTGCATGGCTGTGGTGATTAATTAGTTTGGTAATGGTTACAGCAACAAGAACACGTAAAGCTTTCTTGTGTTTTGGAGTTGCTTGTTTAGTTTCGCAGTCGTCAAAACGAACTTGGGAGACGGGGAATTCAATGATAGGATGGGGAAAACTCCGAAGTGAATAGTTTCCAAATATGCTGGCAGAAGGGACGAGTTTCAGATCCACCTGAAAGGCTCAACTGCTGGTGGTGACGGGAAGGTATAGAACCAGACACAACAAACCAACCCCAGTCAAAATGAGGGAATATGCAAAAATTTCAAGACGCGATGGTCAAGCCACTGGAAAGTCGAGATCAAAGAGAACGAACTTCGTGTTATAAATCTGAAGGCTATGCAACAGACTCAGTTGGTGGTGCTGGCGGCAAACTTTGCAAAACAGGCAGCTGGAAGAGCAGGGGAGTGGGGCCAAAAAAACAAAAAAGAACAAACACCCGGAAGTTAGCGACGTAATTGGATAACCCGTGAAACTTTCCCAGATATTCTGAACCTCTGCACTTCTATAGGACGGTGTGGTTTTTCCTATGCCTGTGTCGTGCAGCAGACTCGGAGCTTTTAAAGTGAAGACCGCGTCGCGACTTAGCCTGGCCAGAAACAGGGTCGAAGGAGGTCCTGTATACAGTGCTCCCTGCGGTGAAGGGGCAGCAGTAGCGGCGGCCGAACTGCGAGGGATGGCGGAATTTTTGCAGAAGCTGGAACTTTCTGCTGGACACATACTGCCAATTTGCCCTTATCTTTTTATGGCCCCCCGTTTTCGCCGCCGCAGTGCTAAGTTGTTTTTTTTCGTCTAGCACCTTGACAGGCGCGCACCGCGATTTCGCTTCTAGGCGACGTTGGCGAATGTTCCACCTGGAAAAGCGGCAGCAGAGCGCGAACTAAACATGCAGCCGAAAAAAAGAATAGGCTACGCTGGGCCACAAGAATGTCTCGTGCCCACATGTTAGCGCCAAAACGCGTGGCGGGCTGGTCACACCGAGACGTGAATACCGTGAGCCGCACCCACAACGGTCCGCATCACGCAGTCCACGCCGTACATTCCCCAGCCGCGCGGAGAGCACCGTACGGGAGGGAGATCCGGAGGCTGGACACGAGGGCTTGCGACGAAGCCTAGCGGTCGTACCCTAGCCGGAGCTAGTGGGGCACCTGGTCACGTGACACTGGGTGCAAAATTCCGCACGCCTGCATCTACGAGATGGCCGAGGACCGTTAGATTCAGTAGGAGCAGTTATCTTGGCAAGAATAGGCTGATTTTATTTGGAAATATAGAGTGGAGTAATGCTGTCTACACATGGCTTAGTTGTCAAAAAGAGTGCAATAAAAGTGCAGCTCAGGCCGTTAGCACATGCCACAGTTGTGAAGATGATTTATGAGTACAGCTGTGGGCATTGACATTCTACAGATGTTATATGTGCCGCCTCATTTGGCTGTGGTCTATGAGCTTTTCGATTTCTGCCTACTACCATTAGACAGTGCTACAATGGGGCAGCTAATTGGTCGGTATTACAAGACTGCCGTATTAGCCGTGTTCACGGTAATTTTAGTGTGCCTGCCAGCACTTGCCTCAGCTACGACAATGTTTAATTATGTGATCGCCTTTGTTGTCCATGATACGTTCAATGAACAGCCCTAGCAGCGGAATAATACAGAGGGGAAGAGAGAGATCAGATGCAATCTACTGTCGTCCTGAAAATCGTGTATTGATATTCACTCGCTTCCCAGAGAAAAGATTTTATCATTCACGCAATCACGCACCAGTATGGAATAACGCCGTTCTTGAACTTGACGCTCAAGCCATTGTCCTGGTGAGACTTGTCGGTTTTGTTGGGGGTTTGAGTGTTCTGAGCTGCCATGGTGAATTGAGGTAGAATGATACTGAAAATAAGAGGTTTCGATGCTTTCTTATAAATTTCGTGGCCCAGTTGCGATTTCATCTTCTGTCTGAGTTCTTGCCATATTGAGAACCCACAATGGAGTACTATGTGTGAACACTTTCCTCTTCTTACACACACTCAACCTAAAACACTATAGCTTGTCTTAGATTTTCGAAACCTGTTGCCGAAACCCCGAAGCTTATTTCAGTTTGAGATCCATACTGGAGCCTCATCAGCCGTTTGTTCAGCTGCTAGTCGGAAACCACACTCATGGACGTTGTTCTACAAGCAACTACTTTGCGAGTTTCTACTGGGTGATCTGAGCTCTATACATTAGTGGGCCGGTGCGCAACGGATTCCTCGTAGAAACGCACCTTGTAGATCTGGAAAGGCAAGCTGAGTCCTGCGAAACTGACTCCACTGCCATTCAGAGGACATCGAAATCGAGTTTCCTAGGTATCAAAGCGGCCATTCATCGCCAGCCCTCGACCTGATCTCGGCGACCATGTCCTTTGGCGACTTGAACAGCGCTCGTCTTCGCGATTCTCGTGCTGCGATTCACTAGAAATCACCCGCGCCATGACCTCTGTCTCCCTGTATGAGAAAAGTGGTTTCTGTGCTCCGAACGTCTTGACGTGAGAGCAAGAGTCCTCGGCCGGCATTCTGCATCCTAGGGCATCATCGCTCCTCAGTTCAAAATCTCAAGCATCGCCACGTCCTGATTACTAGTCAAGTATCTCGGATTATGTAACGCTCCGTGTTAGCCTGTTCGTTTAAAAAGCACCTCTGCCACGTCCCTCGGCGCCTTCGTTCTTGATGGTCTCATCAACACTCAACAACAAAGTCGCAGCCTCGGTAGCTGACTCAAGCGCATTAATCTTCACCAACGCCGGTTCCCAAATAAACGCCTGCATGTTGTCGCCCACCAGCTCCTTGTGGAAATCTATTCCGAACCACATCTCGCCCTTAGCATGGGTGGCCCGCAAAACATTCAAAAGCTCAATGCCATCGAGGCCGGCATTTTCGCAGAGTTGGCGTGGGATGATCTCTAAAGCACGAGCAAACGCACCCATCACAAGCTGCTGTTTTCCGGCAATTGTCTTGGAGTGCTCTCTCAAAAATCTTGACAACTCCATCTCAATGGCACCTCCACCAGCTACGACAGCATTGTGAGTCACGGCACGCTTGACAATCATGATGGCATCATGGAGAGAACGTTCCACTTCGGCAATAACCTGCTCGGCACCTCCACGCAACACCAAAGTGCACGTGTGAGCCTCGGGACATCCGCGGAACATGTTGTAGCGATCGCCGCCCACCTGGACCTCTTCGAAGTTGCGGCACGTGCCGAGTGACGAAGTAGACACCTTGGAGACCGTCAGCTGCACGGATCCACCAACCGCCTTGATCACACGGTCCATATCTTCGGCAGCCACACGACCAGCACAGAAAATGTTACGGTCAGCAAAGTACTGTGTGGCAAGATCGCCAATGGGCAACTTGGAAAGCACAATGTTGGCACCGGTAGTCTCAATCGCCTCCAATTTGTCGAAAATGATCTTCCACTCGGCATCCACGATCTGCTGGTATTCGCTGACCTGCTCAACACGAACCTCGGCGTTGTCCTTTTCTGCCTTAAGCTCGAGTTCCACATTGAGACAAAGAATCTTGGGGTTTTCAAAACGCTTGGGTTGCTGCTCAAATCCAGCATATGAGAATGTTTTCTTGAACGCGACACCATCCACGAAGAGCGAGTCTTCCATGCCACCACCAGGCACTTTTTTGATTCCAATCATGTTCTCGTCAAGATCGTCGCCAAGCGCTAACACCGCATCGACAGCCATTTTCGTGAAAAACTTGGAGTTTTTGCTGATCAACTTGGACAGCATCGCAGTGGTGGCACACCGCTCCAACAACTCCCGGAACTCCTTGTCGTTGGTACGAGGAATTTCCACCTTGATTTCCTCGAGTCTCTCGACAGCCAAACGACATGCCCTACGCAATCCCTTGATTATCATATGCAGCGAAACTCCGTCCTCAATGAACGACTTGGCTTCCTTGAGAATCTCGCCCGCTAGAATTGTGACAGAGGTGGTACCGTCGCCAACCTCGGCATCTTGGGCACGTGAAATGTCCACCAACATTTTAGCCGCAGGGTGAACAATATCCAAGAGTTTCAAAATGGTGGCACCATCGTTGGAAATGGTGGTTTTGCCGTTTGACGACTTGATGAGAATGTCGGATCCAAATGGGCCCAATGTGGGTTTGAGCGTCTCCTGAATAGCAAGACACGCGTTGATGTTGTTGATAATTTGGCCTTTTCCTTGCAGAGCGTCGGTGCCTTCTTTAAGCACCACGATCGTGGGGGTTTGGTTAGAGAAGGCCATAGTGCTGAAGAATTTTTATACAGGACGAGAGCGGTGGATATAGTAGCGAACGAGTTGGCGAGCCGAGAACAGAAAAAAGGTGCTCTGGATAGCTAGGGTGCTGGAATTTTGAGCAGAAAGACTTTGAAAGCTTTGAAAGTAAAATACTCCGTGAGAGGGCTTTTTTTCTTGCACTTGACTAGGGCGGAGAGATCGAAGTCGCCAGCGAGCGAAAACAGGCTCGAAGTGTGTTATTATTGAGAGAAAATCGATTCTTACGGTCAGCAGATGCCAACAACATGCGCCTGTCCCATCTGGCTACGATGTTGGCTGCGCTGGCGCCTATAATGACTTGTCACGTGACGTGGGCTCTTGGCCACTGCTCAGATGATCTACATCAAACGAAAGGAGAAAAAAGGTAAAAATGACCCAAAAATTATAAAGCTTCGCCCCTCACGGCTCCGGCCCTGTCTCCAAATTCACCTTCTCTTGACACCCCATTTCCTCGCCGATACTTCTCTTCCCGCATGCAGGCTGAAAAATCATCAATGCTTCCTACCACTCAAATGCTAAAACCGGGCTCGACGGCGCTCACGTTTGTGCGGCACGCCTCCAAGAACGTAGCTATGCGCAATGAAGTCCATCTCAGTAACAGAAGAGTCATGAAAAAAATCCAAATGGGAAAGGCTCGTCCTGCTATTTTCCACCAGTTCGATACCCTAGTGGAGCTCAGCGACGGCAGTGTGATCAGGAGAAGATCGCAGGCTCCCAAAGATGAAATCCGTATGATTTCCGACCAGAGAAACAGTCTTTTGTGGAATCCCAACCGGTCGGATCTCACCACTGCTGACCCCAATGCAACTGGCAAGGTGAACAAATTCAAGCAGAGATACTCCGTTTTCCAGGAGGAGGAAACCAGTGAAGAATCACAAGCTGAAAAAGACTCGTTGCTCGAGATGATGGGCGTAAATGCCGAGGAAGTGCAGAAGGGCGGCAAAATGGCTGACAAGAAGAGAGGAAAGAAGTAATGTATATAGGAATAGCAATCAGGATGAAAGCAGGATACGGGTTTGCGTAGTGAGGGTCTCCATTTTGCTATTTTTCGTTTTCTCTTATGCCTAGATTGCTTTCACGCTCCATGCTATCTTTTAACGTCTATGTATCAATGCAGTTGTCAGCGATGGCTTTAAATGAATGTGGCCGAGGCGTAATGATGATTGTCTCGCGACATGGACTCAATTCTCACTAGTCTCTTCCGTATGAACAACTTCAGCTTCCTTCTTGGCGGCCTCCTTGTTCTTCATCTTCTCAAAACGAGCAGCAAGCTCCTTGTCTCGTCTCCATTCCTGGAGCGGTTTGGCTCGGAACCGTTTCACAACCTCCATGCTGTTGTCCTCGAGAATGCTGCGTGCCCAGTCGTTCAAGAAATACCTCACAATGATCTCCGCCAGTACACCTACCACGCGAAGTTCATTGGCACACCACAGGACGGTGAAAACATCCTGCTCCAATTGCGCTCTGTCCAAAACGACCTTGAGACACCGCACGCGGTTCAGCTTGCCGATGTAGACGAGTTTGTTGAGCGCCTTTGGAAGACCAAACGAAAGAAACCCAAATTTTGTGTTTTCCAAGGGGTCTGGATATGCAAAAGTGGTGTAGAACTTTCTAGCGGCTCCAACACTCTGGCTAGCCATGTAGCGAATCATGGACAAGGCAAGTTCAGCAAGCGCTGCATCGCCAGGTGGTAGTATTTGAAGCTTTCGACAGAGGATCGAAACCACGTCCTGTTTGAATGTCCGGCACTGCTCGTCCGAGAGATCTGATCCAACAAGGCTCTCCCATTTGTGGGAAATCGCAAACTCCGCCAAATGCACCATTCCCAACTTGGCTACATGGAAGTCGGTGTCCTTGCACATATCAAGCGACTGGCGGAGGTTGCCCTGGCGAACGAGTTTCTTGGTGATGAAAAGAAATTCTTCACTTGATAAACCATTCTTAGTTTTGAAAATGGCCTGGAGAATCTGCTTGGCTGCTTTCTCGTTACGCTGGTGGAGAAATGCAGCAAGAAGCTGAGTCAATATTGAACGGCGCAACGGAGCTTGAAGTTGTTCTGTGAGTTCTTCAAATTGATGGCGATGGTCATCGAGCTGGCCGAATATGCCCACCATGACCCCCACAATGTCCGGGTGCCCGTAATGCTTGATTGGGAAATGCGTCTTGTGCATGTGAGTGGCCAATGCTGGGTCGGTTTCGGCGAGCTTGACAAGCAATTTTGCAAAAAGGGGGATGTTGCTGTCTGGCCATTGCCCTTGTAGAACCTGTGCCTGGCGCCACATCCGCAGTGCTTTGTGTACATTGTCTGCTTCAATGTTGGCCAGAATGACCACCGGAGTGGCGATGCGAAGAAGTTCGTTTTTGTCAATGATAGGCGAGTTGGCAAGAATGTCGTGTATACGATTAGCAAACGCTGGCACGAAGATGTCGTTCAGAAGCTGCGACACGGTGTTTATGAGAACTCCCTGGTCGAACGCCCGTACCCCAAACAGCTCTACCAAGCGCAAGCAAGCAAATCCATTATGAACGTTCCGTGTAGGCAGGGGGACCGCCAAACTTGCCAACACCGCGGTGAGTGTCTCCTTATTCGTACTGATGTGCTCATCGTGAAGTCTCAACGCAATCAGCGCAGCAAGCAATGGCTCGCCACAATAAAGTGCTTGGCGTACGATCAACGACGCCACAAATCGAAGCTTGAAGATACGTGTCTCAAATAATGCGAGATTCTGTTCAACCACAGGGTGCAAGAGTCCAGCCTCTCCCATCTGCCTGAGAAATGCGTAACATTGGTTGATTTCGCCAGCTTGCAAAAATGCGCGAAGGCTATCTAACACAAGAAATTGTATCGAGTCCGACTTCGGGTGAAACTGGAATACGAGCTGTTGCACCTCATGGGCTAAAGGTGTGGACTTGCCATCGCGAAGATCGCGGAGAAAACTTTCTACTCCCGGCAGGTAAAAGCGATGACATAGATCGGCTCTGTGGCCGAGTGGCAAGTCGCTGGTAAGGAGCTTTTTGGCCTGTGCAAGCCGTTGCGACGACGTCGAGAAGTCGGACTCCAAGAGGCCAGACTCTACAGACTGACAGGGACCGGGCGCCACCGAGAAATTTGCTCGACTTGCCAAATTCGGTAGTAGTCGCCGACAGCCGTGCCGTAGCCGGGCAGGGAGATGCATTGTGGTTGGTAGGTTTGGGTCTGGAGATGAACGGGTGTATGCAGGTTGAAGCTGAGATGGCTGATTTCAACTTCTTGGATATCAGAGATCAGCGACAATTCGCGATGGAATATCGCGGCTAAACAATGACACAGTCGTTGATACTGAGCCCATACATGACCTTCTCCACGTGTTTCCGAATCTGCATCCAATCCAGCCTTCGTTGCACGAACTCGTAGATTTCCTCTTGGCTGAAAATTCCATTAAATTTCAGTAGATCGCTCACAAGCTGGCCAATGGATTTGGCGTCGTCTCCGCTAATAAGGTAGAGCGAGCCTACCTTCTTCAAGGCCTGAAACAACGGGTATATCATCCTCTTGTTGCTCTTGATATGGTCCAACATGAACTGGTAGTAGAGATTCAAATCCGAAATGAGGGTCACCGCCCCATCCACTGAAACAGTGCTGCGTTTTAGGACCTTAACACTTGTCTGAAAAAACCGCTCGGCGACCTCCTGCTGGAAAACATCAACGATGGATTTCTCGGCCGAGTCAACAAGAAGATCAATGTTGTCTTCCAAGATAGCAACGGCTCGTTTTGCTGCAGCGCTCGGCCCGTCGTGTCCTAACTGCAGAGGTCCAGGATTATAGTCGGACTCCTTGAGGGTAGACAAGAACAGCGAGTCAAGTTCCTTGAACAACACATCCATGCCAATGTTGAGGCCATCTGCAACATATTTGTCGACCATTCCTTCCAAGTTTTTCTTCGACTGGAGGGATGGGTTGAGGACGGAGTTCTCGTGTCGCACCACCCGTCCCACGATCATTTCTTCTTTGTAGAATATGTCCAACATCTGCACGATCATATCAGCCATGTTGATCTGCTCGAAAAAAATGACAAGCGGGCCAATGGCACTGCCCTTCTTGGTGCCTTCAATGAGGTCGTCGATTTCCCGCGGATTGTAATCTCGAAGGTACTTGAGTGCTCTCTCGAATCCAGGCTTGAGATGATGCGCCGCTAATTCGTCGAGCACATTCATGAAGACCTCTTGCATCGTAGATAGCACGTCTGTTCGGACGGCACTTACGGTGAAGTCTTTGAACGTTGAAAGCCTGGCAAGTGTCTGTTTGGCGTCATTGAGAACGGAGAGTGCTAGTTGCGGGCTGAAAACCTCATTGAGCAGCTTAATATTGGCGGCCAAGATTTGGGCTTTGGCCTGGACTTCAGAAAAGCTTTCTGTTGGCTTCTCCTCCACTTTGTTGGAGCTCGACACGCTGAATACCTTCTTGAATGTGGAGAGAAAGTCTGATTTGGCTTCGGCTCGCACGTGCTGTAGAATATTCTGCGATGTTTCTTGCTCTTTTCTTTCGAGACTCACCTTCCATTCTCTGATTTTTAGAGAGCAGAGCAGTCGGGAACTGAGTTTCTCTTCATTCATGAATTCCAGCGCAAACGATTCAAACGACGAATCCACAAGTTCCCTCACGATAGTCAAGTATGTCTCGCCAACGTTTTTGCAGGGCTCGAGCCGGTCCACGAATTCACGTGCTATCTTGTTGTAGAGAAGGGGCATCATTTCCGCATATAGCGATCTTTCTTTGGCGGCTGCAGCGAGCATGAGCACACTTTCCTGGAGTTGGTTCGTGATGAGTTCTTCACTTATGTTGTACATCATGGGCACCGATTGAGGGAAGACGAGATCCACAACATGCGCTAGCCTGTTGAAAGCCGTAGCTAGCTCAATGGAAAATTCCTCAAAACGCGTGATTGAAAGTGAGTATTGTGAAGAGTTGCTATCCTCTTTTTCCGCACTGTGTTCACTGTCGGCTTGGTCTTCTTCTTGTTCTTCACTTTCTTCATCTTCACTATCTTTAGAGCCCTCAGCGGGAGCCGTTCGCTGAACGAAAAACTCGGCGACGGAGAAAAGCTCTGGGTTTACAAATTTGATGCTGTCGTTGTCGAAACACATCTTCTGGATGAAAAAGTCCAAGAGAGTCTGGTCGTTGCCGAGGTCAATCAAGATATTCACAAACGACCGAGACTTCTCGTAATCTTGGATATCGAAATGGATCTCCAACTCTCTGAGCAACGCATTTTCAAAGATCTCAATGAGGTCTGTGAGCTTATCTCGCACCGCGTCCCGTGTCGTGTCGTCGCTATCTATGGCATTGTACTGTAGTAGAAACTTCAAGATTTTTGCCTGTTCCTGTGGTGTCTCATACAGCTTAAATATTTTAAGCCGCTCGTAAGGCACGTTGTTTCTAAGGTCAGCATAGAATGGCTCGAGACAGTCTCTGATCTTGAGAACCTGGAACTTGGCAATCTTGGGCACTCTATACACAGCGTCCAAGCATGTGAGTGGATTACTCAATTCAGCAAATTTCTTTTTGAGTAGCTGTTCCTTGGTAGCTACCGGAGCCTTGTCCCAGGCATTCATGGCCCTGAGTTTTCGGATCCAGAGTTCTGGATCGTTGGCGGCCTTGTAGCAGTTGCGCAGGGTGCGTGAAAACAACAACACATCCTTAATGTCCAAATATCGAGCTATTTTTCTGGCTACCGGAAGCGGAATCACTTGTGGATTGTAGACGTCGATGTCCAGGTTCCACAACACCTGAGCCATGATGGTGGGTGCAGGACCAGAACAGCAGGATGAACTTTTGACCCACCATTTGGCGCCGACCAGAATTTCTGGGGTGCATTTTTTGTTTGAATTTGTAAAATGTCTTGAAGTCGCAAAGCTGGATCGGCACCAGAATGGATTGGCATCTTGAGTGGTGTGTTTTAAAAACGGCTGGACTCATGTTGTCAGCGGTTGTGAGGTCGTCCCAAAATGGATTTAGGAGTGTTGACTACAGTGCTTAAAACATAGTTCTGGTATGCACTGCTTGCAGTCCGCGATACGAAAGCTGGTCTTATCCTTTACTCCCATGGTACTGCGTAGGTTCGAAGAGGTTCCACGTTGCTGCTTCGAATAGAGCATCGTCCAGAAAAATACGAGGACTACGCCTTATTAAAAGACTAAAAGATAAAAAGTGAAAGAGTTTATCGCGGGTCGAAGCTTTTCGCTGGTGTAGCGTCTGGGTGCCAAAAACCTGGGGTATCCTGCAGATCAGCGACCAGTGTAAGCCTCACGAGGCTTGGTGGAAAAAACCAGATTTGTATGGAAACCAACGATCGAAGAAAAGTTACCAAATAGTTTCACTCCAATATGCCCGATTGGAGTGCGTCAGTGGAGTATCCCACTGATGTGTGTGATAAATGGACTAGTGAGTCAGAACGGGAGCGATATCGGGCTGAATATCGGCCTATGCCAGTTGCTTCTGGTGGTTGTTATTGTTTCAATTGACAAGCTGCAGAATTTACAAATCGCAGTGCACAATTGCATCATTGGGTTGCATCACAGGTGTTGAAAGCTAGCCAAGCGTTGTTAATTTTCATGATGTCCACCTCCATGCTTTTATTTGTCATAGTACGAGTACAACTGCGGCACAAATACCTTCGGATCAAAGCGCAGTCTAGGGCTGGAAACAATCCGATACGCTGAGGTTGTGCTGGGTGTACTCGAGATTCAACGGGTTCGGTCGCTGCTGCTGGATTTCTGCTAACTTTGTGCTGGAAATTGATAGACTCTAGTGAACTTCATCCAGATATTTCTAAGCTCAGCAGGACTTCATCTAGAGATATCAGGACTCTTCTGGACTTCATCCAGAGATAGCAAGACCTATTGGACTTCATGTTAAACTTACCAGACTTCTGCTAGATCTCTTCTAGACTTCAACGACTCTCTGCTGAGTTTCTGGGAATTCGCTCGCTTATGCCAATTTGCAGCCGGATCTACTTGACTTCTGCTACAAGTTTACTAGACCTCCGCGAGACTTCTGTACGGGTCTTCTCCGCTAGACTTGTGCCCGGCTTGATTCAGCTAGAGATGTCTATCTCCGTTTCTACTAATTCCTGGACCCTACTGTATATCTGCGGCGAATCCTCCACGGACAATGCCAATCACCAACCAAGTCTCCGCTCGTGATGGTCGACCTGCACACGCGCAAACCTACTACTTCACCATCTTCAGTCATCGCCAACTGCATTCCCCATCCAGCCCTGCATAGCCTCCTGCATCGATCCATATTTCATGCTACATGCTACGACGACTGTCCCGTATATGTATTCGCCACGTCTCGGCCACCACGCGCCGTCCCAACATAGCATCTCGCATATACAACTTTCTCCACGCCGAAACGAAGGCACTACGCCAGCGGCTCGACGATTTGGGCGATGTGCCGGTGTCACATGACCAGATCCTAGCACCTCCTGCGCTTGCTGCTCATCTCCTGCTGAAGCCAGACGCTCATTCTAAACTTGTGGCGGTTCTAGACCTCAACCCCTACGAGGTGCCCCCGGCACTTGTGCTCCACTACGCTGCGGCAGCCCCCGGAATTCAGTCCCACGACCGGCTCCAGATTCTCCGCTTTTTGGCCGCTCGCAACCGCTGGCGCCCGTTTTGGGGGTTCGCGCTCCAGGACGCAGCCACCATCGCCGATATCGACGACGCCGTCGAGGTAATTGCGAGAGCAGGTACGCCGCTTTCTCCCTGGTTGGCGCTCCAAGCTGCCCGCGACTCTGTGGCGTCTGCCAAGGTGTTTTCAGCCATTTCCGACGCCATCCAGCACCGGTGCATGGTGGAATCGGCGGCTGCGGCTGGCTTCCTTGCTGCCACAGCGCCACTCGATGCGCTGGATGCCGACTCTATCGTGGAACTCGCTTCTTTGGGCGAGCACCCTTTGCCGGCCGTCCGGGTATTGTGGGCGATGCGAAAAGTCGACGTGGGGGCGCCGTTCGACGCCTCTGATCTCGCACAGGCTGCCGGTGCGGCACCGGGCGGGCTCGCTGCCATTTTGGAGTGCAAATCTGACGTGACGGCTCGAGATATCCATCGATGTCTCGACCGAATGCCAGTGCTCTCTGTGCAGGACCACAGTCTCATGGTCCAGGTTCCTGGAGTCAGTGTTGCACGTTTGTGGCGGCAGTTTTGTCGCGATTTTCCTGATAAATCGCAGCTTTCGCGCCGCCTCGTCAATTTGTATGCCCACTGCGCTGCTGCGGCCGGCGACTCGGCCACTGTGCTTTCCATTCTCGGCAAGGCGGCCAATTTCTTGGACCAGGCGCGGTTTGAAGAGGTTGCAGGCGTTGCGGTGGCTAGCGGCGGTGCTGTGTTGCTCCGCCGTGCCCCGGACTTTGCAGCGGTCGCCGCCAAAATCACTCCAAGCCTCTCTGGTGCCCAAATTGTCGATCTAGCTGCCGTTGCACGGGCCGACCGTCTAGCATTCCGGGCAGTGCTCAAACATGCCAAACCTGATTTGGAAATCTTGGAACTTTTGCTTCCGCTCCGTCTTTCCGCCTACAACACCGCCGAATTGTTCCGGTACTCGCTCCGTGGAAAGCACTGGAACCACGGCGCCCGCATCTTCGATCTTGCATTGCAGCGCACATGGCGACGTGACGACCTCCTCAAAAGAGAAAGCGCCGTCTCCGATACCGCCGTGGCCCACTTAGACCCCGACGGTGCCTCTACCTCGGATGACTTTCGCCGTCTTTACCGCCAGGCCAACGCCGAGGAACGGAAACGCCTTCTCCGGCTTCTACAAACTTTTGCCCAAGCGATTTCTACGCAAGACGCTAGCTCCATTTCCTGCATCATCAATACCTTCCATGCATCCATCCATGCCGACCTAGCGTTCGTCGGCTCCCTGACCGGGAAATCCTACCTTGCCGATCGCCTTTTCGCCTCCATCATGCATTTTGTACATAGACGCCACTCCACCCCCGGCGATGGCGTGAAGGCCATTCGCAGTATTCTTGCCGGTCTTCAATTTGACCTGAAACCGCTTCAGGCTTCCCTTTTCCTCTACATGGTACGTGAGGGGCCCACCATTTCACTCGAGATTGTCCGCAACTATGCATCCAGTAACACGGCATTGCCCAGCTCCAACGTGGCAGCGATTGAGCGTGGGATCTTGCTTTCACGACTTTCAGACTCAGAAAAGCTCGCCCTATTTCAGAAGTTCCATGCTCTCATGTCTCTGCTTGGCTATACCCGTCGCATGTGTACACAAACCGCATCGGGACTCGGGGATTTGGCCGTGCGTATAGGCAAGCGTGATGGGTCTCTTCGTGATATGCGCTGGCTCGTGGATATGGGGCTCGCCCGCAAGGTGCCGTTGCGCAAGGTCAAGGACTGGGCAAGGGCTGTAAAATCAGCAAACTGAAATATAATCAAGGGTCTTGACGATTCTTCCTTCTGTAGCGACGGTTACCGAACTGTTGTTAGCAAAAATACATCTTGAAAATCAATTTGCAGACATACCCACACTCTCACTTGACGTTTTGAAAGCTTATTATTGGTTGCAAGCTTTGAAATTGCAGAAGTATTGGGATAAGCATTCGCTTGGAAATAGCTTTCTAGCTGCAATCTCACTCCTGTTGGGAACGGAGCTCTTCGCTTGTTCCCTGCGGGCTTGTTTGGTTTCACCAAGATTTCAATTTGGCAAACCCGTATTTCGCGCCTCAAATTCCTCTTGGTGTGCTTTTTTCCATCTTTCTCTCTAATTAGAGCCCTTTCAAGGAGGTCGATCTCGCTTGATAAGTCTAATTCAGCAAATGCCAAATAGGTGAGCTGTGATGTTAATATAATCAATCCGCCACATGGAAAGCGTAAAGCGTACCTGAAGTATACGTTCAGCAAATTTACTTAACTCGGTGCCTCTTTGCTCTATATCATTGTCGTCGGCGAAAGAAGAGGTCAAATGCTCAATGGATATCAAAGACTTCATAAGTCCACTCAAGCCTTTACAGTCAATCATTAGATCATTTATTTGATGTGAAATACTTGACACTTTAAGTAAATTACTCGCATGCATCATTCAAAGTGTACATGATCGGCATCCAGAGTGGGATCACACATCAGTTAAAACATCTTGCACAGTCAATCCGAAAAACTGTTTTCGATCTTCTATCAAGCCATTTGTTAGACTGAGGCGAAACTTGTTTACGCGAAATTTATTCTGAGCTATCGCTTTTCGCATTGATCTGGCTTTGAAAGCCTCGCTCGGATTCATACATGAACGATAATTGTCGAAGTAGGATGCTTCCAATTTTGCGAGGTAGGTGAAGTAATGCTCAAACTCTGCAGATCTCGTTTGCCAAATCTTGAAGTTAGTTATTGACAACTGAAACATCCCTCAAACGTACTTGCGATGCAACCAATGATTTTTTTGCCAATTTGAAGGTTCCAGCAATCATTGGTAAACTGTGATGTCTGGCGATGATAAATTTGTTTCTTGAGCGATATGACTTCAAGCCCAGAAGATCTTGAGGCTTGCTCCTCTCGTATAGGTTCGCCAGGTCGAACGGATAGTAACAGGGGAGTGAACGTCTGGACTCAATCTGTGAAGCTGCTATTGAGAATCTACTGACAAATAATGGCTTCATGATTTGATGATTAGTGTTGCATGCGAGGCCATTTTATATAACGACAAGTGTATACCCTTCATGTGTAGATTCCCTGTGTAAGCAATTGGAACTGATCATAAAGCCTTGTATACATGCTCCCTAAACTCTTTCCAATCAATGCATTTTCCACGAATTCATCGCATTCCTCGGCTCCTAAATGGAGCTGCAACCTCTGCTTGAGAAGTATGCTTGTCTGAGGGCCGTTTTTGAAACAAGGAAGGCTTGAGTCCTTCTGCATCAATTCAACCAAATCAACAAGCAGCTCATAATTCTCTCGTAAAGACTTGAAACACCCTTTGCATAGATTTACGAAAAGGTCGTAGAACTTTGAGCCCTGTCCGCCAAGTACATCAACGTATTCGGAAGTCAATTTGAACGGTGCCGCTTCGAAACCAACACTTCCAGGGGAATTCGACAAGATGAAACCGAAGTCAATATGAATGATATGCCCCTCATGGTCAATCATGATGTTGCCATTGTGCCTATCCTTAATTTGCAAAACGTAGCAGAGTATCGAGTAGGCAGCAAGACTCTTCGCAAAATTCTTTTGGGCTTTCATATACTTCTGTGAGCTCTCGTGTCCATAAATTTTACCGAAGTAGTCCTTGATTGAAACAACCACGCCCTTAGGGTTTTCGCCATTACGGATTGACATCTCAGTCATCGTCTTTTTGATAGAGTGCAACGATAACGCATTGTTAATTGTTTGCACAAGTCCCGAATTGAAACTCGTCACAACAATTTTCATATTTTTCGTCCAAACTCCTACCGAATCCTTTGCCCAAAAGCCTGAAACGAGTGCAATGAGCTGGCAAGCGAACGCTTCTTGCTGAAGGTCGTCTCCATTCTTTACAATGACTGAGCAAAGATCCCAGTTTGCAAGGTGACCATACGGACTTGTTCTGCGTATTCTGGCACGCTTTGTTGCCCAATCCTCACCAATCTTAAAATCGTTCTCAATTTTCCTCTCGCCCGCATCTTGACCCACACCAAGACCATGCACAGCGCTGATCTCCTGGATCTGTTGGTAGTCGATTGACTCAAACTTATCTTGCAAAGCTTTCATTGAATCAAGGATACGAGATTTTATTGCCACTGATTGCTCCGAATTGGCTTGCCCTGATTTTTCCAACTGGCGAAGCATGACAGCCGCGATTCTCACTTGTGTAGAAAGATCTTTGGCAGAAACTGAATTTGCTATGCCATTACCAACTCCCGAATGGCTCTCCTCTAAATTTGAAATCTGCTTTTCGATTGGGATCCCACGCGTAATAGGCGGTTCAGACCCACTTACATCATCTGACATTCGAAGTCGTAAATGATTTTGAAAATGTGCTTGCTCATTTGATAATGCAACCACGGACAAATCTCCAAGGTCGGCTTCATTCTCCAAAATTTCAGTTGTATCATGCAACCCTTTCGTAGGTACAACTGGACGAAGACCTGACTTCTTGCCCGTGAAGTCCGCCATTAGAGTCTGATTTTTTTCGGTCAGAGGATCAAAATCCATGTCATCGCTTAGGTACTCGACGAGCAAGAGATACGGAACCCTTTCAGCTGAGTTCAATACGCCAGCCTCATTCACATTGAGCTTCAATATTCTATTGAACTTCTTATGAGGAATTCTGCTGCTTGGCAAGAGTTGGGGTATGTCAATTTGTGAGGGAAGTAAAGAATTGTTGATGATGGATAATTCCGCTCTCAAACTCGAAAGTCTGGCTTCCTTAGGCACTTGCGATAAACGCGAGGAGATATTTTGCAAATTCATCATAAACTCAGTCTCCTTTCTGTAGTAGTTTATGAGAAGGAGTTTGGTACCGCTCTCGACTGAGATTGGTTTCTTCGGCTTTCGCCTACTCAGCTCGATATCCACACTGGCCAATGAAATAGACGAAGCATCAGAATCGTAAGCCAATGATGTTTCCTCGAAGGAAAGACCCCTTGCTGATCGAACAAGCTCAGGCATGGACCGTGATGCATGCGATAAAGGAGGCAGCAAATTTTCAGCCCCCTTGAGGCTCCTTTGTGGGCGCATTACTACATGATTCGCAGCACTCTTCAGATGGATGGACTTCGTGACTTGGTTTGAGGAATAGTCGCTATTGTAATGTAGATCTTCGTGGTCACTTCCGGAGTCTGCCGGTATGCTTTCTTGAGATATTTTTCTAGCTGAGGACACATTCGACTCTGAGTAGCGCTGCAGACTAGAATGCTTCCTCTGGGTGATATCTTCACCGTCAGCGAGCTGTGGCAATCCAAGGTCAAGATGTGGACCGCTGTTCTTCATTGTGAGGTTTTTGGTGAGCGTTTTGTGAAAATTAGCAAGTTTAAAAAGTAGTGATTTCTGCTGGCGGCCTTGGGATGCAATTAAAGGAAAAGCATAGTCGTGAATTTTGGGCAATCCAACAGAGGCAGCGATCGCGGCTGACATCATTAATGCTGGGTGAAGATTCTCCCGCATGCCCAAATCTTTTCCGGAACTCTCTGAATTATCGAACATAATTTCTTGTATTCCATTAAGGAAACTGCGGACAACATGGAAAGAGTACGAGGCAGGTTCCGACCTTAGCTCGAACACATATGCCTGGAGGTTCCAGAATGCTAACAAGCAAAAGTGAGGATGGTCCCTGCTCATCTCTCTGATGAAATCATGGAGTGCCATTGAGTCGCTTTCATAACTAACCAAGATCTGTATTAATTGGGGGACATAGAACTCGAGCGTGCTGTACGGGTAAGTTTTCAATTTGCTCACGAGATGGTGCTGGACGCCAATGTTGTTTCGATGGACGCTAATTTGGTAAAGACACAGAAAGCAATCGAACGAATCTGATTTAATACGGCTAGTTATCTCATCAAAATTCAACTCCGTCATTGCGGATGGATGTCACCGACACGATTCTCGCGGTCAAATCTACAGTATGTCACGTGATTTGGTTCAGATTACATATGATGAAAAACTAATAATAAATTTGAACCGGAAACCTAAACCTTGTTATTAACACCTTTCTCAAATGCGGGGATTTCAAATTTTTCATGAAATTCCTGGCCACCAACGATTGGCATAACCTCGAAGAGGTTCTTCTCCAAAACACTTGGCTCGTCCTTGAGGTCAAGGTGCTTGTACAATACGAATTCGAGGTCCTGCTTGTCGCCATCTTCCAGGTTAACCGGACGAAAGAGTCGTGGGTGGAACTCAACGCCATCTTCGGCTCTTTTCTTCGCATTCTGCCTTTGCTCATCTTCCACTTTAGCTTTCTCGCTCGTCGCCGTCTCGTGGTCTCTCTGAGCAAGCGCATCAATGGTTGGCTTCCACAATTTACGAGATTCAACCTCGAGCTGCTCGTCAAGTGGTCTCACGGATGGTTTGCAAATGACAGTCGTGCTTGTGTCAAAGAAAACACTTGTCTCTCCTGTCTTAACGTTTTTGATATTCATGACGTCATTCCATTTGCCATCAATTGTGTAAAGAGTTTCCTTAGTTTTTGAGTTCACAACTTTGCCTTCAATTATGTCATAACCGCCGCTAATCATGCCTTTCACCTTGAATTCAATAGATGCTTCAAGACCAGTTTTCTCACAGGCTACCGTCATTGTGTCCCCCAATTCGTATCTGAGTTTGCCAAATAGAATGCCTCTGCAATATACATTTGGCTGCGTCATGACGTAGAGTTCATCGTATCTGCCAAGGGTAACGTGGGCCCAGCCCTCCATCATTGCAGCGGAAGAATTTCCGAGGAACTTAGAGCGAGGAACTAAAGTTCCGTCAACTCTTATCTTACGCTCGGGTACCAAATAAAAATATGAAGACTTAGGCGGATGGTGAGATGTTTGCTCAGCAATGTAATACGCTTTCGATCCATCTGGCAATTCGTCCCAGTAACAGCTAAAAATCTCACCCAAAACTGGATTCAATGGCTTTTTAACCGCCTTCGGTGCTATATGCCACGATGCAAGATACCACTTGACCATAAAAAGAAAGCGTTCCACAGGGTCTTCGGCGTCGTCTGCTTGGATCATGATATCCGGAATTTGAAACACATTAGTGATCCTTTCTAACATGGACTTTTTCTCTAATATGAATGTTGGCAAGGTGATTTTGGACAAGTCTGAACCGAGTCTCAATTGGGAAATGATTCCCATCAATATGGATTGCCCATCGTTGTCAAGCTCGTCAATATCGTCCGTGTCCGATCCTTTCTTCGAAGTCTCGCTCTGAGTGCGTTCAGGGGTATCATGAGATCCCCGAAGTCTCAATTTGTCCAATTTTGAAGTCAATCCCATTTACCTTGAGTGGTAGTACTATGTTGCTATCGATCGAGGGGAGAAGTCGCATGTGAATCTGGTACGGTGCACGACCACCGCTTTCACATTGCCTTAGAGCGCCATACAAACTGGCGTCTGCGAGCATCGATCAAAATGTCGCTGCAATCATATGGTGTCACTCCTCCGGTTTCAACTGCAAGTGCTACTCCACAGGAAATAAAGCTCAACGATGCGCTCGTTCAGGAATTGAAAGCTAAAGGCTCCTTCGAAAGTGAGGCGGCGACCAAGAAGCGAGTCGAGATTCTCAACATATTTCAGAAGTTGACTGAAGAATTTGTATATATCATTTCGAAAAAAAAAAACATGACTGATGGTATGGCAAAAGATGCTGGCGGGAAAGTTTTCACATTCGGATCATACAGATTGGGCGTCTATGGGCCCGGGTCCGATATTGATACTTTGGTAGTTGTCCCTAAACACGTTTCCCGTCTGGATTTCTTCGAGGTTTTCCCTGCTCTTTTGAGAAAACGTCCTGAACTCGAAGAGATTACCGAAGTGCCAGATGCGTTTGTTCCTATCATCAAAATCGAGTTCGGGGGAATTTCAATTGACTTGATTTGCGCCAAACTCGATACCCCACGCGTACCAAGAGATCTCACACTTGATAACAAAAGTCTTTTAAAGAACCTTGACGAGAAAGACTTGCGAAGTTTAAACGGTACACGTGTCACAGACGATATTCTCAAATTAGTCCCAAAACCAACAGTTTTCAAGCACGCATTGCGCTGTATCAAAATCTGGGCACAAAACAGAGCTATCTATGGCAATATATTTGGATTTCCTGGTGGTGTGGCATGGGCAATGTTAGTTGCACGGATTTGCCAACTTTATCCTAACACAGTGAGTGCTGTTATTGTCGAGAAATTCTTTCAGATTTACTTGCAGTGGAACTGGCCTCAGCCTGTTCTCCTCAAACAAATTGAGGATGGGCCTTTGCAGGTCAAGGTCTGGAACCCGCGTCTCTACCCGCATGATAGACAGCACCGAATGCCCGTAATAACGCCTGCTTATCCATCCATGTGCGCTACACATAACATAACACAATCCACAATGGATGTTATTCTCAATGAATTACGCCGGGGAAATGAAATAATGGCCAAAATCAGCGTTGGCGAGATGCAGTGGTCAGATTTGTTGGAAAGACATCGTTTTTTCCACGATCACAAATTTTACTTGTGTATTGTGGCTGCCACGACGGGTAGCGCCGATGATCATTTGAAATGGAGCGGCATGGTGGAGAGCAAAGAGAGGATCTTGGTACAGAAGTTGGAGGTCGCTGATGGCATTCAACTCGCACGACCTTACATCAAAGATTTCGAGGACGTTTATGCATGTCTGTCTGACGCCCAGGTAAAAGAATGTGTGGACTTGTTTGGTACTTTGCGCGGGGAGCTTGCTCACGGTTCATTGTCGGAGAAACTGAAGAAGCAACCTGAGGCAGATAAGCAGGAACCCATATCACCAGAAGAAGGGGAAACCCAAAACAGCACAATGACACCAAAGGTTCATTTAACAAAACTCTACATTGGCCTTACCATCAACGAGGGCCGGAAAAAACTTGATATTCAGCAGGCATGTGCCGACTTCTTCGGAATTTGCAAGAGCTGGCCGGATTACGACGAGAACAAGAACTTCATTGGGATAAAGAATGTAAAGTTATATGATCTCCCTAACGACGTTTACGTTGAGGGTGAAGCAAGACCGGTAAAAAGCGGCAAAAGGAAAAAGCTGTCAGAGAACGCGGTTTCTAAGAAGCCAAAGCGGGAGGTTCCGCCTGTGGTCTAATAGATTCATCCATAGATATCATGAGAACCACCCACCCAAGCGGGAGGTCTTCTGCGAAAAGTCGCGGGGCTCCTTGAGCTCGGGAGTGGACCATTTGCCTAAGCCAAAGTATCGTAATACAAACTCCACATCTCCAAATTGGGCCCGATCGCCCTGCATAATCACCGTAGGCTGGGCCAGTTGCTGACCGTTGCCATCTCCGAGGAGAACCTTGCGGGCCACAGTCTGCACATCCTCAATGGTCAAATTTTCGATTTTCTGCACCATTTCATCCACAGACGTCACTTTACCCTGACACTGCACTTGGCGACCAATATCTTCCAAGGCTGCAAGCTTGGATTCCACATTCATAAGTAACGAAGATGTAAGCTGATTTTTCGCTCTCCGCAACTCCTGTTTGGTGATTGCACCTTTAGACACATCAGTTTCTAGAATCTTGGCAAGCTCGTGGCCCGCCACCTGAGCCATATACTCAGCATGGTCTACATAGCACGAAATGGTGATTCCAAAGAGGCCCAGATCCGTATAGGCGTGATTGAAACACATGCAATTTTCCACAAATGGATATTGGTTGAGAACTCGGAAAAGACGCAGAAACATGCCCTTACCGGGGCCGCCGGCCGAAAACGACGACCCACCACCTAGGAGTTTCTGAAGCGTTGCTAGCGCATAAAGGTCATCACTAAGGAGACCGGCAGTTTCGAAGCCGAGCTGCATGTGTACGAGCCGGGGGAGATTGGCGAATCGAGGCTCTTTGTATGGAAGACACACTTCACCTCCCAAGTACTGTGATTTCTCCTTTGGTCCACGTGACCCAGCTGTGGCAGCCCAGTCACCAAGCTGCGCCTCGGCCATTTTCACGGCGGAATCGTGGCCCACGCCCACAAACGCAAGCACGGTGTTTTCTGGGGTGTAGTGGGTGCGGTGAAAGTTGCGCACGTCTTCGGTTTGATGGTTTTGAAGCAGCTCCATGGTGCCGAAAAGAGGCATTCCGAGCGTATTTGCCGGATATGCCGCCTCGTGGAGCACCTCGGGAAGAAACTGCTCATGCTTATGTACAAGTTCGCTGAGTTCGTATTCGACGGTATCTTTGGCCTCGGCCACCTCCGCATCGGTGATGCGGGGTTCACGGATCGTTTCGGCTATACAAGAAAACATCTTGTCGACGTCTTTGTTGAACACCGAAGCTTGGTAGAGCATCAGTTCTCTCTGGCTTCCACACATGTAGTTTCCTCCCAATCGGGCAAGGTCTTCCATCATCTGGACACCAGATCTTTGTGAGGTTGATTTCCATGCCAGTCGGTCTATGAGATGAGAAAGTCCCAGGGTGGTGGCGGATTCGTAGCGAGAGCCAGTGTCGATGAAAGCTCCGAGGGCACTGAAATGGCCGGGAGTCTCGTCGGTGGCCACCCGTACACCATTACTTAGCGTAGTCAAGCGGATCGGCAGTTTTCCTGGTGCAGCTTGACCCGTGAGGCGGCGGCTGAACACTCTGGCCGAAAGCATGGATGAGTTGGTGCGGATGCAGGAGGTGGAGTGGACAAGATTGCAAAAAAAATGTGGAGGAGCAGGGAAGAGGAGTGAAAAAGAGAATAGACACCTGGTTGGAAAAATTGATGGTAAGGAGAAGGAAATGTGCAGCTTTTGCCACTTGAGACTGGCATGAAAATTGGGGCTGGTCGGTTGGTTGAGCCGTCAATGCGAGACTCGAGGATTTCGAGCCGACGGAGAATCATTGAGGGGGATAATTCGAGAAAACAAGGCCCAAGTGCCGGATTAAGAAGAACTTGTTTCAGGCATAGGAACTCGGCGATGTCCGTATTTGGGCACTTGATGCGGACTTACAATGGCCATTCAGACTCCACCGAGCTAATGAAGCTAGACATCCAGTCCCCTGCTTTCTTCAGATAATTCTCGCTTTTCGGCAGGTAGGCATCGGAAGGAACCCAACCTCCGCCAGAGTCTACGAAGGTCAGAAACCACTTATTCTAGGAAGGTCAGAAACCTACTGATTGCTTCGTCGTTTAATATACATGTCGATTCCCTCAGTTTCTCAGTTTTGTCTCTCAACAATGAGCGCATCGCCGTACTGAGTCACTGGCTTCCAACAAGATCAGCCTGCCGCACCACGCATCCACCAACAAAGACAATCTCTTGCAGAGCTCTGCAGATGGCGGCATGACGAACAAGCGGGCCGTCAACGCAACATCGCCTAACCTAGAAGCGCTTTCTGACAAGAGAGGAATCCAGCGTGTTTCTGTTTTCTGCCGTGTGGGCACCACAGCGGCACTATCGGCATTTCCACCTGTTGGCGTTTTCCGGAATTGCTGAGTTTCTAGATTTCAGCTTCTAACTTACAGCTTCCAGCTCGGTTGCACACTGTTAGCGCTAGACGTCCATGAATTTCGCTTCGGGATGGTAGAAGGTGGGGCAATTCCAGTACGAGCGCCGCACACCGTCCCACACACTGTCGTCGCCCTTTTTCATTGTCTCTTCGGGCACGGCGACATCAGTGTAAGTACAGCTGAGTCCATAGGTGGCCAAGTCGATTTCAACAAGCTTACGGTACACCTCGTAGATGACCTGGCGGTCGGCCCCAAGGCCATTGAAAAACGAGAAAACGCCGGTGGGCTTGAGAAGACCAACAACATAGTTGAAGAGCTCAAGCATATCCTCGTAAGTTTCGGAAAAGGTGTCGTAGTAGATTCCATCAAAGTACACTTCACCGCTACTCAAGAGTTCATCGAGGTTGTCCTGCCATCTGCCTTCAAGAACAACGACATTGGGTTTTTCAAACCATCCATTCTTTCTCATGTTGGCAAGCACATCCGGATGTGCCTCACAGATATAGTGTTTGGCGGGGTTTTTGGCCTGGATCATGGTGTCGATGATTCCCATGCCAAATCCAATGTTGAGCACGTTGGCCTCGCCACTCTGGGCAGTTCTGAAGAGCGATTCACATCCGAGTTGCATGAGGTCCGTTTCCCAGTCCATCATCACGCCATCCTGGTTTTCTTTGGTCACAAGTGCTCCGTCCTTGTATTCTAGGGCAGCAGCAAGATAGGCCTGTTGGTTGTCTGCAGTGTCTCCAGAGGCGGTGTTTTCCTGCTTTTGTGCTTGGGGCAATTTCTGTTCGTTTCCGGCGTCATTCTCCACGCTTTCGTGCTCCGGGATTTCCGGGGCGTCTACGCCATCGAGTATTTTCTGCTGCTCAGAGTCGACATTCTGCTCATTGTGCTCGGTATCTGGCTGCAAATTGTCGCCGCTTCCTTCTCTCCCAGCGCTGCTGCCTTCTGGATATTCCACCTCATCGTCACTGATCACCTCCATATCAAACTCGCTCACCTTGCGCAACAACAACTCGGCCCGGACTCCTGCGTCTACCACCTGGTCAAAAAGCCTGGTTCCCTTCATTCCGCGCTTAATAAGTATGCAGCCCGGGGTGTCATTGTTCACGTCGGTAAGACTCCATCCTGCGCCGTACTCGAGCAAAATAGCCACCATTTCCTGGACAATGGCAGCCTCTTCCGCGGCAAGATTTTCGGGAACATGGGTGGCGATTATGTGTAACGGCGTGGTGGTGGAAACGGGTTCTTCCTCTATTCCGTTGGTATAGTTGTAAGCCTCCTCGATGGTGTAGGTGGCGGGGATGCCCGAGGAAAGAAAGAATTTGAGATTCTCAATGTATTTTTGCGAGATTGGCCGCTCAGAAAACCGACAGAGATCGTGGAGATCCGACATAGTCTGTAGATGGCACGTAGGTGGGGAAGCGAACACCTGCGTGCAAGCGAGGTGGAATTGGCGTTGTGCAGGACGCGATGGGGCGCCGGCGGCGCCCGTCGCTAGCCGCCCTGCATAAAGTCACGTGACGAATGCATCGTACGATCCGTGGAGTGATTTGACGCGACAGCTTAAGCTGGGTACGTTAGCTAAATATGGCGGATCTTCTTTCACCTCACGCAGACTGAAAAGAAGCCACTTTTGCTTTGTTCCAGCACGCAACTTTTCTCTCAAACAACCACGACATTGTTGGCCGCTGTTGAATATTACACCATTTCTTATTAACCACCCATCATCAGCCGCACAACCCACCCCAGTTTAAGGGCCCCCACCTTGGTTCGAGACCTTTAAAAATTCCAAAACAAGACCACCAGCAAGCACGAGCACAAATCGCTCAGTAGCAGGACAAAAGAAGAAGAAGCAACAAAACAAAAAAAGAAAAGGAATACACCTTCTACAGAGATTTCTCATTTCTCATTTCTCATTCCCGAAAACCTTGTCTCTGATAGTTTTTTCATTGAATGAGCGGCCAAGGCATCAACAATCGAGATATGGATTTGCTTGATCTCGCATACCCACGGCTTTCCGACCCTGGCAACGTCGAGAACGGACACAATATTTCCGGGTCCGATCCCCGCATAGACAACCGTCTGAACATGTTCTCGTTTCAAGGCTACGACCGCCAGGGAAGTTACCCACAGTATCCCGACCAGTTCGTGTCGCCTCTCGATTCGGCAATGGCACCAAACAACTATGACACGCTGGCAACTCCGCACAACAACTTCCACCCCGACCCCTCGGCTTTTGCGCCACTTGCCCGGTCTGCTCGCACTTCGCGCACATCGATAGCCACGAATCCCGAATGGGACGAGGACGACGATGCTGACCATTATTCCAGAACTACAGGAAAGCCAAAGCTGGCACATAACGTAATTGAGCAGCGGTACCGTAACAAAATCAATGATAAATTCACCGCGTTGCAGCAATCGGTTCCTACGCTCCGGGTTGCGACTCGAAGACGCAAAGCGTCGGAAGATGAGGAAGACGAATATGGCGAGGAAGAAGTGCCGTATCAGGATGAGAATTTGGAGGGCTTGGAGCCTGCGCGCAAGCTCAACAAGGGCACGATTCTTGCTAAATCCGTGGAGTATATCAAGTTCTTGGAGCGCAAGAACGCGGCATTGAAGAACGAATACGTCAGCTTGGCGGAGCGGGCGCGAGTCATGGGTATGATTGTCAACGACATCGATACCCGGCTGCCTCTGCAGAGCTTGTGAGGAAGTGTGTGTGCTGTCTTTGCGGTTTTCCACTGTGCTGCCAGTCTGGTGAAACATATCTAACTTTACGCCGCCCAGGAAGATTTAAGAGAGAAAAGAGCCAACATCGTCCGGAACACACGTGGAAGCGGTCTGCTCTGGACAGTGCTGGTTGCCCTGGGTGAGTGACGTGATTGCATTTAAGGTGGCCAAGCCGCCCCTCTCGGTCCCATTTCTGGGGTCTCCCGATAATCTCGCTTCTCTGTTTCACTGGGGCCATGCCAAGTCTTTGGTTTGGTGCCTTTTTCTGCAAAAGCCTCCGTCTACTCCATTCGCAACCTTGTGCCCGATTAATCGAAAGGCAGGCGTTGGCTAGACAGCAAACGATCTAAATTTCCTGCAGCAGCGAGAGCTGGGTTTCTAAACTTGTCCAGTCTTTTCACAGCCAGAATTATTCAGAGGCAATGCAGGCACGGCATCATTCGAGTTTAGACGACGCCGCTTCGCGATCCGGCGCCCCGTACACCTCAGGCCACCCGTGAATTGCATAATGGTCGCAACCGCGATAGATTGGACCCGTAAACTCGGCCCCTGGTATGAGGAATAGAAAGCAGCAGCGCCGGCAGCCTCGAAAAACACGAATTCGGATCCAGTTGATCCGCCCGTGAGAGTACATAAAAAAATAATCACAGCAATGCGAATCTAAGAAATCAACGGCAGATCACGATTGATCAATTTTAACTCTCAAACATTCGACCTTGTTCATATCGCTGTCTCGCTCTCGTATAGGGCCGCTGCGTCAGATGTTCCACCACTCAGAGGCCAGCCAATAAGCACCACAAGTGACAGCAAAAAAAAACCTGGATTGAAGACTGACAGACCTAGAGAATCCAAACAAGAACGCTGAAAAAATTCCAATCCAATCCCAGCCGCCAGCTGTCCAGCCCTCGAACCACGTCGTTTGCTCGTCTCATTGTCACGTGACCGCGCCTCGTATAGAATAAAATATATATGGTCCCATCGCCGCGTCTTCCAACTCTCCAACTTCTGCACCATGGCCATCTCTGAGTACCTCCAGTTGGCCGGTGACCAATTTCTTGCACTCTCGCTCCCCGCCAAAGTAGCCGTGGTGGTGCTTGCGCCCATCATCTACAACTTGGCGTGGCAGTTTCTTATCTCGTTTAGGAAAGATCGAGTGCCGCTTGTGTTCCACTGGGTGCCATGGCTCGGCCTGGCTGTTCCCTACGGAATGCAGCCCTATGAATTCTTCGAGCAGTGTCGTCAGAAGTACGGCGACGTGTTTGCTTTCGTCTTGTTGGGCCGGGTGATGACGGTGTACTTGGGACCCAAGGGCCACGAGTTCGTGCTCAATTCCAAGCTCGCAGACGTGAGTGCCGAGGATGCCTATTCTCATTTGACGACGCCTGTGTTCGGAAAGGGTGTCATTTACGACTGCCCCAACCACCGCTTGATGGACCAGAAGAAGTTTGTCAAGACAGCGTTGACCAAGGACTCGTTCAAGAAATACGTGCCTAGAATTCAGGAGGAAGTGTTGGACTACTTCAAAAGTTCTCCCCAGTTCCGCATGGAGGACCGTGACGGTGGTATTGCCGATGTGATGGTGTGTCAGCCCGAGATGACGATTTTGACCGCGTCCAAATCCTTGATGGGAGACGATATGAGAGCCCGTTTCGACACATCTTTTGCCCAGCTCTACTCCGATCTCGACAAGGGATTTACGCCCATCAACTTCGTGTTCCCCAACTTGCCGTTGCCATTTTACTGGAGAAGAGATGCTGCCCAGCAGAAAATCTCATCCACCTACATGTCGCTCATTAACGATCGCAGGAAGTCTGGCGACATTGTTCCCGGCAGAGACTTGATTGACACGCTCATGACGACATCCACTTATAAAGATGGTGTCGACATGACTGACCAAGAGATTGCCAATTTGCTCATCGGCGTGTTGATGGGAGGCCAGCACACGTCGGCTTCGACTTCGGCGTGGTTTTTGCTCCATTTGGCCGAGAAGCCCGAGCTCCAGGAGGAGTTATATGCCGAGGTTCTCCGGGTGTTGGGCAACAAAAACGGCACTTTGAGAGACTTGCTGTACGACGACTTGCAGGAGATGCCGCTAGTCAACAACGTCATCAAAGAAACGTTACGTCTCCACATGCCATTGCACTCCATCTTCAGAAAGGTTAAGAACCCGTTGGTGGTGCCAAACACCAGCTACGTTGTTCCCAAGGGTCACCACGTGTTGGTTTCGCCGGGATACGCCCACACATCTGAGGATTGGTTCCCCAACGCCGCGGTGTTTGACCCCAAAAGATGGGATGTTATCGAGGAGCCTGCCGCCAAGGAAGACTCGGTGGACTACGGCTTCGGTAAGGTTACCAAGGGTGTTTCGTCCCCCTACTTGCCATTTGGAGGTGGCAGACATCGTTGTATTGGCGAGCAGTTTGCGTACGTCCAATTGGGAACTATTTTGAGTACTTACGTGTATAATGTGAAGTGGGGTTATGAAAAGGGCCATAAGCTTCCTGATGTGGACTACCAGTCGATGGTGACTTTGCCCATGGAGCCTGCCGAGATCAAGTGGGAGAAGCGTGACACTTGTGTGTTTTAGAAAGACAACGAATAAAGCGGGAGCTCTCTGCTTGGATGTTACCCCCAGTTGGAAGTTTCATGTAGAGATGGGATGCTTTTATGTAGAAACATGGCATGGCTAGCATTTTTGAAAGTTCAAGCTATTTCGGGCCTTTGATTACAAAATAACGTTGACTAGCAGCCTGAGAAATAGGCCAACGTAGTGAATCTCTGGTAGAGAGTATCTGGATTGTACATCTCCAGACACCCCAAGATGCGCAGAACTTGCCACAAAACATGGCAGTACGGATTATTCGATCTCTTCTTCCCTAGTCACAGAAATTTTGCCTTTTTTGCCCTTTTTCCCATGTTTCGCCTCGCTCTCGTCTCGCCGGTACCGGCATGTTGAGTCACTGCGAAATTCACAGTTAGTGCCAGGTATCGTTCACTGCAAGCGCCAGCGCCTCCGCCAAAAGTGCCTCTCTCGCTCCATGCTCTCATTCAAGCTTAAAGTTCCGGCTTCTAGCGCAAATATTGGCCCCGGTTTTGATGTTTTGGGTATCGGCCTCAACCTTTACCTTGAAATCTCGGCGACTGTAGATCCATCTGTCGACACGTCAGCCGACAAACACCATGCAAAACTCTCCTACGAAGGTGATGGTGCCGAGAATGTCCCGCTTGCATCTGAGAAGAACCTCATCACCCAGACGGCGTTGTACGTGATGAGATGCAATGGTGAAACCAACTTCCCATCAGGAACTCAGATTCACGTCAAAAATCCCATTCCATTGGGCAGGGGCCTTGGTTCTCTGGGAGCAGCTATTGTTGGAGGCGTCATGCTTGCCAACGAGATCTTGGGGCTCGGCTTTTCCAGAGAAAGATTGCTTGACTACTGCTTGCTAATAGAAAGACACCCCGACAACATTGCCGCTACCATGCTTGGCGGATTTGTTGGATCTTACCTCAACGAATTGTCAGATGAAGAGACCGCCGCGAAGTCCGTGCCTCTCGATCATATTCTCCCCAAAGCATCCACACCATTAGACCAATACGAGAAGCGGGCCCCTCCCACGGAAATTGCCCAGTACGTACAGTACAACTGGAACCACAGCATTCGCTGTGTGGCCATCATCCCAAAGTTTGAGGTGAAAACCGATGATGCTCGTGCTGTTCTTCCTCTGTCCTACTCTAAGGAAGACATTGTGTTCAACTTGCAGCGTTTGGCAGTGTTGACAACCGCATTGACAACCGCCGAGGTCAATCACAAGTTGATCTATCAAAGCATGCGTGACAAAATTCACCAGCCCTACCGGGCGCAGCTTATTCCAGGACTTTCCAAGGTGTTGAAAGATGTGACACCGGTGCTGGACCCTGGGCTCTGTGGAATTTGCTTGTCTGGAGCTGGTCCAACGATATTGTGTTTGGCTACCGAGAATTTCGAGCAGATAGCCGACAGGGTAATTGGCATTTTCAAAGACAACGGGGTGGAATGCACTTGGCAGTTGTTAGACTTGGCGTATGAGGGCGCCGTGGTAGAGAAATAGAGGCATTTAATTTATATTGCCGAGTTCTTGAAGGAACATAGCGAATGTAGGCGATTAAAAGTTGATGGCTACGCTCTGTTTGGTGGGCTTACGATAACGTGTGAAGTACGACAGGCAGTGCTGAACCTCAAACGAAAATGTTAAATTGTGCAACTTTTGCATATTTTGGGATCTTCTGAATTTCTTTCCTGAAAATCCGAGTGCTTGCATGTCAAACGTGAATTGGAGGGTGACAGGTCGAGTGGGACGAACTCCTGAACTCAGGAAATTCTGATGCAAATAACATGAGAACACCCAGCAACCTCAATATCATGATTTTGAGCCACTTGAATCATATTCCTGATTTTTACAGATGTGTTAAAGATTCGAGCTCACATGGTCTCTACCATTTCCTTTTGCTATTCGTATTCGCGTAGCCATTTAAGTGAAAATCACGAACTATAGAGCGAAAACAATTGTAAAGGAAACAAAATATTCTAAGAATACCTTGGACGCTCTCTTAGCGGATAATAAAAAAACACATTTGTTACCAATTGTACAGTCTGCTTGCATCTAAAAGCCGGAGCCCTGCTCTGGGAAGTATACGAGCTCGACAATCCCTTCAAAATCCTAGTTCTGTCGCTTCTCCGAAATATTTGAAGCCAATCTTTTGATGCCCACATTGAAACCTGGCACCTGAAGTCTTCGTATTCCAACCATGTATCGTCCTGCACCACGCACCAATCACCTACTGAGCTTGCCATGACTGTGCAAAATGACATCCAGAGCCAGTTCTTGAAGCAGGATGCTCTTGAGAGCAAAACTTCACAGCCCGTTTTCCTCAGCAAAGTTGAGGTCACAGGCGGTGACAATTTTTCACGGCAATTCTTTGCCAAACTCTTGACTCCATTGGTTGCAGAAAGTGATTACACAGTGGGCCAATTGATTAACCGTGTCGATGAAGTTTACGGCAACTTGGTTAGAACACAGGTATTCAAGAAAATCCTGCCCAGCTTGCATGTCGACTACGTACATGGTGTGCCCAATGCCAAGTCCTACAACAAAGGAAAGCCTATAGTGACTAAGGTGCTTTTCGATCTCGTGGCTGACGAAAAAAGCGGCGGCAATGCCAGGCTTGCTTTCAATAATGAGGACAACTTGGCCGTGGGCTTGGGCTACACCAACAACAACTTCAACCACAATGCCGAGGATGTGGAGATCGGTGTAGACTACCGTCCATACAAGCCTCTGGAGCACTTAGTGTCGACGCTTCGACTTGTTCTGAACTTGCGCAATCCAGCTTTCAAGTTTGCACTTGATTTATACAATTTCCAGGCCAACAATCAGGTGTGGCAGCAAAACAACACCCATGCAACCGGCGGGCAAATTGGCGTACAGTACCAGAATATCAGCAGAAGTTTGTCTGTGTACTACGGATTCGGACTTGCGAAGCGGTCAGTTTATGCGGTCGAGGATACGGCGCCCGACTCCGTGAAGGTGTTTGGCGGAGACTACTTGAAGTCGCTGTTGCTCGGCAGACTCGAATACCTGGATGTGTCCAAACTTCTGGCGTTCACCACTGATGGCTTCAAGGCGACATTGAAGGGAGAAATCTCCTCTGAACAGGAGCAGGGGCCTTCAACTGCACTGAACTCTTTCGGAAAGGCGCAGGGATTCCTCGACCTCTACAAATCTGTGTTGGGAAATCTTTTCACGTTACAATTGTCCCTGGAGGGCGGTGCTATCTTCGGCAACCAGAATGTTGTGCATGTGTCTGACCGATTTTACTTGGGTGGGTTTAGAACATTCAAGGGATTTGCTCGCAACTCGCTCAACGAAGAGGGTGGGTCTCAATATTGGAAGGCTGGTGCCACTTTGTTCAGCGCTGTTCCTCTCAAAGGAGCAGAGAGGCCGTTGAGAGCCTATGCCACCACAAGTCTCGGCTGTGTGGGCGATAATTTGCTTAAGGACAGTTCGGCGTTGAGTTCGGGCTTTGGTCTTCGATACTTCAATGAGTGGGTCTCTCTTGATGCCGGCTACTACCTTGCCCGTCGGTTGGGGACGGACTCTGACTACGGAGTCAGGAATGGATTCCAGTTGGAGTTGCTGGTCGGTGGGTCTCTGTCTGCATAGGGGTCCTACTCGCCAAAACAGCGTAGGAGTGTTCGATAAGAGACCAAGGAGCTTGTCTTCTGAAGGCGAAAGAAGTAACAAGGACTTGGCACTCCAATAATGAGCTACTTTTCAATGGATCCTGCGGAAGAAGAATGGACCGGTGTGAAATACAAAATACGAAGAAGCCAGTGTACGTATATGAAGAAGTAGAATCTCAATTGGGCCGATATTGGCCAATTCACTAGTAAAGACATCAACCCGCTTAAACCCAGTATTTCTGTTTCACCATGGAGCTGTGCTTAAGAGCAAGAGTGAAAGTAGAAGCAGGTCGGCCGCTGAACATCCGAGGACATCGGCTGGACATTTACAAAACAGTTTAATCTGAACTCCGCTGCTCAATATCCATACTCGCTTACTCCTCGTATAAAAAGACCATTTTCCGACCCTCTCTGGGTGTTCCAGTTCTCCGCGCTCCACCCATCACACTACTTACTTTGAGGCTCAACTCCAAGCCTCGCTAGAAATAGACACCTCCATATACTGCACCGTAATAGGTAGCCACGCAGATCCAACCATTCCGTTCACCACATCTCGATACAGCTAGTCATATCCCCACAACCGCCATTCACCCCGGTCTGTTGCTCTCCATAATGAAAGACAACGAAGCCATCTCGAAGGTGCTACTCACTATACAGGCCTACAAAGGCAACATGGATGTATTCAGAAAGGCTTCTCGAACCGGCGAATACAGCCCATCCGTGCATTACTTCTCTAGGCTTCTTCTATGGAAGGTCTCTCTCATAACAGACACACTTCGGATCCAGGACTGGGACGTACAACTCCGGAGCTCGCGCGTGGTGTATCACAAACTCAGCGCTTCTGCAGATTTACGGGTGCCTTGGTTTGAACTCAGTGCTGACTCGGAGTTTGCGCCTTCTGACCCTCGGTCTGGGGTCAAACCCCACAAACTTACACGGATCAACAACGTCAGCGACCCATTAGCACAGAAAGAAGCACCAGGTTTGTCGAATCATGATGTGGACTTACTTGAGCTGATAGTTCTCGACGTGCAGCGCCTCTTTCCTGGCGAGCCAACGTTCCATGACGGCAGCACCAGAGCGTACGAGGTCAAGAAGGAGCTCATCACCATTTTGTACGTTTGGGCTAAGTGCAATCCTCAGGTTGGCTACAAGCAGGGAATTCACGAGATTTTGGGTTTGATCTACATGCACATGGCCAAAGAGTCGGTCGACATTGGTCATACGGACAACTTCTCCGGCGACGACTTGCAGATTCTCGCGATATATGATAAGCGGTACCTTTCACACGACTTATTTACCTTGCTCAACAAGTTTCTTATATCCAGCGGTGTGGTTGAGAAGTTCTACCAGAGCGAACAGGTTCTCATGCAGTCAATATCAGACTTCAACGGTCTCCTCATGAAGGTGGACCAGATCGTGCATTACAATTTGGAAACAAAACTTCGTCTTGAGCTGCAACTCT
Source organism: Hermanozyma aechmeae (assembly GCA_030583085.1). Taxonomy (NCBI): domain Eukaryota; kingdom Fungi; phylum Ascomycota; class Pichiomycetes; order Serinales; family Metschnikowiaceae; genus Hermanozyma; species Hermanozyma aechmeae. The sequence continues at coordinate 356,764 of JAJMHA010000008.1, read as the reverse complement.
GGATCATTCGCTACTTTCGGCTCCTTCTTCTGCGCGAATTGGTGGTTGGAGACTTGGCCAGCCTTTTGTGGGACCGCCTTGCTGCAGCCCAAAGCGGACATATGACTCTGCAGAGTGTCCCAGCGATAACAATGTTCTTTATTGTTATAATGTTGTTGATGATCAAGTCAGAGCTCATGCTTTGCGACTTTTCCGAGGCGTTGTCGTTGCTACTTCACTATCCCATTTCTTCGAAGCTCACGCTCTACCCAGACTTCATCAACCGTGCATTCAAGGACGCCTATTTACTTTACGAGAACCGTAACAACGACCTAAAACTCTTCGAAATTGGTCAGCGGCTTTCCTCCAAGTACTCGGGCAAGATTAGAATCAGCATAGACTCGGACTCTCGCCTGCAGACGCCCAGCGCCACCTCGTCACCAAAAACCTCAGTTGACTTGCCCACGTTGCAATCTTCACGTGCTGCCAAGATGGCCTTTGAAAAGCAGCGCCTTGAGGCTCGCCTTAAGAAAAAGGCCCGACTGATGGTATCCAGTTGACGGAATCCACTGCTTATATGTGCGACACACGACTTGAGTACTACATCTCAACTTTCACGCGGTTTGCGAGCCGACCACCAATGGGTAAAAGAAAAACGGCAGCCAAGCCGCAGAAAAAGATCAAGCAGACGCTCGATACCACATTCAGATGTCTTTTCTGTAATCACGAAAAATCTGTCATCTGCACTCTCGACAAGAAGAATGGCATGGGTGACTTGCACTGTAAAATCTGTGGCCAGAGTTTCCAGACTGCCATCAACTCGTTGTCTCAGCCGGTGGACATTTACTCAGACTGGATTGATGCGTGTGAAGATTTAGCTGAAGAAGCTGAAGCTCAAGGCGTGAATGTGGATGACGAAGGCGGAGAAAGCGACGAGGCTCGCGCACCAGAGTCGGAAGAAGACTACTGAGCGCAACTCCCGCGTGTATGGCGACTTGTTGCACTTACAAGAGGCGGCTGGAAAAACAAGAAGGGCGTAGCCCCTACATGGTAAATGGTGGGAATGCATATTAAGAGTTGGAGTTAAACTTGCTGAGGATTCTGTCGTAGGCCTCCAGGATTTGGTCTCTGCCCTCTCTTGGCTCCAGTTTGAGTGGGATGGCAGAGTTGATGTCACTGACATCCTCGTTGATATCTTCATTTTTCTCTGAAATCTCCTCATCTTGAGAGGTCGATGCCTGAAGCTTTTGAATTTTGCTGCGGAGTTCTTGAAAAAGTCCACTTTCCCATTTCTTGTTTTCGCTTTCAGAACCATTCTCGATTTTGAAGATATTCTTCATGCTCACGCCTTTTGCTTTAAGAGTGCTCATTATCAGGATCACCTCGTTGATGTCGGCGAGATTAGAGTCTAGGAGCATTCTTCGAATGTCTTCACCAGAATGAACATCAAACCCTTCGAGAATTTCTGGTGCATCTTTGCTTATCTTCAGCAATTTCATAATGGAGCCTTCCTCACGGTCGTGATTGCTTAGACTTGTGAAAGATTGCGAACGTGAAATTGGTACCGACCCGGAGTTGAAGGGCTTGAGGAGACTTGGGCTAGCATCGACAGTCATTTGTGACATTTCGTTATCCCCGAGCTTGTTCTTTTCATCCTCGGCCGAACCCATTTTGATAAACTCGGTAGAGGAGGTACCTGCTTGCTGGTCTACCAAGGCAGGATCGATAAGTCTAATGCCACGCTCCAAGGAAGAGTCTATGAACAAAAGCCTGATCAAAGCCTCCTTGCCTTCGATAGTAAGCTCTTCCTTCCATTGAAGATGAAATAAGTCCGCAATAGCCGTTCTGAGCCTCTCGCGATTTGCTTGAACCTTCTCAATAAGCCGTAAAAGCTCCGGAGATTTGGCATCAAGCTTGCCGTCCGCCTTTTGTTGTAAAAGGTTGCTCATTTCTTCAGCAATCGACATTTCTGAAGCAGAGGATTTGCTTTGCTCTGAAGCAGTCGGGCTGAGTTTTTCGTCGGAAACGGCGTGATGCAAATTCTGGTTGAGAACCCGCTCCATGTTTCTCATGGTATACAAGCCCAAACGTTCCTTGAACTCTTCAGGCAAGTCACCGTAGTCGAAATCAATAACCATCAAACTCCGAGAGCTCTTGAGCGCGTGACTCAACGCAGAAGCAGCATAAATATCAAGATCGTTTCCCACAATTGACAAGTAAGCCAAGTTCTTGCAGTAAGGCAAGTATTCAAAGAGCGTGATCAAGTCGTTGGAACTAAGTCCATTATTTTCTAGCTGCAATCGAATAAGGCTATCGCAAAGGGGGAGTTTGGAGCTGAAGAATGAGATAAAGTCCTCCTTGGTGTCGTTCTTCTCGCTCTTATCTTCAGACTTGGAGGATTTGCTCCCCAGTTTGAACAACTTGGCGTTGTTGGAAAGGTCAAGGTACTTGAGATTTGGGAATTTCACCAAAACTGATTCCAACACGCTGCTAAAAGAGTCATTGAAACGTAAGTTAGTAGCATTCAAACTGAGAAAAGCAATCTTTGAGTTTGCAAGGCGATCACTGAAATCTTCGCCCTGCTTCATTTCCTGCAAAGGTTGCAAAAATGCCGACAGCGAGAGATCATTATAGCCTAAATCCAAACCTCTGCACTTACCACTGAATACCCACGTTTCAAAGATGATCTTAAGTTGCGGCGGCGTGAGTTGATTGTATGCCAAGCCCAACTTGTGGGTGTCTAGCACCACTGCTCGAGAGAACAATTTCTCAAATACCTCGAGATCGTTGATGCAACATCCTGTCAATATGAGCTCCTCAATGCCTCCACGAGCGACAAGTGTCGCTGTAAATAAGGACCAGTCCATGTCAGAACGGTTTTCGTTGTTACAAACCATGCGAGTTAGCACCTCTTCTTCTTGCTTTTTGCTTTGAGACTTGGACCGCTTTTTCATGACATTGACAAAAAGTGGTGGACACTGAGTCACATCCAACCTCTTGAGCACCTTATTACGGGAAAGAAACCAGCAGAGAAGGGACCATCCCTCTGCATCAATGGGAGTGTTTCTCAAGCTGAGTTTCTCAAGCTGCTTTTTTGCGCTCATGGCACTGAGAAGTATCTTGAACTGGTCGAACGATAACTTAACGCCGTCTAGAGATATACAAAGGATAGGTGCAATGCGTATGAAATCGGCGAAGCTCTGGATTTCTATCATGGTAGGCTCTGGATTGCGCAACTGGAGCAAGGGGAGTGGAGCCATGGACCCGACAGGGATCTGCTTGGCTATTGCTGGAATGGGCATGATTTCTCGAAGATGGCAGCAACGCGTATACATCAAGTCGAGCGCCATTTTCTTGATGGGGACAGTGTATCCAGCACGGGGCTTAAGTTGGACCATAGGCTTATCGATTGCAAACGACTGGGCGTGCTTGTCGATAGCCGTTTCGGGGTCGTCCTGTACTTTCCCGTTCACCTGAGGCTCATCCACGGGGCTTGATTCTTCATCGGAAGATTCTTCATCAGAGTCTTTTTCAATGAGTCCAAGTGCACCAGTACCACCAACCACGAGTCCTCCGCCTTGCCCTCGCATGGATTTGTCCATAGCAGCCTTGTCCGCCTCAGTCAATGGATTGACTCTCACTACGCCGTTAGGCAAAACCTCAACATTCCCCTTTCGGGGAGTCCGAGAAGGGATTTGTTGTGGCGGATCGATCAAGAACGTCAGTGAGTGAAAGGCTACTCTTCGGAGAGGCTTTGCGTGGCGGAACTGGATGGGTGTCTCTTGCGCCGAAGACTCCTCTGAAATACTTGAAATACCATCGAGCTGAACGGGCGGGTCCAGTGGTCCCGAAGAACCAGCCGAGCTTACTCGCTTCAAGAAGTTGAACTTGGAAGGTGTCTGCGGCTCCGAGTTAGGACGAGAGCTGATCGGCTGAGTCAGAGGAACAGACGCCCTCCTACTAAGCGACAGCGACCGGCGCATGGGCTTTTTTTGGAAAAAACGAATACACTCGTCCAAATGCGGGTCAGATCCAGGCTCCTCTTCCTTCGCAGGAGCAGATGTGGTCAGCTCCTGACTGGGTTGGCTGTCGAAGGAAAAGTCTCTTTTGAAAATTTGTGGCTGCGGCTCTTGAAGCGGAGTCAGAGGCGCCGGCTCCGTTCGGGAGTTGGTGCGATGAAACTTGTTCTTGATCTTCAGGAGAAATCCAGAGCCAGCACTCAGCTGACTGTTGGCTGATGCAATACTAGAGACCGATGACCGGCGCCGGGATTCTATGGGTAAGCTGCGAGCATGGAATTCGGGCTGCGATGTGGCCTGGTCGTCGCTTACCTTAGACGGCGCCGGTTTGGTTTTGCTGATGGAGTTCAGGTTGCTGTTGGAAACGGCAAATTGTGGGGAGGGTGGCGTTGTGAGCGAAGCGTTTGCTGGAGTTTCGCTTTTGGTCGGCGTGGACGCCTCCGTGTTGTCGAGTTGAGTCTTAGTCAGATCCACCTTGGGGTCAGAAAGAATCCAGTCGACATCGCCAGCCTGGACTGTTTCTAGGAAAGTGGCGGATTTTTTCATGACAAAATCATGAAACTTGCCCCAGTCAAGCAGGCGATCATGCTTTAGAGGAGTGGTCGGGGGAGCCTCCTTGTTGGCTGCCTGCCCATTGGTTGTGGGGTGAGGGTCCGAAGGGGTGGAAGTGGGAGAATCGGGCATTTTTTAGAAACCAGACTGTGTCGTATCAATTATTGTTCTATGTGTATTATTGTATCATGGACCGCGTGGAGAAAGGTCTTTGGTGGAGTAGTTGAAGATAACGAGCGCTGAGCTTCTCAGTATCGAAACAAAGGGTTATATGATCAGCCGAGAAGACAAGGCGCACCAAACATAGAGAAAAGCGGAGAAATTCGGGGAGAAAAAAGATCATTGTTCCGGAGGCCCACAGCGATGAAAATCGCAGATGCCATTACTATATGATACGGCTGGCTTTATTGGCTTCTTTACTCTAGTCATCCGAGCCGGATCATCTGTGTGCACTCCACAACATCTCCACAGCAAGCGTTTCGGCTGTGGATGTCACCAGGCTGCGGTAACATGTATGTGCGGAGTTAACGACGATCGCAAATTTCCCTTGGGAGTAAAAGATCGGCTTACATCGAGAAGAAAACCAACGTTCTGCGCCGTTCGGGGTTTGGCTGTGGGCCGGCCTGTCTATAAGGTACCTGCAGCCCCGGATTTTGTGGGGAGAGAGTGCCGGATTGGTCATCGGCACCATGAAGTTAACAATTTTGCCAAAGTGAGGTAGACCACAATTCTTAATGTCTTCGTGTCTCTGTGACTGTCTTATTGGCAACAATGGCCGCGTAGTCGTTGCATTGTGATGTATGCGTGCGTATTTCCTGAACAGATCACTCCGGAGTACAGGCCGAGAAAGACAGGAATAAAGAGAGAATGCTTTAGAGGATACGCTGTTGTCCGCTCTCAATGTAGAAAAGACTCAAGAAAGAGAGAAAGCGAGAAATATCGACGGTTTGCGTTCCGGACCCTTGCCTATCATCTCGGTCGACAGAAGGCAGTCGCGCAGCATGTAGAGCTCCATGGCGGGCACTGTCCATAGCTGAAACCACACTGACATTCTTTACGGCCAGCTTGCTTCGTGGGCTTCGTCACTTGCGTCGCTTGCCCGTTCTAAGCATTGGGCCATCGTCTGCACACATCGCCTGTCCAGGTACTTCCTTTTCCACGTACATCTCTTCCACCTACGTCTCTTTTTACCTCGTTCTTCAATTTCGTCTTGCACATCCTCAGAATTACACGCTTACCACGTAGAAGGTGCGTGCACCTAATTACCCATACCTCCCATGCCACCCATGCCACCAAACTGCTGCATCATCTTCTGCATCATGCCTGGGTTCTGCATCATCTGCTGAGCCTGCTGCATCATCTGGGGATTCAGTTGCATCATCTGTTGAGCCTGCTGCATCATCTGTGGATTCATCATGTTGGCCAAGCCACCCATTCCACCTCCACCACCTGCTCCTCCGCCGCCTCCAAGCATACTCATCGCCTGCTGCATGAAGTTAGGGTTAGACTGTGCCTGTTGCATCATGCGCTGCATGCCTCCAGCCCCGGCTCCAGGAACGCCTGCACCTCCCGCGTTCATGTTCTTCGCTGCACCAGCCATAGACGCCATCATTTTCTGTTGCTGCAATACCAATTCGACTTCGAAAACGGTACAACCAGAACCACGTGCAACACGTACAATCCGCTCGGGTTCCTGAACGAATACACGGCCGTCGCTGTCCAACTCTTTGGCGGTCATGGAGTCCATGATGTAAATCATAGTTTTGATTTTCTTGCTGGCTTCTTCCTCACCGACCTGACTCATGATATTAGACATTCCAGGAATCATCGAGGCAATGTTTGTCAACGGTCCCATCTTCGTGAAGTTGTTCATCTGGGTCTGGAAGTCGCGCAAGGTGAACTTACCCTCCTTGATGTGCTCCATCGTTTTCTTGTGATTCTCGTCGTCTTGTAGGTTCAACAGTTGCACATGCTCGATTAACAGTTGAATGTCTCCAATTCCGAGCAATTTCGAGATGAACGACGAAGGCTTGAACACTTCAAAGTCACCCACATGTTCTCCTGTACCAATGAACGCAATAGGCGTTTGTGTGGTGGCCACAGCAGAGATGGCACCTCCTCCCTTAGCATGGCCATCCATTTTTGTCAAGATGATCGATCCGAAATTCGAGCTTTCTTTGAACGCCTTGGCCTGGGACTCTGCTGCCTGGCCAATCAGAGCATCCATGACCATGATAGTCTGAGTAGGGTTAACAGCCTGGCTGATTTGAACCATTTCGTCGAAAAGGTTTTGTTCCTGTTTGTGGCGACCCGACGTGTCAACAATGATAATGTCGAATTTTTCATTCTTAAACAGCCGTACACCGTCACGAGCAACATTCACAGGGTCTTTGTCATTGTAAGAACCATAAAATGGAATATGAGATTTCGTGGCGTTTTGCTTCAACTGATCGAATGCACCTGCTCTGAACGTGTCTGCGCAGACCAAACCAACTTTATAACCTCTCTTCTTGTAGTATACAGCCAATTTAGTACAGGAAGTAGTCTTACCAGCACCCTGCAAACCGACGAACATTATGACATGAGACTCGGCTACTTTTGTTGGCTTCCTTGGGTTTCTGCCTGATTTGGACTGGTTCAACTTCTTGGGCTTGGGAGGCTCTTCATGCGAATCCACCAAAGCACACAATTCATCGAAAACAATTTTCTGCAACTTCTTGCGTTTGTTTTGAGATGTCTCATTCTCTGTTTTGATATCGCTTGCAACCTTCTTGCGGATGTTGTCCCGCAACTTGGCCACAAGTTTCACGTTGACATCACTTTCTAGCAAAGCAGAGCATAGACTTTTAATCATGCCCTGAATTTCTGCTTCCGATCCGGATTCCACGGACAGGAGGGCATTTTGCAACCTCGAGCCCAAGTCTGCTAATACCATGGCGGGAAAAGTTGGAGAATCGTGATGAAAATGCTGAGCGCCGCATCCGTGCACCAGGCGATCACTCTACCAAGAAGAAAAGAATCAAAAGGCAAAATATTAGAGGTCGTACAATCGGACGACTAAATTAGTCGCCACTAAACTAGAGGTGCCTCCTGGAATTCTCTTAGAGCGCTTGGTGTCCTACGCCAATGTCGGGCACTTGATCCCGCCTTCAAAGTGGCGTAGGTGGATCTGCTTCTCAACACTTCGCTGCATTTCTCAGGGGTAGAACTCTGGCCACACCCAACAAATTCATTGGAGATAAGTACAATTTGGCCCTTGATTTGCGGCCAGTTTAAGCACACGATTAGAGCTTCTGCTCCTGCCGAAAAGGGAAGTTTGTTGCGCCGATGCGGGGTGCGTGGAGAAATCGGTTTAGTGGAGAGAAGTCAGTCGGATACTATCTTCAGAAGCAGCATCCATCACGTGCACGGAGCGCAATAGTCCCTATTATCGAAACGGAGGAAATGGCGGGGTGTTTTGATAACGACGTGTCACGTGCAGAACTCCACCCTCAGCAAGATAAGCGTAGCAATCTTGCATTCCAATCGCTGGGATAGGTTAGGTGGTGATGCGCATTCCGTGAAACGTCCGGTGTCTTGCTAATTTTCTGTTGTTTGATGTTGTTTTTAATTCGTCCTTCGGTGGGTGGATTTGTCTGCGCCCAGCCAAGGTGGAATCCGCTCACCGAGGCTCATTGAGAAGTGGAATTCACTGAGGTTGTATACCCTGACCGTCACTCAGTCTTTTCATCATGGGCTTGTATCTGCTCTAAACGTCTTCGGCGCAAAGCAGGCAACCTTGGTTCTACAGTAATGGAAACACCGCGCTTTTCTGACACTTGCATGCATCTTCTGAATAGGAGAATAAAAGCCACTAGCTGGGATGCAAGATCACGTGATCATTCTCCCGCGCGAACATGAGGCTCTGATAAGCCTTCCGAGGCCTTCCGAATGTGGATGAGGAACAATCGCAAAGAACGCTCAGGAAGCACTGTGGCAAAGATAGCTGCGGATGACTTTTTCCGATGCCGCAGTTAGGATGAGCCGCATGGGTGAAAATCTCTACAATAGATTTTAAGATTGTGATGACGTTTTATTTTGGCTTGTAGCTCGATGGTGGATTTTGAAAATGAAAAGAAATCTCAATAGTACGATAATCTCGTAGGCCAGAGGTTACGAACCCGCAGGTAGCGCAAAACGCTTTTCTCGTCTGCATGCACAGATATTGACATTTTAAGTGGCATCAAAATGCGCGATTGTGGAGATAAACTCTGGTTATCAATGATGACGATGCATTTGGTGCCGCGTTGATACACAGCAAGTGACCGAACAGAAACGCAGTCCGCCGAGGAGGAAAGATAACAAAAAAAATCTTTCTAGCTGGAAATCTGAAGAGGTCGCGAAAACATTAGATCAATGAGACTGAGGTCCTTCTCCAAGTTGAGCCGGGGTAAGTAACTTTTCAAGTCCTGCTCGAAAGTGTACCCATCCACGTCGTAGTCGTCATTCAAGTCCAAAAATGCCTTTCTGGGTGCCTCGTACCACTCGGCAGGTCTCAACCCTCCAGGCACCACAACGTAATCCAGTCGTGTGGGCCGCGGTGCCACCACCGCGTTCTCAGTTTCAGAACTCGTATCTGAGTCCATGAGCGACAAGTTAACGCAGTCGTATTCATAGCTAGTTTTACATAGTTCGGTGCCAGCAGGTAAGTCCAGACGATTTAGCGAATTTGAGTTGGCGCCAGCCGAGCTGGATTTGTGAACGTATTTGTTTTCGTCGTTGTCTTCGAGATTGAACATTCTTTCAATGTCATGGATGGATTTGGAGAAGATTTCGTTTTCTAAGCGTATACGTTTGTTTGATTTCAGCATGGCCGCCTAGTGGTGAAATTTTCGATAAGCGGCGCTGAATTTCGGACGACAAATCGCAATGAGGTGTTTTGAAAAGTATTTATTGTCGCCATATTTGTCCGAAGATAAGGTGGTGAGGCCCCCACAGTTCACTATGCAGGAGCAATGAGGGGAGCTGGCCTGGAGCCTTGCCCAGAATGCGGAAACTGGAAGCCACTTAGGAAGCCGGCCAAACGCCAGATAGGAAATCGGGACCGCGCGCTGGAAAGGCAAAGAACAATGAAGAAGTGGGAAGATGTGAAAAAAAAAGGAGTACATACGGAATTTCATTGTCCCGTGCTCACCTGGCCGAAGTTCGCCGACCTCTATTTTCTCCCCCTTTTGTTATCAAGAGACGGATGCTTCGGACATCAGCGAGCTCATGATTGTTGATACGCGCCGTGGTTACTTTTCCTGGTGCGATCGCTGGCCACCACTGCGCAATTTCTTGGCTAATACACAGTCGGGACATCGAAACAAGATGCCGCGTTTGATTATCTAGCCGGAATCCTTACCGCGAATTTTGCACAGTCCATGCAGTTTTGCTCCAGTAGGCGATTTTGTCCGTCTGGCTCAAACGGTCAATAAATCGACTCACGTGGCTTTATTCGGAAGAAGCTTAATTTGTTGCGGCCCCTGTGGAGCAGCAAATAGCAGCAATGCTGTGCACAAGAAAGTCAGGGAATATTGCACCGCGTGGAGCTATTAACTTGATGTATGACTCTTATTTTTCCTCCACTCAACGCTCATTGTCATACCCATTGCTAAATTCGGCGAAAGCCGTAATCTAAAACGCCTTCGAACTTGGAGGGGTCAAAAATTCTTGCATTTGGTTAGAATGCACGACATAGTGATCAAATGTCGATCGTTCCCTGTCAACTCCATTGTGCCACTATCGCATTTTCGTCTCGGCGAATCACCATCGCCAACTCGCTTATGCGGCATCCCAGCCGCACTGACGTGATACGAACGCAGCCCCGCTTTTGGAACACTTCGAAAGGCTTCGATGCACTGCATGCAAAATCCACATCACGTGTTATAAAATGTGCGTTCTTCAGGTATCGAGGCCAAAGGGATCCCCATATCTAATCTAGCCTACTGTCTGGACTCGAGAATCGCCTAGAGATATGTCACCTGATGTGGCTTGGCATCCCCATAGGAAGCAAATGTACATGCCGAGGTGAACACGGACGATCCCATATGCGCGGAATGTTGAGATGCGCTATTTCTTGCCGCATTCCAAAACTTACGTCTTTCTCGAAGCTCTGACTACGCAGCATGGAGCTGATATGCAGCGATCGTCCGATGTGACATGCGTCATGCTGTTGGTGTTAATACTGTTAAAGTGAGTCTGCGAAAGCAACTTCTGTAGGTGATGGCAGATGATGGCGAATTCGTAGAATTGCTAGTTTTCTTGTAATGCATGCCTAATGAATACTTGTCCAGGCGAAGTCCCGATGAGAGGTATCCTAGAACTGCCTACTTTCCACGCAGAAATTTAGCGGCCTCATTGATGGATCTCAGTGTTAAATTTTGGCTTCGAATTTGAGTCTTCATACGTTGGTGAAGTGAAACCGAAGCCATGAACTACTGTAACACCTGCAACATTCGAGAGACCTGCAACATCTGCATAGTCTGAACGTTGAAACAACTGCAACATACTCGGCACAGAGTAGTGTAGACCGAAGTGTAGACTACTCAAGCTCCATTCGAAGCACCTTAAAGCAACGTCGAATGTTCTCATCGGAACATCCATCATTCGAAGCTACGACTCACAGTAAATCATGAACATTGTGTGGCACCTCCCCTAATTTCCAGAAACCTCGCAACGTAGGTCGCGTTTTTAACTGTTTTCGTACATTGCCGTGTAGTGCCTCGTCGCCATCTGCACAATGGTCAACGTTTGGTGACCAGATGACGAACAACCGACGATGCATCCCAGAGTGCAGGTGCGACTCCATGAAGAGTCTGACTTGGTAGTCATATTTTTGTTTCTCACCGCTTGGTCAGCATCTTAGGGAATTACTGTCGTCCTTGATATTTGGTGCTTCTTGCTCATAATGTTCATGCAGCATTGCCGCCTTGCTGGCTGCGCACAGCAAATACGGTAATTACTTTTCGAATAGGAGAACACAAGCTAGTTCCATGCTCAGGCCATGATGCATTGCCGACCACTCATCTATGGCTGTCTCGAAATTGGATAGTTCTGGCTACACGAACTTTTGGAAGAATTATGGATGCAACTTTGCCTTTTTCGTCAATCGGGAAGTGGTCAGGTGCGGGCCTCCTGAACAAAGGACATGACGCGCGTCTCTCCTGATAACACCTCGAGAAACTCTGGTCAAAGTCTAAATAGGAGGTAATGGCCAATTCGAAATTTCTTATTGGCTTCTTAAGCTTCCTCTAAAGGACTCCGGTATTCATTTGCATCGAATTGATATCGAGCTTCATTGCACCACAAATAGATTTCTGCTGCTGTCCTAGAATCGCGTTGCATTTCATGCGATGACTATGCAAAACTCCTCAACGGATTTAATGCGGTCACGCGAACAATACAACCATGTAGTGATCTACGCACCCGGCGCATTAGTCCCGAGTACCGATTATAAATAAGTTGAGCCCAGCGAAATGGCTACACAGTATAACCATCTTTCCGAGAATTTATCAAACAGAAATTATTCATCACACTGGCTTTTCAGTCCTTTACCATGAAGACTAGCCATACAAACGCCAAAAACCACCTGCGCTCAAAATCAGCAAGGACAACCCCAAGCGAATCCAAGCGCCAGAACTCAATTCTGGATTGCGATATTTTTGAAAGATCGCTCAGTACGGGCCTGATTCCAGTTCATCATCCCTCCTTTTCATCCTCCGACACCCCGCATTCCGAAAAGTTACGGTCGGCGGGAACTTCAGTTTCGTCGCTCTCCCTCTCTCAATATTCACCTGAGGATTATATTCCGCCAGTTCTTGATCTCAGCACCGAGTTGTTAACCGATCCAGAAGCTGATCTCGACAAAGTACATATCATTACATGTGATTGTAAAGAACACAGATTTGCGCATCTCAATTGCTCGGTATGTCCCGAATGCAACGGTCGCTCTAAGGCGCTGGCGCCTCCACCATCATTTTCTACCATTAAGTGGAATGAGAAGAAGCATGCATCCGACGTCCACACCCACGCCCCAATTGAGGAAGAGAACGACGAGTTGATGTTCCTCTCATTTGCCGACTTAGTAAGGCAGGAAAATGAACCTGAGAGCCTCCACTGTACAAATCTCAAAAACTGTATACTTTGACATTAGAGAATTATGTGATCCCAGAACGTTTTTCTTGATCTACTTGGCAACCATGATATCTGGGGACCCCGCCTCCGATACAGTAATCCGTCGAAAAAAAAATGCCGGTATGCCCATGCAAGAAACAGGTACCTGCATGCACTTGCTTTGCTACCCTAGCCACTTTGTCGGCGGGCAAGCCCCAAATTAAACTCACAAAGACTATTGCCGGTTGGCTGCATATCTCGATTGTTTTGTACTTCATTTCTATACCTTCCATTGCAGCGATTGGCTCCGTAGTGCCATCGCTGCTTCGTAGTTCTTTCTAGGTTTCGCGCTGTTCTCTCAGTCCTGCAAGATTGCTAAAAAGTCTTGATGTGTGGCGCACCGGTTAAACCTGGCCACAAGAAGTGCACAAGCCGCTCGGGTTTGCACATTCTGATGACGTGTTGCACCTCGTCCTGCTTGTAATATGCGGCCAAAAACGACGACAGGGCAAGTCTAATACATGTTTTAAGGGGAAACATATCCTCTTTCCAATTTCTTCGAATCCATCCCGAAAGTTACGTTTTCCATTGGAGCGACTTCTAGTAACTGAGGGTATTCTTCTGGCTGTCTATGGTCCCACCACCCAGTCTTGATTCACGAATTCCGCTAGGGATTGACCTCTCTTCTGACGTAATTTTCCCCTACTTCAGGACGCTGAATCTTTCCTTATATCAATTTCATCACCGTCAATCTGGACCAGCTAAGACAGCAGCATGCATTCTTCGGAAACCGACAACCCAATACCGACCTCGAACCCCTCTCACAACAATGACACCATTGCCACTAGAAGTGTTCGGGTACTAATCTCGTCGAAAGAAGCAGGATGCATCATAGGACAAAACGGCTCTGTCATTGTGTTAATACGTGAGGAAACAAATACCAAAGCTGCTATTCTGAAGTTTCAACCCGGTTGTCATGAACGAATTCTCACGGTTCTGGGTGAAATACAAGATATCGCAAAAGCGGTCAGCTATTTTGCACAGGCTTTACTCGATGCTGGACCTTCAGTATTCTCTGTTCACCCTCATTTTCCTTTAAAGCAGTTGTCCCCAGTTCCCAACAAGGAGAATGAGACAACTACTTTACGCTTACTAATACCGAATGCGCAAATTGGCTCACTAATTGGAACTGGCGGCACCAGAATACAAGAATTTCAAAGAACTTGTAACGTTATCGTTATTGTGTCGAAGTCTTTTCTCCCGAATTCAAATGAAAGGCTTGTTGAGTTGCAAGGAAGCGTGGATAATTTGTACGACGTGCTTCGCCTCATCCTAAAATGTATCCACGGGCAATCCAGTACATTTGAGGACTTGCAGCTTTACTCACCTCGAGCAGGCGCTCGTCGTCAGCACTCCAATCCAGGGAGACTCAGTGAAACTCTCCTGTTTTCGAACAGTATTGTAGGTGCTCTCATTGGCAAGAACGGCTCTCGAATTCAGGGAGTAAGAAAAGTTAGCGGCGCGGCCGTGGCCATCTCAGAGGAAGACCCGCTCAGCGATGAACGCTATTTTACAATCAGTGGTAATCCGCGTGAGATAGATAAGGCGAAGAGCTTGATTCTCCACAATCTAGAAAGAGAGAAGTTGCGCCGTGGATCCGTGAGCTCTGCCGATGACACACCTGAATAAAAAGATATTACTATACGTAGCATCAAAAAGCAAAAGGCTGTGGAGCATCCTACAATATACGACGTAATAAGCATAAAGATTATATTCGTGTATTAGTTACCACTATTAACGAAGCTACCTCATAAGTGATTTGAGCTGACTCCACTCACCTCCTGATATACACGCCGTTGCAGTCTATAATGCATGCATTGGCTGTTAAGCTGGGGAGACAAAATAACCCACCATTTTTACCTCTTCGATATCTTGAGTTAACCCTCCATTTGCAGATGTTTTTCCGAGCGTAGATCTGGGAATACTTCATCTTCAGAATTCTCACTCTATAGATTCCAGGCGTTAGTGTTGGCCAACTCCTCACAAAGCTCCTTTAAAAGTTCCGCATCGTCGTCATCGAATCCCTTCGAAGCAAGACAGTCTAAGTCAAGTACACCGACAACAACATCCTTGGCGATTATTGGAACAACAATCTCACTTTTAGTATCCCCATCGCATGCAATATGACCTGGATATGCTTCTACATCTGGAACTAGTTGTGTCGCTCGCTTGGAAGCGGCATTGCCACAAACACCTTTCCCGATCTCTATGACCTGACAGGCCACTTTGCCTTGGAATGGTCCAAGAATCAACTGATTCGGATTTTTTGGATTTTTCACGTAAAATCCTGCCCAGTTCACCGGAATCTTCAAGCTGTGATACGCATGCCACAAAAGCGAAGACACATTTGCCAAATTCGCTACCCAATTATCGGTATCCAAGGAAAGGGCTTTATATGATTCAATAACGGATATCAAAACGTCCTTCTTCAGATTTGCTATGAATTCGCTGTATTGGGCGTGGTGTTTCTCCGACATGAGATTTGACGATGCTCACAAGCACTGCAGGACGTCTTTGGTAACGACACATTGCACAATCGGTAAATCAGAATGAAACATTTTCCACAGGGCAGTGTCTTGCCACTGCTCAAAACTGTCGGGGTAATTCAAAGCGTTGAAGTGGATTTTCCGACGTTTACCTTTGGGAACATCAATAATCAATGGTCGTAGAACTAATCTGCCATAGTGCCCGGCGGGTATCTGGCAATTGGCTGACCCACTGAGCCTCAAGCTTGTCAGAAGGGAGACTCCAAATGTTGCAGAAACAATCATGCTGATATAGGTTTTGAAGCTGGGAGCTATCGTTGTCATGATTTCGATGGTCAGTGCGATTGAACCTCCCAGGCCCGAAGTCATGTCAAGGCACCCCAGAAGACCAATTTCCCAGCCGTTACTGGTAGCATCATTCTCTCTGACTCTCTCGGTGAAAGTATGATGATACCACGTCTTATCAGAGTCGTCAAAGTATATAATCTCGGTTTTGTTGCGGATTGTCAACTGCGAATCCGGGGATTGAAGTAACTGGCCAATTTCTTTACAAAAAATATCGTCGGCGGCATTGATAGGAATATCTATTGGTGCCTCGGATAAAGAACTAATGGTAGCGACGAGCGCCCAAGTAATTTGTACAAAATATGTGCAATATAAGCAACACAATTGGTATTTTCCCATCAATTTGACGCTGGATACGTTTATTCAAGCTTTGTGCCGATACCAAAAATCAGGTTTGGAAGTCTGTCAAGGAAGAAGCTGCTAGATGACTATGCGAGGCTGAAACTACTGTTATAATAATTCGAGATAGCTCTGCCGTAGTATTCGTCTAGTCGTTCTTAGGACATGGCCCCATAATAAGATGCCAGCGTTTCATTGCTGGGCCTCTTCGAAGACACTGCGGGCACACAAGAAGACCTTGAAACAAATTGCTTCTTCTCTGACATTCCTCTCAAATTTCCTATTTGTTGTTCAGTGCACCTCCGATCTCGTACATCTTCACATTAACGCGAAATGTCATGTCCGGGGCAGAATACTCCTTATCCAGATTCAACCAGCTTTTGCAATTTCGAGGCGTGCTGAGGATTAAAGATGACACCAATAAATTAAGGCATCAAGCGCACAGACTCTCAAGTTTGCTTGGGGGCGCAACATATCCAATATTTGATGTCGAGGATGATGATTTCGTGTCGACCCAAGCCACAAACCTAGAACTTGACGGCGTCAATGGCGAGAGACGAGGCTCGCCTGATCTAGATATCTGTGATCAAGATTTGTTTTACGCAAGCCTGACAGATCAAGAAACTGTTGACGGTTCCTGTGATGACAACTTCTCATACAAAAATGTGGGCATCCATAGCGACAGGCGATTTTCGAACAATTCTGAGAGAGCAGATATTACTTTGCTCAATACTGCGGCAACAGACGCCTTAGACACAGAGGACAGCTTGCGCTGGGAACACCATGATGCCACTACTTTGAAAGAGATGATGTTCCTGCAAGAAAAAGAGGAGTCCACTGACAATGGAGAGATGTACGGAGGAGTTTACGACCCTTTTAATCCGCGCTTATCGATTTTGGCGACAGAGAATGCGCTTCAATTGTTACAAGAGCCCCCCGCGTCAAAGTTTAGAGATCTGCTAAGACTCACCCCTCTTGGTGGAACTCAGCTCGATGGAGTGGGAAATACTCAAAAATTCAAGAACAACCTCTCAACGATTATGCAACTTGCTGATGGATGCGAGTATATGCTAGTTGCCAGCCGCTCTGAGATTGGACTCTACGAATTTGACCCAAGTTCGGCCTTGGTAAGTAAAGAAGTGGCTTTTCGTTTCGAAACATCTCCGAACTTCACTACACCTGAGCATAGAACTCTGCTGACCTGGCCGTATTATCCACATACTATCAATTTCTTAACATACGTCCCCAATTGGCTCGGGGAGGGTTATGTTGGAGCGTGTGTTGACAACGGTTCCTTAGTCATGTGGAGAAAGTCCTCTTTGGAGAATGAGATTTTGAAGCAGCGGAATAGGAGTACGAGATCCTCTTTAACAAACACAACATGTCGAATACTGGCGGACATAACGCTTGGACTTGCGTCTTCTGCGTGGGGAATGGACTTTGCATCTGCAGTAGATAACACCGGGGCTCTGAAATACGTCTGTGCTGTCTCGGATAACTCACGAAGAGTAACTTTATTCTTTGCAAGTACAGCCGGGTTTCCTCATCAGAGCAGTGTTCAGACCATGCATAATATTCCAGAAGTTGCAATTGTTGACTATACCATTGAATCAGGCATTCATAGCGTAATAGTCTCCGCTGCCTCGATCTCAGGTGAACTTCTTTTGTTTTCGTTTCAATTCAAGGAGCAAAATTCCTCGAGTAACGCAATGCAAAAGCCTGAAGTTATGTTCAAAGACTCAAAAGTGATATACCGCACTATGCTAACGTCAAATTGCTGGACAGTGAAGACGGTCGAGGTTCGCGACTTCATGAAAGTGCCATCTCTAAGGGCAATGACTGGCGACTCTTCGATAGACGAGGGCTCTGAGCAGAGTTACATTGCTCAAGAGTCAAAAATTACTCAACTTGAGGGTGAGAGTGTCTATGGCCCTCTAGGAGGAGCTACAGCCTGGCAATTTTTTGGTGTTCCGGTAGTTAGCCTCGCCTCGAGTACAAAAGTTCAATCTCAATTAACAGGCCTCAGCCCAAAAATAGTTCTGTTCGGAGAAGACATGAGACGGGTCCACAGTACTTACAGGATAATGTCCGGAAAGGTGACCTCATGGAGTCGATATTTATCCAACAAGGTGCTCGTCGTCTCCACAGACTCAAGGCTAGGTTTATTTCGGGCGAGTGGGCTTCACTGCTGCTCCGCCTCAACAGATCTTTTTGATCTCGAGCTCCCTTCTAACGAAAGCACCAAATGGTGCAACCGTATTCAGGTTTCCATGGTCGTTCCTGAGCTCTCGTGTGTGATCGCAGCGACCCAACTGGGAATTGTGACCATTATGAGACTTTGCTCACATCGAGGTGTATTTGGGATGCGGCAGGAGCACATATTTCCAAACTGTCTGCTAATCATCGGAGAGTCACATATGCGGATAATAGTAGGGCTATCCTTGCGGGATCGCTCTTTAGGTGGAGGACCAAAAAGATTCATTCTCTACGTTGTATATTCGGACGGATTGGTTCTTGCTTACAAATTGCTGGATTCTGAGAATGAATCCGTGCTTTCTCAGTTTTAGCTGGAGCAGTTACCTTTGCATCGACTGCACACACGGGCGAGTCGCGTGGAGCGTGTCTACCCAAAACAACCTTTACCATGGATTTGCTACGGCTAGGATCCGAAGCAAGAAAAACAGGATGGCGCCCACGGGAGAATTTGAGAAAGGATCAATTCAACATGGAAGATGTCGATGAATTCTTTGAAGACACAGAAGCCTCCATGGCCAACCCACTAGCCCACACAACTTCCGCCCTTAGTGCAAAAAAAACACTCGGGGTCGGTAGAAGGCGACATTTAGTTTTCGACAGTAGGATTACATCAACCTCAGCCTCCAGGAAGATATCTATTGAGACTTCAGGGCCAGATAACTTGGAATTATACCCAGCTCGACAGCCTTCACCAGACCAGGTAATTGACAACTTTAATGATATTGGGGAAAATCTTGAGGAGTTCAACAACTCAGATAGTTTAGGATCGCCGATTACTGACCACAGGGACGGGGAAAAGGCTATTTCTACTTCCAACGAGGTTTCCCAGGGGTCGAGTGCTCATAAGACTTCTGCAAGTGCAAAGAAGAAATTGTCAAATCTTTCAAAAAGCATAGCATTATCCAAATCAAGTCCATCAATGCCGTCAAAGACGTCTCCATTTGGAATGCCTGAGAATGAGAGACCGACCACAACCGCTGAGGCTACGGCGGATGACGTTTCTGAAGTCGAAACTGAATTCTCAGAACTTGGGAGACAAGATGGTGGAACAAGTCAATTGGATCTCAACCAAAGTGCTGATGAAATATCATTGAATCTGGACCTTTCCGTTGATGACGAAGTTTGGAGGGAGGAGACCAATTTCAAGGGAAGCTCAACAGTGGGAAAGAACGGTGGCTCCAGAATCATTGAGTCTCCCTTGCCATCACCACCCCCAGAAGGTCTCAGACGCTCGAAGCGAACCAAAATCGCCCCTCTAGCTTTCTGGAGAAATGAACGCATAATTTACTCTCGAGCCAATGAGTCACGAGGGCTCGATCCTGATAGCACGCTTGTGAGTGACATTAGGAAAGTTCCACTTCAAGAGATTAAGGAAGTTGTACATATCCCTGAACCCCTGCGAGTAAAACTGGGGAAAAAGAGAGGACGGCCGTCAAAGGCAACGGAGAAGAAGCGACTGCAGCAAGAATCTAGTGCAATTCCGAAAATACAAGGTTCCGAGTGGCTTCTGGAAAGTCTACTTGAGTCTAGGGTGTTCATTAATGAAAACGACATGGAGGAGCGAGTTGTTGCTTGGGCTCCAAACGGAGGAGACTATGTCCGGCCTCCTGCCAACAATGAAGACGGAGTGGATGCAGACAACTTTGAAGTTGCACCCCTATTCGAAATTGATCACGACAGAATGGCGGCGGGGGTAATAAGAATACCTAGAGACGGACATAAGAGTTTAAGAACTGCTGGACAGTCGCTGTTCATTTTCCATATTTCAACCGGCATCGTTGAAGTCACCTTAAATTCGGAGTCTTTCATTGTGACGACTGGATGCTCTTTTGAGGTCCCCAAGCTAAACATTTACAGTCTCAAAAATATTGGAAACGAAGTTGCAAAGCTTTTCTTTGTGCAATTTCAACTGGGAGAGACCGGAGGTAGCTCATTAGAAGAGAGCTAATATACATGTAATATTATAATGCAAATCCACATCACTAAAGAGTCTGTACACTGGAAGATTCTCCATCGTAGTAAGCCACCAAAGCTACCGTAAAGGTAGATGCGGCAACTCCGAACTGCTTAAGGATCAAAGCCTGAGTCACGTCCAATACGTCTCCCTTTTCGCAAACCGAGAAAGGCTCTTGAAGGATAATCTTACCTGACTTTATTTTAGTTGGAATCTTGAATTTGTTTCTCATTGTCTCCTCAAGGGAGTGGGACATGGGGACATCCTCCTCCAAAGGAATTTGGCCGCCTCTCGAATACACAACACCTTCCGGAATGGTAAAACTTATTGGTGCCTTTGATTTCGCCCTGGAATAGTCTGCCTTGCTGAAGGCTTCGAAATACGCTTTGACGGTTTCTGGTTCCTCGTTCGTGAACAAGAGTCCAGACAAACCAGAGCACAACTTGGAGAGTTTGTGCAAATCATCTTTGTACTCTTCCTCGGGAGTATCGCCAAGTGCCTTCTCCAAGACTCTCCGTTTGCCGAGAAGCAATTTAGATCCATTCCAATCGGATCTGATGTCTTGCAAGACCGGGGTTCTGACATCATCTAGACCCAAAACCCAGACATATCTGAACGAGTCGAGTGCTTCTCTTACCTCATCAAAAATTCTAACCTTATTCTCCTTTCCCTTGGAATCGGTTTGGGCGAGAGTAACAAGTTTGGACCGCTTCGAACGTGGCATTTGGAGTTGAGTTCGCAGCTGGAGATGAGCTTGCAAGAAAAATGGAAACGACCTGCAGTACGCTGTCAGAAAGCAAGAACATAACTCGATGAGATCGAGATAGACAAAACAAAAAGGGGAAAAAAAGGGGTTAATAAGAAGCTTGACTTGAGTAAATCTTACGGGGATTCGCCGAGAATAAGGGTCGAAGAGGCCATCTCCCTGATTACCTCTGTTTCCTAGTGGGATCGACGAGCACCCCTTTGATTGGTTTCTCCCTTACGAGGTTGGTTAGGATTTAGTGGAAAGAATCTCTATGAACGATTTTGATTCAGTAAGTAATGCTATTTAAGTTTATGCTCTTACTCTGCTTCTTGCTTACTCCAAGACGACATGGTTGTCAAGTGGTAAATGCAAATGCTACCAGTCACCAGGAACAATGGGCTCCTTTGCTAAAGGAATGTTTCTTTCAAATTTGGTTCCTCCAGGCCTGCAAGGTGGGATGTATGGATCAGGGTGAGCGAATTCAGCGAGCTTGACCTTTGCTTCAGCAATAATTGCCTCCAACTCGTTTGGGTCCAGGATTTTCAGATTTGCATCGAATTGTCTTCTGATGCTGATTGTTTCCTTTCTGTAGGCATCGAACTTGAGTGAGGAATCAAACGCCGTTCTCAAAGCTTGTCTGAACATAGAAGCGACTCGCTTAGTATTGGCTTCAGTGAAGGGAAGTATATGTTTCGCCATTTTGCTATAGTTGTAGAATTTGGCGCACTATCAGCGAAGAACCTCTGTAAGCCTGTTTTCAAGATGTTTAATTGGACGCGAAGCTGCTGTGCAGGTGGCTCAACTCACCAGTCTTAAATCCTACGACTAACTCTTCAATGAACATATCAAAAAAGTACTAATACAGTTTGTCTCTCGGAAACGTTAAATTCAGTGTTGCTCCACATTCATCAAACTACCAATGAAGGACAAGATCAACCTCGAGCGCACCTCATTGATATCCTCAGGAACCAACCAGATTAACGCACCAAGCTTTCTAGCAATCGAGATGGCTAACCTGGCATTGGCGTATTTTTCTTCATCGGAGAGGTTACCACTCTCATACACAAGTTCGTAGTCAACGTATCCTGGTTTCAAGCCGTTAAGAACATCCAATAAGAAGACACCTGAGGACAACGATGAGTCCTTGAAGGATCTGACCTTATTTGCTCTTCCACCCTTAGCGACCTTCGCATTGGCCCAACTGAGAATATCTGAGTCGGAAACAAGCTTCCCATTCCCTAAAGTGGACATCGTTTCAACGATGTTCCTTCTCATCAATTGCCAAACGAGCCCCAATGTCAACAATTTGTTCCCGTCAACAATGTCCGAGCCCTCGATACCCACGAGCGAGAAGTTATTGGCCTTTCCAATTTCAACAGCATAGTTGGTATTCTCCAACGCTTTGAAGCGAGAAAGCTCGCCAGTTGCTGGTCTCTTATTGGTGTGCTTCCACGAAACGCTTCCAGGCAAAACCTTGTCGTACGCCTGTAATAAAACAAGGCCATCTTTCAAGTCTTCGAAAAGAGACACAATGGGGGGATCTACATCCAAAGAATTCAACCACAAAGTGAAAACTCTCGCCTCTCTCTCACCCTCCGCGTCGAATTCCTCGATCTCAGGCTTCTCGCTTTCTTCGATGGGATCCAAGCCAGGGTACAAATTAAATAAATTCGCGACGAAGGCCAAATTCAATTTCGGGTTCCCTGCAACCAAAGATGTTGGAGTCAAGTATTTGCGAACACCGATTTTGTCAGCATTTTCAAGAATTAACTCTGCTCTGGATAGCAAATTAGTTTCCCGAAGTGGGCCGAGGTCACAATGCTCAGGTTGCAATTGATTCAAAAGTATAGTATAATTTTCTCCATCACTGACATCCTTGGAAAAGTTTGTCACGCGGTTTTGGGAACCCGCGTTTTTGAGGTGGTAATTGAACCATCTCAACAAAATTTGCTCTGGTGGAAGCCTCAAAAATTGTTCGAGTGTCTCGTCGTCTTCAAGTAAACGATAAAGCTCGGGATGGAGTTTGATATCTACCTTCGACAACAAACCTCGACGAATGATTTGCCATATCAAGCCTAAGATCAAATGCTCTTTTCCGTCAATGATATCCTCGGAATGAACATTGACGACAACACACCCAATGGCTTTTGCTGAATTGATCACCACATTTGCATTCTCTGCCATTTGGAAATTATTGATAGCTTTCTTTTTGGGAATGTTTAGAACTCGCGTGTCGATAGTGTCAGGAACAGAGTCGTTGATCAACTTCGACAACACGAGGCCATCACGACACTCATCAAAGATTTGGAAAGTTTCTGTGTCAAAGGGTAACCTCCCTCCGACGTGTTCGTCCCCACTAAGGACAGAATTGATGTGGCGCGTGAACTCGACTCTCTCTTCATCGTTGATTGTGTGAGTGGTACCGTCAGTTTTACCACCAAATGTTCTTTTTGCGGTCTTTGAACTCGATGTTGGTGACGCAGTACCAGCAATTCCCCCCGCAGTTTCCAATTTGCGAGGTTTAGGAGGCTTGGTCTTTGTAACTGTGGCCCCGTCTTTGTTTTTCAATTTAGCAATCAATTCGACGTAATCATCCAACTCCACATGGCCTGATGCGTCTACATCGACAGACTTAAGTGTCTCTCGTGCTTCATCGTAAGTGTATTCACCTTTCTTCGAAACTCCGTTGATGACATCCTTCTTCTCTACCCAGCCTTTGTCATCAAGGTCAATTGCTCTGAAATCCTCAATGATGCCGAAAATTTCGTTTTGTTGGAGCTCGGGATACTTTTTTTGTAGTTTTAGAACATTCATTTTGGGGATTTTGATGAGTCGCAACTAGATGTTGCACTGGGCCGCAGTTCATCCGTGACATAGGGGCCGCGGAGGCAATTTGATTTCTACACTACCACTGGACGAGATCCATGAACTAGTGAATCTGGAATCGAAAACGGCTACAGTCGGGCTTTATAGAATTCAATTGAGTATAGAGAACTCGAGGTAACCCGCCCAACTTTCGAGTCCAACTTGCGAAACGGGCATACATGGGTTTGGGGCTGCTTGATCTCAGAGTAACTAAGACGATCGAAACATTTAAGAGCGAGATGGCTTATTTCGAAGTATTTATTATCATTCTGTGTAATTGCCTTGCTTGCTCCACGAGCTTGAGGTGAGCCATATCGTGTCGCACCAACTCACCTTTAATTCACCTCTCATTCCGTGAGATCAGGAAAATGGCACAATTGCCTAGTCGCCATGCTCAGGAACCCCAATTCCGATTGGAGAAAGTTCTGCTTCAATTCTCCAATACTTTTTTGATCAAGCAGATGCATGTCAACAACAACATCATGTGCATCGTCACCCTGGATTACATTTATAGGATCAACCTCGCAGATCCTTCCAAAGTTCTGAAATTTGCCCTTGCAAATGGATTGAGCATTGCTGAGACTTGGGCAGATGAGACAGGCACCTATTTGATTGCCCGGTCCACCTCAGACCAGTACTTTCATCTCCACAAATCGTACGAAAAGTTCAAAATTTTACCAAAGCTTAACGGATTTAAGGCCAAGATCATAAAATTCTTGATGGCCAAGAGCCATTCTGTTGCTTTCATGGCTGTTTCAGACTCCGATACAATTCATTTAGGCAGCCTTTCCTGTCATGAACCCCTGGAAAATAAACGCGACGATAAGAAGTTGCGACAAGTCTTTCAATCAGATTTTCGCGTTAGAGATATTTGCTTCACGAGCTCTGACACTTCTATTGTGGTGTTTGGAAGTGAAATTATGCTTCAATGGAGTTGCGAAGGAAGTGACTACGCAGCGGTTGAAAGCGCAATGCGGAAGGCTCCGCAGACGACGCACATTGAAGTTGGAAATGATTACCTGGTAATCGTGACTAATGGGCCGACTTATCTAATATTCGGAAAAGAAAGTGGCTACGTGAAGTCTAACGACCCCGAAATATCGTTACTACTGCCTGATCGCCTGCAACTTTTCCTGAAATTTCATATGGAAAGAGACTCCATAGTCACCATGCCACATCACTTATTACACATCGAAGCAGGTTTGGAATCGATTCATGTTTACGACAAAATCCGTCTTAAGGAAGTGAAAGAAATCAGCGCTCGAAAGGCGGGACTTTCGGGGCGTAAATTGATTTCTGCAACCCAGGATATTAAAATGCACACGTATTGGATTTATACGGAAGAAGAAATATTTGAAATAATAGCCCTGAACGAATCCTCTTCGGTTTGGCAGAGCTATTTAAAGTTAGGTCATTACGACAAAGCACTTGATCTGTTGAATGAAAGCGAAACTGGGATTGTTAATAACCATGCAAGGAATTTCATTGCAATTGAACAGGGCTATGCCCTATTCAAGCAAGGAAGATTAGATTCTTTCACATCCTATAGTGAATTGAAAGAGGAAGCGTATTCAGCATTGCTTGAAAGCATGAAGAAACTTGCACAGCTGTCTGTGGCTATCGGAGAAGTTGTTGCACTATGTTCTTTGCAGAAACAGGACATCTCTGAAAGCGCCATCTTTCTGAGAGAGCTATTCGTCACTTATTTAAAGGAAGTTCTCAGTTCGGCGACAAAAGAGTTGAGTCCGCTCCAGAAAGGAATTATAGCTGCTTGGATCGTTCAGATCCATCTCGAAACTATAAATATGTGGACAAAGTGGATGAAGCAATATCAAAATACCACGGGAATAGCCAACTCCAGAGTTGGGAACACACGCCAGCAAAGAGATCGACTTGCTTCGTCTCTTCGCCAGTTTATTGCTTCAAATGTTCACGTTCTTGACAATCAGACAGTATATCAGCTCCTGCAGAAGTTAGATACTAGTGGGAGAATTATCGAATTTGCAAACCTCGCACAAGATTTTCACTTCATTGTTCAGCGCCATCTAGACAACGAATCCTGGAGTGACGTCCTCGAAACCATTGCGAAGTTTCATTCCATCGATGCTGAAAGCTCCCTTGACGTGCTTTACCGAGCTTCATCCATTCTTCTATACAAAATCCCTCGAAAGACTCTTGATACATTCTTGAAGCTTGAAGACATCGACTACCAAAAGGTCTTGCCGTCAATCTTAAGTCTCAGAATTAACGATCAGAGCGACACTGCCACCAAATCGCAGATTCTCGACTTCCTCCATGTTTTGATCTTTGACAAAAAAGTGAAGAATTATGACATCTTGACAACATTTTTGTCTTCTGCAGCTCACCTGTTTCACACCAATAAGCGTGAGCAAGACAAGGCATTGCTTTTGAAATCTTTAGCACGCTTGAGAGGAAGTGAATGGCGAAATGGAGTACCGGAAAGTTCACATTTATATGATGCCGGAATTATCCTTCGGTTGAGCTTAAGATTTGAGATTTTTGAAGCGGCAATATATATTCTTCTTCACGATTTTCGGAAATACGAGACTGCAATGAGACTTGCTTTGAAAGAGAGGTTGTTTGAGATGGCAGAGAGTATTATAAGTGAATACGAGAAGCATAGATCCGAATCCACGATGTCATCAAGCCAAGTTGATGACTTAATGACGAGCGTCAACCTTCAAATCCAGACGTCTCCCTTGACCAGCCGAGACTCAGATTCCCGAGGAAAACGACTCGTTGTTATTTTTGCGAAAGATCTTATAAGAAAATTTTGTTCTGGCGTTAGATTTGTCACTCCAGAGAACGGGACCGGAATTCTTCAGGCTGTTAGGGAGGAGCATCACGAGCCACAAGTGTCCAACAATCTTGACGACGAGAGCCAGGAGGAATTAGTGAAGTTGATTCACTACATTACAATTAAGGAAATGAAGCTCAAGGGACGAAGAACTCTCACCATCCAAGAAATCTTGTCGTGGCTCCCGCAGGGGCTTAAAATGAAGCATCTTAAAACCACAACAGTCTCATCCCTTAATGCTTATGAGAAACAAGTGAAACATTTGAACCTGGAACAGCACATTCTGGCATCTGTTATCAAAAACTTGCAACAACAATTTCGCGAGTCAGAGCTCAATAGCTCGCGTGGGAAAATTGGCACTGTGCTTTTGCCGGGTGAAAACTGCGATATTTGTGGCCTCTTACTTTACCGCAATTCGTTTGTGATATTTCCAAACTGTCATCATGCAATTCACGGAGACTGCATTGTAAGAAACCTTCAATCCAAAAAGTCTAACTACAGACTTCAAAAGATTTTGAAAGTTTTCCAAAAATCACCCTCACTTAATGATAAGCGAGAAATTGAACTTCTCTTGAAAAGAAGCTGCGTTTTATGCGATGACATCGACTGTCTTGAGGTTGACAATTTCAAATACAGTATTTCTCATGACGATTTTGCGCCCCCAACGAATTCAAATTAGTTCGACACATCTATTTATTTCAAAGTTGGGCACTTTCACGCAAGGCTGGGTGCTGTGATAAAGACAATTTGTAGGGTAATACATAGCACGGTGACTCGAAACGGTATCATCAATGTAAGTAGATTGTTCCGTCCGCTGACCTTGCGCATTTGTGCAAGAGTTGATGGCTAGTGCTTAATCGCTGCTTCGAATAATTCGAGTAATACAACTCATGGGAACCAAAAGAGACACTAATTCATGTAATAATGTGCAAATTGTCCTTTTCGTTGGTCTGATCGACCTGATCCTTTGATGCCCCATAGAGCAATGACTGTACTCTCAGTAGACGGAAATTACCACAGCAAAATGGGCAAATTTCGTAAGAGATTGCCAAGAATGCGGCGCAATTTTTCAAATCTCAGGCACTCATGTACGATCCGAATAAATTTTTAGGGCCTCTAGTTTGGAGGCTGCAAATCGACGACTGGACTGCCACTAATAGTTGACCGTATTTACCAAAGAAAAAGTACACAATATGCATTGAGATAAAACTAAACATTTGCACCAACAATTAAAGTGTGGAATCCTTCACGAATACTGAGACGAATCAATTCCAGCTCACTTGTCTCAACGAAGTCGTAAGGCGTGATGACAATATTGCCATTCGACTCATCACACTTGCTCATGGAGAGAGCGAAGTTTTGGAAGTCCTTAAAGTGCGAAATCGTAAGATTTACCCCAGGATTTTGGAGATAATCCTTAAATTGCAGCTCAAACTCTTTGTTCCGACCCGCGGAAGACTGGATGTGTACGTGCACTTGTGATTGCGCAGCTGACAATTGTCTCACCAAGTGAAGACAAAGTAAATCTGCTGAGCTCAAAACATTATCGTGACTCAAAAGACAGTGAATTGTTTTCGAGCTCTCAGCACGAACCAGCTGGCTCACTACCAATAATCCAACGTAGGCATGCACTTCGGAAAATACACTCTTGTATGCGTCTAGTGAGGACTCTGACTCCTCTGCAGTCAGCAACACACTGTTCGCAGTGACCGACGTCAATAAGAAATCAAAAGGACTTGTTATCTGGTCATTCACTGTAGACGCAAACGCCCTTGAAGGTATCAAGATCGACTTTGCAGAGAACCGAATTTTGAGGACCGAGCTGAATGCATTCACAATCGCCAAAATCGAAGTAGAATTTGCGTAGTCATGGTCATTGTTGGAATTTGCAAAATCGCCAGCGCTTGATGCCTCTAATAAGTGAGAGGTTCTAGAAGTAAACTCGCGTAAATGAATCGCACGGACCTCTTTGTCTTCGCCGTGGCCATCGTCCTTCATGTCGCGGATAAAAAGCATGAGGTGGGGGATCGTGTCGAATTTGTTCAACAACAAAACTATTGCTGAGAACTTGAAGCGAGACAAAGTGTCGATAGTTAACGCCAGTGGCTGCAACAACGAATTCTCACAACTCGGCGAGTCAGATCCCCTTCTGGCAAGTTTCTCTGTGTAACTTGGTGGATATATCCACATAGTCAATGGTGTTGTCAAGAATGTGGTGATCAAAGTCATGACAATGAACATTGAGTACACTCTCTCCGATATTATATGCGCATTCAAACCCACATTCAACACGACGATCTCCACGATACCCTTGCACGACATTAAGACACCAACAGCCAAGGATTCTCTCCACAAAAGTCCATTCAACTTGGCTGCAACTAAGCCACCTGTGATCTTGCCAAACATGGCCAAGCCAACAATACCAACAACATAGGCCCAATCCAAGCCAGTATTTAGATGAGCAAGGTTGACTCCTAAACCCGCAAGCGTGAAATAAATTGGTATCATCACAATGTGTACTAAATCCTCAAGCTTTTCCGTGATTCGAATCACATAACCGTTATCACGAGGAATAATCACCCCAACCATGAAAGCACCAAATATGGGATGAACACCTATAATGTCGGTGTAGAACGACGATATAAACACAAGACTGATAATTATTAACATCAGTGTATGCGAAGGCTGTCCTGTTGACAACTCGTTGCTGAGTCTGCGCAAGTAATAGTGCAATGCCATTCGTATCGGGTACAACAATAGCAAAAACCATGCTAGCGTCAATAGAAGAATATAAACGGTGTTGACACCATTCCCTGAGTTAGCCAATGTCACCACAAGGGCCAATAAAATCCAGCCCGACAAGTCGTTGATAATACCTGCCGACAAAACGACATTGCCCACCTTATCCCCAATTAAGTTGAGCTCAACAAGAATGCGAGCCAAGACTGGAAATGCAGTAATACATAAAGCGACAGCAATGAACACCATGTAGGTTGTAAAATGCACAGGCGGCAAGCCCACCTCGTTAACTCTGTAGTGTTCATACAAGCCTTTGGATATTGCACAACCTAGGCCGAAAGGAAATGCCATATTGATCATTCCCACCGAAAATGCAGCGCGTGCATTTTTTTTGATGTACTTCAAATCGACTTCCAACCCCACAATAAACAAAAACAAAATTATGCCCACATTGGCCACAAGAGTTAGGCCAGGTTTGGACTCCAAGGGAAAGCAGCGGCTGGTAAAGTTTGGAATCCTACCGAGTACCGTAGGTCCAAGCAAAATTCCAGTCAAAACTTCGGCGATAACACGTGGCTGTTGGATCTTCTTGAGAGGATAATGTACCACCAGACACGCGACAATGATGAATACAACCTGGAAAAGAAAAATGGTGTAAGGCGAGGCGGAGCTGTATTCTAAAGGATCGCGGCCGGAAACAATACCAGCCACAGAGCTGGTCGATACTGCCATCAAGTATATTTCACTCCTCGGGCGGCGGGGGTAGGCAGTGACTGCTCACGCGACCTCCGTTCTGAGATAAATCGTGCACGTGGCTTTCATTTGTCATGCCTTTGATTTCAACCCCGATACGCCTTTACTCGAAGATGCAGTCCCTAATTTGCCAAAGCAGTATTCCCTTGAGCAAATCTGCAATAGATCAGCCCGTGCCTGCGAGATCATGCAGTTAACTGACGCACGGCTGGAGCTCTCATAGTCGCACCTCCATTCCAAGAAATCACCCCACAATTCCTAAAATATAGGCAAGATTTGTTAAGACTTAGGAAATAATAGCTCATTCTAATATTGTGCATCGTTTTAATTCCAATACTACGCACTCCGTTGAATTTAATACTCGCAACTGCGTGGCTGCCATAGCGTTTCCTATAACACTCGACCAATACAGTGATAACCGCCAGGGAAGACAATTACCTCTTGACAATAGATAATAATTGCCCCGGACGACTCCGGTGGAAGCAATTAATTCGTGACACTTGGGGAAGAAGTGGTCACGTGACTGCGATACGCATCTCATCTCGTAATGCGTATCTCAGTCCAGCCTTTTCACTCCTCATGGGTAAAACACAAAAGAAGAACAGCAAGGGTCGTTTAGACAGATTTTATTTCCTTGCAAAGGAAAAAGGCTATAGGGCCAGATCGTCCTTCAAGATTATACAGATTAATGAAAAGTATGGGCATTTTCTCGAGAAATCAAAAGTGGTCATCGACTTATGCGCAGCGCCAGGTTCTTGGTGTCAAGTGGCGTCCAACTTATGTCCCATTAACTCTCTTATTATTGGAGTTGATATTGTTCCAATAAAACCGCTCCCAAACTGTATTACATTCCAGTCGGATATCACCACCGAAGATTGTCGGTCAAAACTCAGAGGTCATCTCAAGACGTGGAAAGCAGATACAGTCCTTCATGACGGTGCACCCAACGTTGGACTTGGATGGGTTCAAGATGCGTTTACTCAGTCTCAGCTTGTTCTCAAAGCCTTAAAATTGGCGGCCGAAAATTTGGCTCCTGGCGGAACATTTGTGACCAAAGTTTTTCGCTCGAAAGATTATAATAATTTGATGTGGGTGCTTCAACAACTCTTCGAGAAAGTTGAAGCTACTAAACCGCCTGCGTCGCGTAATGTTTCTGCAGAAATTTTCGTGGTTTGTAAGGGTTTCAAAGCACCAAAGAAGTTGGACCCACGATTATTGGATCCTAAGAGCGTCTTCGAGGAAATAACTCCAGTTTCAAGCAACCATGAAGCAAAGGTGTTTAATCCAGAGAAGAAAACGAGAAAAAGAGATGGTTACGAAGAAGGTGACTATTTGCTCTACAAAGAGCTTCCGTTGTTGGATTTTATCAAAGATGATGAACCCATTAGAATTCTTGGCTCCATAAACAAACTTACGGAGCCTGAAAAAGATGACAAAGATTGGAAGATGTTGAAGAAACTAAGGCATTGCACACCTGAAATGAGGGAGTGCCTCAACGATTTGAAAATCCTCGGCAAAAAAGATTTTAAACTCATTCTCAAGTTTAGAAAAGAGGCTCGAAAATTCCTTGGTTTAGATGACGCTGAGAATGCTGAAAATGAACCCGTGGTTGAGGAACTCGATGAAGACGCGATGATCAACAAAGAGCTCGAAGAACTTACGGAGAGACAAAAGCAGAAGAGAAAACGAGAGAAAAGAAATGCCAATGAGTCTAAACAGAAGGAAATTAGAAGAATGCAAATGAGCATGCTCACTGACATGACAATTGGTATTGAAGCTGCCAACGCTGACTCAAAGGGACTATTTAATTTGAAAAGTGCAGAGAATAGCGGTCAGCTCAAGGAATTGGCAAGGGGCAAAAGAAGTTTTGTCCCTGCCGAAAATTCTTCGCAAATGGATGTTTCTGTCACTCAGGAGCAGGATAGCGATGAAGAAGACTTAGCCTTGGATGCCGAATTGGATAATATGTACGAACGATACAAATCGGCAATCGCCGACAAGGACTCAAAGTACAGAGCAAAATTGGCCAGGAGGTCCAAGAACACTTCGTGGGGCGGATTTGAAGATGGCGAAGACAATGTCACTGAGGAGTCTGATATCGAGGAAGGCGTTGTAAGCGAGTCCGATGAGGACCCAGAGGATTTCCCTTCTTTGAAATCTAAAAGCCAAGATACTTTATCGAAAGAAGCTGCCTCGTTTTTCGCTCTGAATCCGATTTTCAGAAGTCTTGATGATTCTGATCTAACCTCAACGGTTTCGAACACTGCAGTGAAACTCGAGGGAAGGAACGCGTCAAATAATGATGATATCAAAGCTCATAAGCCAAGACCGGAACAGACCACATCTAACACGGCATTCAAAGAATCGGTGGACATTCCCGCTAAAGATATTCAAAATCATAAAGAGGACACTGCCATTGCTACAGTGGAGGCGATGACTCTAGCTCACAAAGTGGCATTGGGTCAGATGAACAAATTCGATCTTATCAATGAAGGAATCAACAAACACGCTTTCAGAGATCGTGAGAACCTTCCAATATGGTTCCTTGACGATGAGAACAAGCACTCTAAGATTGTCAAGCCAATAACTAAGGAAGCAGCTGCAGCATACCGCGCCCAAGAGCGCCAGATGAATGCTCGCCCTATCAAAAAGGTGCTTGAGGCGCAAGGAAGGAAGAAAATGCGAGCACTTAAGCGACTCGAAAGGCTCAAAAAGAAGAGTGATCTTATCAACGAAGACAGTGCAAAGAGTGAAAAGGACAAATCGGAGGAGATTCAGCGCTTAATGCGTAAGTTGACCAAAAAACAATCCGTAAAGCCCAAAACCACTCTTGTGGTCGCCAGAGGATCCAACAGAGGATTGAGTGGAAGACCAAGAGGAGTGAAGGGCAAGTACAAAATGGTGGATGGTGTCATGAAAAATGAGCAACGGGCGTTGAAAAGAATTGCCAAGAAGCACAAAAAGTGAGCAGTATAATTCTAATGCACTCCATATACATCTAAGAATTATTTTCCTCGCTGGAGAGTTTCGAGACTAATCTACGTAAAAGCTTTACGTGCCCACCTCAATTTTACTCCGCATAAATTTCAGTTCTAATCTGATTACCAATCAACTCTAGTTACTTCTCCGGACTTATTGTGACAAATGAGTTCAATAGATCTGGGTGAAGCCGATCAGTTCACTGGGCCAAACCTCAACGTAACTCTTGTATGCCCTGAATGCAAGGTTTACCCTCCAGATTTAATAGAGAGATTTAGCGAAGGCGACATCGTGTGTGGAACTTGCGGACTCGTATTAAGCGACAGGGTTGTTGATACAAGATCTGAATGGAGAACTTTCAGCAACGATGACCAGAATGGCGATGATCCTAGTAGAGTGGGAGACGCTGGAAATCCTTTACTAGATTCTGAAGACTTGTCGACCATGATCTCGTACGTTCCTGAGAATGTCAGAGCTGGAAGAGATCTCAGTAGAGCCCAGTCACGATCTCTTGTCGATAAGAAGAACAACGCATTATCTGCAGCTTATACAAAGATTTCGCAGATGTGCGATGGCTACCAGCTTCCACGAATAGTTCAGGATGGTGCTAAAGAATACTACAAATTGGTCCACGATGAAAGGCTTCTTCGAGGGAAATCACAGGAATCGATAATGGCTGCTGCAATCTTCCTTGGATGTAGAAAGGCAAAGTTCCCGAGAACGTTCAAAGAGATTTGGGCATTGACAAACGTTCCCAAGAAAGAGATCGGAAAGGTTTTCAAATTGATGTTAAGAATAATTCATGAGAAAAACCAACTCAATCCAAACTCGTACTCTTCTATCGAAGATAGCGAACAAACGACGCAAACGTCGGCCGAAGATCTCATACGGAGATTTTGCTCTCATTTGGGCCTCTCAAATGAGGTCACTAATGGCGCAGAGTACATCGCGGGGAAATGTAAGGAATCCGGAATCCTTGCAGGAAGGTCACCCATAACAATTGCTGCGACGGTAATTTATATGGCTTCATTACTTTTCGGGGCAGAAATCACACCGGCAAAAATCGCAAGCAAAACAGGTGTGAGCGATGGTACTATAAAAACTTCTTTCAAGTTGATGTACGAAGTTAAGAACAGCTTGGTGGATCCTGGATGGATCGAAACGGGGAAAATTAGGATGGAGAACTTGCCGAGAGTAGTGAGGGAATGATGAAGCCGCCTAAAGTAGTGAATTAATGATTTGATGGAAAAGCGAGTTAAAATTAAAATTTAGAAGTACGCCATTTCATTCAAAGCGCTCATATGAGCATTCTAGTCTTAGCCAAAAGTTGCTTGAAGGATAAATTAGTATACCTTGATGCATTGATCTTGGCAAGACTCTCCTGCATATGCTTCCAATGTCAATGTCCGACCTGTCTCTTCACAATCATATCAGCTCTGTTTTCAATAGGGCAGTCGAAACTGAGTACATCCGATTTAGTGAGAAAGATATTTCGGTCCAAGCTCATGAAGGATATTTGGTGGGAGAGCCATATACTTACAAGGTCATAAGGTTGGACAGCCTCGTCGATAGGCCTGAGTCAAATGATGGCCACAAGGATCCATTTTCACAGCCCGAACCCGAGCTCGCAATTGACTTAAATTACTCTGACTCTCATTTTCTTGTACTCAACAGGTTTCCGGTTCTGTTCGGCCACTTCATGATGGTGACAAAGGAGTTTGAATCGCAAAATAATCCTCTCTCGTTGAACGAGATTGGCTCGATTTTTCAAATACTCACTACCTTGGGCGATAATCCAGAGCAACGTAAATGGTTTGCCTTCTATAACTGCGGGCCAGAGAGTGGAGCTTCCCAACCACACAAACATATCCAATTTATGAGCATCCCGGAAAAATTCAAGACAATACCAGAGCGTATTCTTGAATTAGAAAGAATCGAAAATATTGAAAGAATGCAGCCCAACATCTCTTTTGCATACTGCATTGAGCGAGTGATGGAGGGCCCTGTGGATGCGGAAGCACTCTTTATGATTTATGTGTCGCTACTTCGCAGGGTTTTGACATTGGCAAAGAGATGCGGTATAGAGAAAATTTCGTATAGCTTTTGCTGCACTACTAAGTACATTTTCTTAGTTCCCCGAAAGTCTGCTAAGGCAGATAGCATTTTTGGTGTAAATGCGTGCGCGTTCATGGGATTAATGATCTGTAAGGACGACGCAACCGAGCAGTATATCAAAAGTAAGTCTCCTGAAGAAGTTTTGAAGAAGGTAACTATATCCCCTACAGTTGAAATAGAGACTTGTGGATACGATTATTAACCGTTCCGTTTTGCGTTGCTTCAATAAACTAACCAGCCAATCACGCTTGCCGCTTTTCGCGCGTGCGCACAATTCATCTCGATATCATCCATAGCTTCCTCCACATCAACACACATGGCTTCCATTACATCCATCGTAAAAGTATCCGACTGGGTTTTGTCGAGACCAACCTTGGCAAAGGTGGTTGTTCCGCTTGCAAAAACGTTTTGCGCTTATGCTGGATATCGTGAGATGGGTTTAAAGTACGTTCATAGACACACATAAAATTTGCTATTTGACACTCAACTAACATTCTGATTCAACGACCTCATCATTGAGGAAAGTCCCATTGCGCAAAAGGCTATCTCGAGACTTCCTGAAGATCAAAGTTATGCCAGGAACTACCGGATGCTTACCGCTCATCAGTGTTCGTTGTCGCATCAGTTACTTCCCCCAAACAAGGCGGTGAAAGCATCAGAGGATGACCACTACTTGATTCCATATCTTTTGGAGGCAGAAAAGGAAGCATTTGAGAAGAAGGAGTTGGACAACATTAATGTCTAATCTCCTTCGCTACGAAACTAGATTACGACTTGAATTACATAAGATCGGAAACGTTCAATGAATATCTATAAAATTATTGTCCAAGATCCGTACTCACATTCCGACCTTGTATTTGCGCAATTGCTCCAAGACCAAAAACGTAACAATGGTGTGAGGGCCCAATCTGATGAAAGAAGGAAGCCAACCTCTAAACATAAAACCGACGCCTTCGTTCAGAACTGCTCGTTTAAGAATAGTAGCAGCACTGTCGTTCGTCCCTTTCGCATTCATGATCCTTGTTTTGACGACATCGGCAGGAGAACATATCGTCGTGGCAACGAGACCAGCCATCAACGATGCACTAAAGTGAGTCGATTTCTTGTTTGCATCAAAACTAAAGTAGTCAACGAGAAGAGTCTTCGCAATATCATAGGTAACGACTTGAGATGTCGTCATCAAAACTCCTCTCACCAAATTAGGAGCTAATCCTCGAAAAAGTGAGAGAAGGCCTTCTTCCTTGAAAATTCTGTAAATTCCATCAAAAGCGTTCTTGTAATTCCTTCTCTGCTCCTTGGGCAAGGTGGAATCATTCTGCATTCTAATGTTCACAACATCAGACGGATTGCCAACTAAACCACCGAATGCACCGGATGCCATCGACATTGGGAGCAAAATCATTGTTGAGGGAGCTTGGTTATAACGATCTTCGTACTCTTCCTTCATATACTCGTAGATCCCGAACCTGACTGTAGAATAGGTTGCCTGTCTTAGCAAGGACGCAGTAAGACCGGAATAAATTGCAAATGGTCCTTCAGTCTTGATTATTTGCCACACCATGGAGAATAATGATTGGCCTGGTGTTTTCGCTGTTTGCAAGCGTACCTTAGCAAGATCCAACGGATGTGTCACCAAACATGCTGCCATGCTTGAGGCACCGCCATACCAAAACCTGCAATGTTAGCTTGTTCTTTCTGAAAGTCTTAGCACATAAACACATACGGAAAGGTTACTCTAACTTTTTTGTCTGCCATACCTTAATCGCACACAGAGTTCAACCTACATTTATATAGATCATCGCGATTTTCGACGGCATCGCCGACTTAAGCCGCACAAACTTCAAAAAACGAAGGGAATATGCGTGTTTCAAGGCCATTCATTTCGAATTACAGTATTCCACACACTCTTGAAACTCTATCATGAATACATCTTATGGGTCGTTGTTCCGACCAAGCCCATCAAATCCTCGCTCGGAGAAATTCGGGTGCGGAAACGCCGCACTGTGATCCTTGAGGTGTCTTACCCCTCATTGCTTTTGAACCCGGTCAGATAATCTAATTTCTGGCCTCATCGTGAGCCAAAGGCGGTGAAAGGAATATCAATTCCAGATTGCAAGTATTTGAGACTATCGTCGTCTCCAAGACGTGTACCCGTCTCGGAATTTATATACAGTATAGTATTCGCAACTCACCGCTCCGCATACTCCTATTTGAGGAAGCACGAAATTCTTCGATCAATTCATGAGTCGCGCTGAAGTCGATCTACAGATCA
The DNA here is from genome assembly GCA_030583085.1 of Hermanozyma aechmeae. NCBI lineage: Eukaryota > Fungi > Ascomycota > Pichiomycetes > Serinales > Metschnikowiaceae > Hermanozyma > Hermanozyma aechmeae. The sequence goes on along the minus strand of JAJMHA010000008.1, from coordinate 319,352 downwards.
GCGTCAAGAAGGCTTGCAATCCCGATGAGACGCCTCCCAAGCGTAAACATGTGAGAGCATGTATTGTGTACACTTGGGACCATAAGAATTCGAGAGCATTTTGGAATGCGGTCAAAGTCCAGCCATTGCAGAGCAGTGAGGTTCAACTCTTTAAAGCTTTGATAATGATCCATAAGGTCTTGCAGGAGGGTCATCCAAATACCTTGAAAGACGGGTATCGCAACAAAGATTTTCTATACTCGTTGTCTACTGTGTTCCCGAGTTCTAGTAGCTATGGAAGATTGATTAATCAATATGACAGGTTCCTTTTAAGGAAACTCGACTTTCATCGCGGCAATGTTGGCTTTAATGGAACTTTTGAGTATGAAGAATACATTTCACTCAAAACAGTGAACGATCCTAATGAGGGGTATGATTCGATTTTACAGCTCATGGACTTGCAAGACCTGATAAATGAGTTACAGAAATTGATTTTTTCAACAATTCATCATTCACCGAATAATCTCTGCAAAGTCAGCGCATTGGTGCCCTTGATCACAGAATCATATGGAATCTACAAATTCCTCATTTCCATGTTGAGGGCAATGTATCAACAACTTGGAGAGGACGAAATTTTGGTGAGCTTGTTTGATAGATTCCATTCACAGCACTTCGTTTTGCGGGATTTCTACACCGATTGTCAAGCGATCAAGTTTCTCACTAGTCTTATCACCATTCCTCGCCTTGCTTCAAATGTGCCAAACTTAATGGTGACAGACGACGAGCAGCCTTTCACTAAGGCTCCATCTGAGAATCCGTCGCAGTTGTCTTTACAAAATACTTCTGGCCCAGACTCGAGTTTTCCTCCTCCTGAGGACACATTTAGTCAGCCACAAAGTACTCAGTCGGATCATTTCTTGGCGATGCAACAACAACAACAACAGCTTGAAATCCAGCGCCAGCAGCAGATTGAGAATTCTATTCAACAGCAACGCATGTTTGAAGACCAGAGGCAATTACAGGAACAAAGGATGTTGGCTGAACAAGCATCCATTAGAGAACAACAGTCCAGAGCAAGTGCTCTGCGCGTGTCCGAGTTGGAGCAAGACTTGCTCATGTTCAAGAACCAGTTTGACAACGACCAAACCCTTTTGCAACAGTACGATTCGAGGGTGAAATCGTTGGAAACAGAATTGGCTACAATCAATGAAACTGCAACACAGCAGCTCGCTGCAAAAGATCAACAATTTGGTGATCTTGAAGAGCTGGTGAACAATTGGGCTAAAAAGTACGAGTCTTTGGCGAAATTGTATTCCCAGTTGAGGCTGGAACACCTCAATCTCTTATCGAAGTTTAAAAAGATTCAGCAGAAAATCAGCAGCGCTCAGGAATCAATTGCAAAAAAGGAAAAACTTGAGAAAGATCTCAAAGCTAAAAACTTGGAATTGGCAGATTTGATACGCGAGCGCGACAGAGCTCGCTTAGACTTGGACAGAGCAAAGGCTGCCAAAGATGTTGAAGTTGACAAATTGGCTACTCGCCTTCGTGAATTAGAAGCGAATAGCGTGGATCACCAGAAAAGCCTTGAGACCAAGCATCAAGAAGCGCTTGCAAACCTCAGGAAGGAAGCAGTGGGCTCGAGTGCTGAAACTTTAGAGAACCTTCGCCAATTGCTCAAGGATAAGGAGATGGATTTGTCGATAACTCAGGAGTCTTTGGATGAAACTCTTCTGGAGTTACACGCATTGCAAAATCAAAGCAATCCTATGAACTTTGCAGGACTTATTGACATCATTCTAACCAACAACGTGAGAAGAGTTCAAGAATCAAAGTACGAGTTTACGTCACCCGTTCAGTCTGGAAATTCTGGTGCCACTCCAGATTTTGTTGCTGCCCTCGTGGATTTGTGTTCGAACACTGCTACTGAGTTTGCTCAATCGTTCAACGAATTCGTAGTGGAAGGAAAGGAGCTTTCTTCTACTGGGACCAATGAAAGCTATACAAAAATTGTATTGTCGAGCTCAGAACTCGTGGCGTCTGTCCATGACTTGATGTTGAACTGCAAAGGTTTAAGCGCCAATTTGTCGATTCACGAAAGTGATACTTTTTCGACAGAGGTTTCCGAGCTTCTCTCGGCAGCCACAACATTTTTCCTGAGCTTGACATCTGATATCATGGCTGAGCTCGAGGATGACGACGAGAAAATCAATCACGTCATTGACTGCAATGTTAGCTTCCAGCACCATTTGCAAGTGATATTCCAAATAGCGGATTCTTTAGGCGTAAGCGTCTCGAATTCATCTCTGAAGGTCGAGGACGCAGTAGATCATGAGTTGGAGCTGACGGCGAAAGCTGTCGAGAGCGCTTCAAAATTGCTTGCGAAACTCCAAATGTCAATCGTTAATTCGGAAGATATTGAGGTTTCCGAGAGTTTGATTGCGGCTGTCATTCGTATCACCGAAACAGTGAAGTTACTCGTGGCTTCAGCTTTCGAAGCCCAAAAAGAAATTGTTGAGCGTAATAAGGGCAATTCTTCAGGGAGAGAATTCTACAGAAAGAACAGTCGCTGGACAGAGGGATTGGTTAGCGCAGCTAAAGCAATAGCAGGGGCCACGAATGTGTTAATCAGAACGGCAGATGGGGTAGTCAATTCGAAGAACGAGCGTGAACAACTTATGGTTGCCTCGAAGGAGGTCGCTGCCTCGACAGCCCAACTAGTGGCCGCAGCTAGAGTGAAAGCCAATTTCGTATCACACAAGTTGCAACGTTTAGAAACAGATTCGTCTGAAGTTAGCGGTGCTTGCAAAGCGTTAGTGAGACTTGTGCAACTGCTTGTAAGTGACCACGCTGGAGGAACTGGACTTCAAGACCTCTCCTCGCTCACAACATATGAAGGAAAAGCACTTGAAATGGAGCAGCAAGTTGAAATTCTCAAGTTGGAAAACACCTTGGCCCTAGCACGCAGAAAATTGGGAGAGATTCGAAAATATGGCTACAAAGACGCCGCTTTCGACGAGGAATAATCCCATTAATTCCAATATTTTGGTAACGCTCCCAAGAAACGACACAAATCTACAGAGTATCTTATCACTTATCCAAACCACGTTCCACCTAAAGATTGTCTTTACAAACAATATATATCATTATAGGACTACATGGTTTTCTTGAATCCTACGGTGGAAAAGCCTTCGTAATCCCTCCCACACACGGTCAAGTGCAGCTTAACCAATGTTTTCCCCACCAAACTTCCATAGCTTGCAGCAACTATATCATTTTCATTATCATTCTCAATAAGCCAATTAATAATACTTTTCATATCTAATCCATTTCATCACACAAATATACTACATCCACATGTTTTGCAACAAAACCTCGTGACAATCTTCGTTATTCCATACAATAAAGTTTACAGCCTCCGCCAACCATACGCTAAAAAAACAACACCTCCCACAAAAAAGCACATCTAAAATCAACCGCCTGTAACCACCCCGACTGTTCATTTATTAGAAAGAAACAACGAAAATAATTGCTCATACGTCGACCTAAAACCCTGACTTTCATAATTAATAATAATTAATTAAAAACAACAGGATTCATTCTCAGATAAATAATTTCAACAGACTTCTCCTCCTTGCTGTAGATTTCGCTCAACGAATCTTCATATAAAACATCACATAAAAATATATTGATTAGCCAATACCTTAACGCCAAACTACAACAAATTAGATAAAACAAATCGATATTTTTTACCTCCTTTCTTTGGAAAGAAGGCACTAAAGTCCATCCGGCAAAACATTAATGCCTTGAATCATATTCCTATTGACCTATGACTTATTTCATGCACCAAATTCACGGAAGACCTTTCAATAATATGAATAAATGTCATTTCGAAATGGGATACATAGCAATTCAATAAAACCAGATTATCTGAAATAATTTTCTTATTGCCATCTTATTACAGCTCATTCACTCAAGCTAAGAAGATTACGAAGGCATTAAATGCAGTTTAAATTTCGTTTTCTTCCACGGAAACTATATCTTGTAACTCACTCTCTGTTTCCTCAGACTAGAATCAGTAGTAAACTCGAATCATTATATTGTAAACGTTCGAGACATCTCAAAATATTAATCCTTCTAAACATAAAGTATTCGATAGTGATTTCGTACTTGAACGGTATCTATGGTGCAAATTATTTGGGTTGCCGAAATCTATTCATATGGGAATTTACAAGCACGATATGCCTTTCTATTGTGTAGTTAATCTGATGCTAATTCTCCACGGTAAGACTTAGTCGTTTAATTACATCTTGAATGTTATTGTGTTCCTAAATCCATGGTCAACCAGTTAGGTTACGGCTGTTTAAGTCATCTTGGGATTTAGTATGTTTTAAAGTCGATTTCAAGGGTAGGTTTTCAATTGCCCGATGAACAATTAAGTTATGAATTTTTATTGCGATAGGCAATATAAATGCGAATTCGATATATAGTTGGTTCTTGGAAAGAAAATGCCATGTTCTCTTCTAAATAATTTCAAATGAATCGGATAGTCAAGGTTGAGTTCTTAATGAGCCTTGAATTTGGATGTGAGCTTTTTGGGGGGGGGGATCTAGATAAATGAGGAAAAAGTAAAACTACTTTATAATCGCCCAAGTGTTTCGGAGATGCAGAGGCCATAGTTGGGTAAGTCGATTGAATCTGAACGGGAATTGTGCTATCCCTATCAACATTCGCTCAAGAAATTAAACACTGTAATGGGGGGGCAATCATAATTTGTTGTGGATTCTATTTTTCGTGAGAATGTCTACGTCAACCAAGTTTTCCGTTGATGCCTCGAGAGAGAGCGATTTCAACATTAGATGTATTTAAGAGGGTGGTGGGGCTAAAAGCACTATTTGGCTTAGCCGCCAGTGCACTAAAGCCGTTCAGCTTCATCTAACTGTGAGAAGGCGCTTGATGAGCTTTCCAATTGAAAACCATTCAGAAAATCAGTTACGAAAGCCGTGGGCGATTTAACGACAAAAAAGATTACGTGACATTCACCATCCAGACGAGACTTCGTTCGAAAAGCCTCCCATGGGCTTCCTATCACAGATTTCTTTGAACTCTCCTCAGCATATGAGTGTTCATAGGTGGCAAGCAAGAATGTCAATTCTGACCGTATCTCATCTTTCCGAGATCAAAAGGCATGTACTTGTATTTGACCATGTGCTGTATCTGCCTTCGCATGGTCAATGCAAATAGGGTGATGAAGTACACGAGCAATATTGGCCAAAACACCGGAATATCGAAGAAAGGGATAAAGGATAAAACCAAGGAGACTGAAGTCGCAATAATAGATCTTATCCAAAATCTGAACTCAGGTAGCCTCCTAATGAATGGTCTGAACTCATCTCCCAGCTCCTCCACAGTGTCACCACCTTCCTCTAAGGACGTACTTCTCTCCTCTTGTTCCAATGAGGGATCAAATTTCGGAGTCAAGAATGCAACGAATAAGCTGAGAAGGTAGATTCCCAATGAGTAGCATATGATGTACCAACCTTGTACAAACAAAATTCGTACAACGAATGTGGCGATCAAAACACCAAATCCCGCCCATCGACGGGCGGTAAAAGGAATAGTTGTATCCACTGCTTCGTGTATGGTGACAGCAACTTTACGGTATTCTTTGCTCAAAGCTGACATGGCTTCTGACATTTCAGGTTGAACGTTGATTGTTGCGTTTGTGCAGTCTTCCTCAAGCGAGCACGAAGGGTATTCACTCAAGCTTGGGTAAAGGCACGCCCATCGAGAGCGCTGCGTGCATACCAAGTCGCGACTCGCAGGGGTGTTTGTTTGTCTTTCGGTCTCGGCTATCACGCGAACATTCCTTCACTAAACCACGCTCTGAGACAAGTTGTGAGCGGCCCCTGCGACGACGCACCGTATATAATGCCTCTCCCTCCCTATGTTGTAATTACCTTTCCCAGATTTCAAGCTTTGCGAGCTATAACCGCATCCACTCCTTTTAGAAATGTTACTTTCCATGGCCTATGCTATGGCTCTCTGGTCATTTGCAAGTGCTGTCCCGTTCAAGAGGTACGACAACGGCTCTGAGCCAGTACTGTCGACGTTGAGTGCAGCGATTGACACAACAACCACGGTCAACAAGTACATCACGGTGACCCTTCCAGCATCCACGATTACAGGTGGCGGAACAGCAGCTACTTCGGAGCTGCCTGCCTCCACTATTATCGTCACTGAGTACACCACCTTGTCTGATGACGGAAGCACTGTGGTCTCGCCCGTTGCTACATTGACTTCTACTCTCACAGGTCCAATCACCACTTCTACCGTTACCAGTTACATCACAATAACAAGTCCCGATGGGTCTGTTGAGACAGAGGCCGTCGTGAATGTCTGTACGCCAACTACTGTAACAGTTACAGTTGATAAGGCAGCCGTGGGCACCCTGGTTGTCACGACTTCGTTGCCTGTGACAGCGGCCTTTACTTTGAGTGGGCTCACAACCACAATAACGTCATTTGTGGATGTGACAACAACTCTCACTACTTATTCTACGTTGGCTCCAGTTTACTCTCAGACCGCGACCAATGGCACTCTTTCTACAAGAGGAGTGAAGAGAGGCTTGACTTTTGATCTTTAGATTTTGTTTACGAGAATAGGGTTATTGTTAGTTACCAAATTCCAATTGTGTTTAGTATGAGCGCTTCAGTGTAGAATGTGGTAGATTGTACGCCAATCTCATTCCAAGGGCAATTTCCTGGCATAAGCAATCCATGATATGGTGAGCGTGCCTGACACCCAACCCTCTCGTTCACAAGATGGTCATTCGGGGTTTAATTCTCTAGCCAAAGTGCTTTCTACATAAATAAAAACCAATTTATTTGTGGAACTGCTTAGCGGTAGGAAGAATCGACATGCAGTCGCGGCATCGACGAACGCAATGCATTCTGGGCTACTTCCCTCTTGTGACTTATCTCCCATTGCATAACAGCTCTCTCTTGTCGAGTCGAAGCCCTAAATTCAATCCGTTTACTCTTGATAATTCCATAGAATATAATAAATTAAGCAAATTAAATAGCATAAAATAAAAAATATGCCAATGCAAAGAATATTGCAAGTGTTCAAAGATGTTGGCTTCTCTAGAAAACTAAAAGACGGTCATTTGTCGCCAAAAGTAACTCAACATTATTACACCCATATCTCAGGTCGCATATTCGGTAGACCCCAATTAAGCATGAGAATTCACGCCCTGTTTGGAGATCAGTTCGGTGAGTGACGGTCATATCCTAGTCGTTCAGCGCGTTTGCCAACTCCTCCATCCTACACGCTACGCCAAAGTGCGACGCTAATATCATTCCCCTTTACCCGAAAGTGCGCTTTGATGACTCTTGATGGTAATGATTTGATGAACAGTGATGATCGTCTTTCTCCTGTGAGATATCGATCTTCCATGTTGGGAAATGAAAAGTTCGACTTGGGTCGTCAAACGTTCTCGAGCCCTTCGAAGAATCCCAACAAGCAGGAAAAGCCTGTTGGGAACACTTCTGGCTTTCTCAATGAAAGCATGAGACTGAAAAGGCAATCGAGGTTCCCGTTCACCTCACCTCTCAAAGAGGAGAGCGATCTTGCAAACAACAACGGTGGAGTCAAGAGGCGTAACAGCGAGCCGCAGGATTCATTGAAACGAACATCAGACAGGCAGAATAGCCATTCCTATGTTTCTGCCTTGTATAAAACGCCAAGAAAGATGAGCAGCGGATCAGAGGGTACTAATCGTCTCCATCGGCTTGATTGCACAGAGTCCTCACATGAAATCAACGATAATCTGACCGTATTGCGATGCCTTGAGGCTAAACACAAAGCCCAGCTTGAAAAATTCTCTACCCATATTGCAGAACGTGCAGATGAGGTAGTGTCTTTGACGAATAGAGTGAGCGAGCTTCTTTGCTCAACGAAACGTCTTGAGACTTCCCTCATCCAAATTGAATTGGAAAATGCTGAATTGATGAATCAGAAAATGATCCAGGAGGCTGAGATTAGAGTTCTGGAGCAAAAGCGCTCCGCTTATGTCAAGTCGATAAGAGAACGAGACGACCGAATTCAGCTGACGGAATCTAAGATGAGAGCGCTTGAGAAGGATCTTGAGGCTCAAATGAAGCTGAACTCGAATCTTTTCGAAAGATGTGTTGTCGCAGAACATGGCCTTACAGAAAAAGCCAAAGAGCTAGATCTGTGTCGAAGGACAACTGATGATCTAATTGCCGCGAACAGCTCATTAAAGGTCAATTTGAATGAGGCCCGCTCGTTTGAAAACTCTCTACAACACAACTTGAAAACCAAGATAGAAGAGGTTGCAGAGTTGAAGTCCCGAATGCATGCTTTGGAAAAGAGTATATCCGAGCTAAAAAACACTTGTATGGATCACGAAAAGGATCTCATTCGGGCCGAAGATGAATTGACTCACATGGTCGAAGAGAATGCTTCACTTACGAACAAGCTCGCGATGAGCCACGAGGAGAATCGTCAACTCAACTCTGAGAAATCAGATTCATTTAAGAGGCTCGAAGATCATCAAACTGAAAACGCCTCTCTCAGGAAACATTTAAGAGATTTAGAAGAAACGAATTCAGAGTTGGTGGACAGTGTTGCCAATTATCAGAATCAGGTGCGGCTGTTGACATATGAAAGTTCAGAAAAAGACGAAATTATTAGCGGTGATACAAAAAAGATTTCGGAACTTGTCGATGCACTAAATGCAGAGAAGCAGACAGTGGAGGAACTTCGTTCGAGAACAGAGAGTGGCCTGAAACAAGCAGAACTCAGTACCCAAGTCGAGAAACTCAAAGAACAGATGACACATGCAAGAGAGAAAACGGAAAGGAAAATCCTGGAAATAGCGGAACAACTTTATCACCAGTACTCAAAGAAGCATGAACTTAAGGTTTCCCAGTTGAAGGAGAGATATGAGGCTAAACTAAAAGAGAGAGAGGTGGAACTCTCATCAAACAAACAAGAAATTGAAAACTTGAATGTTCGCTTAAAGAACGAATTGAAGGATAAGAATTATTTGCTATCTGTTCTTGAGGATGTTGAAGGCAAAAAATAGCGTCAAGGAGGCGTGCGAGTCCCAATAGTGCGGTGCAACCACCTCCCTTCAGCGTCCATTATTGAGAAGCGAAGTCCGAGGATTATTGCTCCTATTTCCTTAAGAACACCTTTGACAGAACTGCCGAAACACACATCTCATTATTCTTAATGTCAAATTATGAGGCTGGGAAATTGTACGAGTCAGTGATTGAAGAGGTCATTACTGACTCGAGACAGGATTTCGAAGACAGTGGAATAGACGAAACAACTCTCCAGGAGCTAAAAAAGCTCTGGTCAGAGAAGCTCTCACAATCCAGAGTTTGTAAACTTGCTTGGGATGACGAAGAGTCGAATCGGAATCTTCATCAAGGACTCCTTGGAGACACCCATTTAAGAGCTGACAATCTACAGATAAGCAACGGTCTAGAGCTTCCGACTGCCGGAGCATATGACTCCTCGGTACCAACACAAACAAATGTTTTAAGTGGTAATGTGAACGGTGCTTACAATATGGGAATTGAATTGCCGATTATCAAGCACGAGTACGCTGATGATTCTGGATTGATGTTGCCCAAAATCAATCAGGGAGATGGTGCTTTTGAGTTTACGGTGAACGCTGACACCGAAACTGCCAGAGGCTTGTTAAAGAGAGCGCAGTCCCTGATTGAGAATGGTCTTTCACAAGCCGATGGTGGCAACGATGATGGCGAACTATTTAATGGCTCTGATGATATCAATTCTGATCTTGATGATGATTTGGACTCTGAAAATTCTGATGACGAAGATATTGACCAAGAAGGTCAGATTATGCTCTGTCTATATGACAAAGTGCAGAGGGTTAAAAACAAATGGAAATGCAACCTCAAGGAGGGCGTTGCGAATATAAACGGCAGAGATTACGTATTCCAAAGAGCTACTGGTGAAAGTGAGTGGTAACGTTGGGCCCTGAGCCCATTAAATTGAGATCAAAAGGTCGGGATCTGCAAGTCCACGTTCTCTCTGTCTTCTTCCGCAAGAGGATTCCCACCTTCAAATATGCAATGAAAATCTGTAATGCATAGACTCACAACGTCAACCGAAAGATTAAGGGTTGGCACGAAAACTATGCAAACGTTTTTCAAGGTCATCTTGTTATCGATACTTTGCGCTGTAACCATATTCAAAAAACGGAATAACACGTAGCAAACATTGAAGCGAGTTGCGCTTAGACAACCATCATTTCGGAGAAGATCTCGGTAGCGCTTGGCTAGATTCCCGCGCTGCTGATCGCCGTACCTTGTAATCATGCTCTGCATTCGCAGGTATGCTTCCTCACCAAATATATTTGTTGGAAGTTCCCTAAAATAAGACTTCAAAAGGCCCGAAACCGTATGCATGTCTGGTTTGATCGCACACTCAAATAGATCAATATCAAAACTGGAATTAAACGCATCTTTAAGCAGCCTAATATTCGATGCCAGCCCGCTTAGCCTGAATATTCCTTCCTCGTATATGGCGCCAGTTCTGAGCAAAAAATCAAAGCAGCGAAAGCACACACTGGGGACAGATTTCTCCCAAAGCCTGTGAGCCGAAAGGGAAACAGCCTCTTCGATATCGCGCCCGAACACACGGTTTTGCATCTCGTTATTTAGACTCATCTGCTCCAAGTAACTTGTCATCGGTCTTTCATTCATCGTATGAGTTGAATCGTCCTGTTCTTGGTAGTCGTCAGTACGCTTTGATCTAAACTGGAATAAAGCACGCTTGCGCAATTTCTTTTGATCTTTTGGCTCAGCGGACGCGCTGGTTTCGACACTTCCACCAGCATTTTCCATGGTGTCATGTTGCGAAGGCATATAATGGGTAGCATTAACATGTGTCGGTAGAGTATCAGTTTCGAAATTGGAAGGCGGAGAATCACGACCTTTTGCTAAAGGATCATTTTCAGTGAACTCAACCATCGCTGCCACCCACATGTCGCGCTCCTCATCGGACTCAGCACAAAAGAAGTGTTTGGGATAGCTCGAAATCTTTGAGCTCTTGCTGTTTTCAAGTATCAAGAACGCGTGGCGATAGCCTTTCTCCTCCGCGATTGCATCGGAAGATTGGCGTCCGATCTGTGATCCCAGAAGGACTATGTGCTCTAGCAAATTTCCACCAGGAAAATCGTAGATTTCCAAAGCCGGACCGTCAACCTGGCACCATCGGACTTTCCAGGTTGTCCCAAGACCCTTGTATCGTCTAATTAAGAAGCCTTCCTTCCTCGCTCCAGATTTGTAGTCATCGAGCGGGTTCACAATGTTTAGCGATAAGAATTTGCAAATTCTAAACAAAATCATCTGAGGAATATGTGGTATTTTGAATAAGTCGTCACAATAATCTTGAAGAGCCTGCTTTCGGACCGCTACCTTTTGCGGAGCGGAGGACCCAAATAACGATTTGTCAGGAAGTTGTGAGATACCGAACACCTCAATTGTAGGCCTTATGTCATTATCAAAAGCAGATATTTGTGAAAGGCTCTTTCTTATTCTCCACATTTCCTTCCCCGATTCATAATCATTTACGCAAAAGGTGCAATAAGGTTCATCGAACCTTCTGGATGGTGTAGCAATTGTACTACTGACCTCAATGCGAATGGAATAAAATTCTTCCGGTTTGACAAATAGAGCCACCAACTCTTCTTCTGACCTCTTTGGTCGTATTACCTGGAATGTCGATCCAGAAAAATTGCTAGCCGGACTGGCTATGGAATCTGAGGACCTAAACGGATGACTAGAAGGTGAGCTCGCGGGTTCTGAGTTGAGATGAGGATGAGCCAACGGTGCAGTTGAGTTTTGTGAGCGTCGATGAGTTGTCACGTCTTCTGAAGGTATGGTGTATGGCAGATCAACAGAAAGTTGGGGAGACGGGAAGCCTTGGCCAACATGTTTTTCGGTATACAAGCCGTTGCTAGGAGTCGTTGATGGTCGCCGCAGACTGCGAGCCTCTACAGAGTGGGAATCATCCGCCTTCAAATCGGACCCCCTGCTCGTGAAACGTTCTAGAGTTTGCGGAAGCCTGATTTTCGACTTATAAACGCTCGATGATGTATGCTTCAAATCGATTGAGCTGTCTGCTTCGGGTGCCAAGGGCTCGCTTTGGCTGCCCTGGTCGTCAAACTGGGTATCTTCTGGGCAGTCGAATGTGATTTCATGAGCGATAGTGTCATCGGGGCCCTCGAGTGAGATCGATTTAGAAGTGGCTGTTGAGAGTTCCTTTTTGAAGTTCTTTGACAAGGGCATTCCGTCAAGTGCTGCTATAGGCCCGTTCGATGTGACACTTACAACACTTTCAGAATCGGACTCAGCTTTCTCAGAAGAAGTGGGCACATTCATCAGGCTTAGACGTCTTCTAGCTGACCGCTGCGGTACATCGTTTGGGGATGAAGCAGGCAAAATGCCTACTTCAGCAGGTGCCTTATTGATGGACGGCGACAGACGCGATAAGTTCTCAATCACTCGATCTCTTTCCTTAATCAGATATTGTAACTCTTTTATTTCAAACAATAGAAGTTCAATGAATTCCTTGTCATTGTACTTCCATCGATCAAAAAGTGGGTTGGACGGCGTTATATTCGAAGCTTTGTCCGTTGGCATATTTGAATGCATTGGCACGGGTACGGCAATTCAGGTGCTCCGTAAAGGGTACAAAGGGAACAGTTTCGGTGAAAAACTCTCTGGAAATGAACCAGCTTGAGAGGTTGCTCCAAGTTGGAGAGGTCGCTCCTTGCAAGTTGGGGTAGTGTAAGAAAAGGCCGAGAGAAGAGAGGTACGGGTTTTTATGAGTGTCTCCACAGTCTGGGGTAAATTCTAATTATTTTTTCTTTGTTGTGACCTTGTAAATCTTAAAAGTCGTCTTTTATCATCAGGATCTCTTTTAGGGCTCTCTGATATTAAATTAGAGGCTTCATCAGAAAGAATATCACGTAACATTCTGGGTGCTTGTGGGGAAGTGGAGCTTTCTCTCAACGTTTCGGGGTCCACCTGCCTTTTCGGTTTTCCATAAATGTAGTCCGTTGGTAAAATTGAATTGGGCAACATTGCACGCCCTAGTTTTATGACTTCATTAGCCCAGACTGTAAGTTCTGTCTTCGGGTTTTTGTAAGGCAGCCACAGACTTCTGCAGCCCTTGCTCAATTCTCTCATGACGAGAGATGATCCCCACGCATGATCCCACAAATTCTCATCATTTTCACTTGATTTGTCTGGATTATTGGTGAATCCGATTAGATGTGAGAACAGGCCAGAGATCAATGCCGCATCAGAGTACCCTCCTTCGAGTACTGACAAGACCCTTCCCTCTGTATGAATTTGAGCAAGCTTAACAACATCTTTGGAAAATGTCGAATAAAATGATGTAGGCACATTTACCCCGTGACGCTGCATCTGCGCATCTTCATACTCGGACGCGTCAAACCCTGCTGAGATGATAATGAGTGGTTTGAATACTGGGACAGGTTTCGGCTTTTTGACGGGCTGCTTAAACGTATGTGGCCTTGCACGATACTTGTTGTACTTGGCCAAATCAGCGAGATATTCGGTGACGAGCTGCTCGTGATTCTTCTTCAGCTGGAGTAGAAATTGATTTGCCCTGTTCAATATCGCGACGTATTTCGTTTTGTAGAGTTTGTAGAACTCGTCTTCGGATTGCCATTCCTGCAAATGCACGTTCCATAGCACCAAGTCGTGATCCATCACACATAGGGAGGCATTCTTTATATTCTCCTTTGTTGCATAACCGAGCTCTGTGGGGTAAGATTTGATATCGTGAAGGGAGAAATAACCTACCACAGGAGCCCTCGGCTTAGACTTTCCAAATTCGTCTCGAGAATCAGTGTCCCCGTCAGGGCTCTCTTTGCCATAATCGCCAAGGAAGCCTGCTCGCTCCCAGCAAATGTCTTGAGAGCCATCGCCATGGTGTAGATCAATATCAAGAATAGCACAATGGGATACGTTGTACGTCTCATTGGCGTACTCAACAGCAATTTGGGCATTATTGAGCATGCAGAAACCGCTCGGAAGCGAAGCGTGCGAATGATGCCCAGGGGGTCGAATGACTGCAAATACAAGCTTGTGGAATTCTGGCAGCCTCTCATCCGTATATAGCGAATCAATAGCCATCTCAATTGTTCCCAACACTCCTTCAAGGGCTGTGAGTGTTCTTGGAATGATGTAAATATCTCCAGAGTTCCATTCCTTTGGAACCTCTAGTTCGTCTCGCTCAAGCTTCGAATCTGATTGCAAGCATAATTCTTGAAGTGTTTGAGGCCACTTAGATCCATGGACCTTCTGTACATAGCTAGAGAATATGGAAGCCCTCTTTGTACAACAACGAACATCGTAGAAAAAGGGAAACATAGTCTTGGCTGCTGCAATACCAATAGACGTAGCAAGTAAACGCTGTGGTCTTTCGAATATTGTAGACAAATATGACTTTGAAACCCATTTGCGGCCGAAAGCATGCTCTGGAGAATAAGGTGATAGAAGAATAAGGGTTTCATCACTTTTTGACTCAAACTTGTAGCTAAGCTCGTAAATTTGTGGATTGGCAGTCAAAAATTCATTGAACCTTCTCTTGAACTGACTCATATCGAGATCTATGTCGTCGCTTAGATTGGCCTTGCTAAGTGAAAAGCGACTCGTGTCATCCGGCGTAAACTCACCATTCAGCGGGTTATGCGACTGATCATGTAGAATTTGATGATTCTTGGATGAGCCAACGACATTCAGCCGTCCAATGTTCAACTTGTCATCTGATCGAAGCTCGAGGTTTGCACCATGAATAAAAGTAGTATGATCTATTGATATGTCCTCGTCAGTTGTTGGCCTGATATTCAAAGTTGTTTCGAATTGCGTAATTAATGATTCCTCATCTTCATCTATAGAGCTGTTGGTGACCATTGCTGTCAAACCGATTCGAGTAGAGGATGCTCGAAATCACGCTCTGCACTCTTTGCGAGCGCGCGCATGCAGTGGTCGCCATGCCATACTCAATACAAAAATTAATGTCTCTATAATGTATTCTCCCGAAATATTTTAGCGGCGTCTGCCCTTGAGCACATTCTCAATGAACGCTTCGCCTGCTTTGTATGAGGACCGCACCAATGGGCCACTGGCCACGTACAAGAAACCCAAACCTAACGCGACCGATTTCCAGTATTCGAATTTCTCGGGTTTCACGTACTCGACAACCTTCATGTGCCTCCGTGTGGGCCTCATATATTGCCCGAATGTAACAACGTCGCATTCTATAGATCTCAAATCTTTCAAGGTCTGCAATACCTGATCGTCAGTCTCACCCAACCCGAGCATCAAAGAAGTTTTGGTAACAAGGCTGGGCTTTATTTGCTTGGCCTTATGAAGGACTGACAATGACTGTCGATAAGTAGCCCGACGATCGCGGACGTGAGGAGTCAAAAATTCAACCGTTTCGAGGTTGTGTGCATAGACATCCAATCCCGAGGTCGCAAGGGTTTCACAGCTGCTAAGATCACCGCGGAAATCACCTCCCAAAACCTCGACTAGGGTCTTGGGTGACTTTTGCTTGATCTTTTGGACGGTTTCTGCCAAGTGTTTTGCACCACCGTCTGGAAGATCATCTCTGTCGACTGTAGTCAAAACAACGTAACCCAAGCCCCACCTCAGGATTGCCTCAGCAGTGTTCTCTGGTTCCAAGGGATCGGGAGCTCCGGGATTACGGTTCGTTTTAACGGAGCAGAACCTGCAGCCTCTTGTACAAGTATCGCCAAGAAGCATTATTGTTGCGGTTGCTGCGCTTTTATCTCCACCCCAGCATTCTCCTATATTCGGACACTTGGCTTCCTCGCAAACAGTTGCGAGTTTGAGTTCACGCAAATCACGCTTAAGGCTATGAAACTCCGGTCCTTTCGGCACCGGAACTTTCAACCAAGATGGAAGTCTCGCATCTCCATCAACCCGGGCTTTTTCTAAGGGGTCAATAGAGGCTTCTGCAGCACTCCCATTGAGGAAATCGCTGAAAGATGGTCCCTTATTTAAAGAATCGGAAAATACAGTTTTCCGTCTTACAGCTTGTTTCAAGGGAGCCGAAGTTTCACTGTACCCTCTTCTCACGAATTTTCGATAACTGAGTCTTGGGAACATGCCTCTTTAACAATTTTTGGTGATGTGTGCGCAGATTAGAAGCAGGACAAAATAGCTGACTCTGCCAGCCAATAGGAAAGATGCCAAAGTTAACTAGATGCTTTAATATTATGCGTTTATTATTTTGCTCATGCTCAATGACTTACCATCATAACAAGCGATGAATAGTGTTCTCCTCAAATTGTTCTAAATCATGCAAACTTTCCCACCAACGAAACAAGAACGTCTCGCAAATCAATTTGAACCAAGGAGTGAAAACAAGTGAAGAGTCGGAAAGCATCACCTTCAATTTTTCAATTGTCACAAACTCGTGAGCCATGACTTCGTTCAAGTTAGGCGAAAGATTAATTTCCTCTGTTGCTCTCAAAATTAGAATGTAGTCAATTTCATGCTCTCCCCACTTCGACTCTTCTCCACTAGCCGATTTGTAATGAATTCTAGTCAAGAACTGGAAATCGTCGACGTTGAAAGTGGACTCTGGGATCCCTAACTCGTGAAACAACTTCCTTATAGCAGCATTTTTGGCTCCAACAATCGCGACTTCTAAATCGTTCTTAGAACCAACCTGCTCCCCACCATTGAATCCTAGCTCGGACTTCACGCAAAGTGGATGAGAGCAGCATGTATTTGTCCACATGGCTGGGAACGTGATTTTCTCTTCTGCACGTTGTTGCAACAATAATCGATCGTGCTTATCAAAAAGAAACACAGAAAATGCCCTGTGCAACAATCCTTCATCAATGTTCTCCATCAAATGACATAATTTTTTCGTACCGGCTCCAATTGGTCGGTCATTGTAGTCAAGGACGATACACAATTCGTCCATGAGCCTGATCTGTTCCTCGTCATGGCCATCGAAAACAGTGTTGTCGGGATCAGCTGGATCCCGAGAAACTGGCGTTCCAGAGATGTTTTCCAAGGGAACAATATCCGGCCATCTTCTCTTTATATCACCTTCTTGAAGATTCTTTACGAGTTCAGCGAAGTCAGAAGCCATGGTTCTATACGACGGGTAGAACTTTTGTAAGTCAACGCGCAGCGTTTTACATACAGTCTGAAATCCACACCAACTTAATACAGTTGCCGTAGTAGCGGCAGTAGTTGCGAATACTCGATAGAATGCATGACGAATAAAGCGATTTACGCATCCTATTTAACATCTTCTATATTATTGCTGTGTCTACCTCCTAATGAAAGTTCTCGAAAATTGTCGCAGACACGACCGGAGAGGTGTTGGTGGCCGAAATTTTCCAATCGGCGCATACGTATCTATAAACTTGATGTCTGCAATCCAACGACCAAAGCGCTTCATCAAGCGCCCCGATGGCACTGAAATGAAGAAGGAGGTGGATGCCTTGCGTGAAGAGATCAAGCAATTAGACTTGGCCAACGCAGAGATCAATGCACAAATTGAGAAGACTGTCCCTCCAGCTGATGTGTCTGAGAAGAGAAAAACACTTCAGCAACAATTGAAGGAAATTATCGCGAAACAAGCCAACTTTAAGCAGGAAAGGAACGCTATTCACGAGCAGATCAAGAACACCGATATTAACTTGAAACGCAAGGTGGGCGAGATCCAAAAAGTGACTGCGAAGAACAGTTTCAAGAACGTACGCGAGGTAGATGCCAGAATTGCTCACTTGGACGAGTTAGTTGGATCTGGTACTCTCAAATTGGCTGAAGAGCGGAAGACCATCAAGGAAATGACCTCCTTGCGTAAGTTGCGTAAGGACTACGCCGATGTTGCCAAGCAACAGGAAGCCATTGACAAGGATGAGCAAAAGATTGCTGAGTTGAAGAAGAGCTTATCGAGCATTGGAAGCAAAGAAGTTCAGCAACAATTTGAGCAGATTCAAAAAGAGTTGTCTGTAATTGATGAAGCGAACAAATCCATTTACAACAAGAAGTCTCAATTGTTCGATAAGCGCACGAAAGTGAAGAAGAGCAAGGATGAGTTGTACGACAAAATCAAGAAGTTGAGGGCGGATTACGATGCAGAATTCGCCAAATTTAAACTGTTGTTGGCTGAGGAGCAAAAGAAGAGGGACGAGGAGTACAAATCTCATCAAGCAGAGCGTAAACAATCCAAGCTTAGAGAAATAGCGGAGAAGCGTTTGGCTGAGGCTCTGGTTCCCGCCTTCACTCATGAAATCAGCGAGATTCACTCCTTGTTGAGTTATTTTGATCCAAACTACGTTAAGACTCAAAAGAACACCATCGCCGAAGCGACCAAGAGCCAGTTTGAATCAAACCGCCCTGCTATTCAGGTCGACATGCCTGAAGACGTTGTGATTTTGAAAAAAGAGCAGCAGTCTTTCTTTGAGGGGTCAAAGCTGAAGAAAAACAAGAAAAAGGCTCCCAAAAAGAAGGCATTTACTGTGGACCCAGAAGTTATCATCTCCTTGGCCGACTTGTCTATTCCTTTGCCTACATCCAACGAAGACGTCCCAGAAACTATTCAGGTATTGAAAGAGACTTTGGATGCTTTAGAGTCCAAGCAAGCGGATCAGACGAATACGAACATTGAGAAAGCGAAGGCTGAAATTGCCAAGTTGGATGCAGACTCGATTGAAGATTCAAGTGACGAAGAGGACTAAAATAAAGGGGCTCTCTCCTGCTATTTGAGGCTGCAACATTGAAAATTCTTAATAAACAAGGATTGATACTATAGAAATTGCATTTTGAAGGCTTCTCTTGATAACCACAACTATATACAGGATCTCATCTCCGTAGACTCGATCTTGACGTTGGGTCGCTTCCCCAGATATTCAGGTGCAATGGCCAATAGTTCCAGAACGGTAGCGATTTGCATTCCCGCATCGAGCATCTCTAGATCAAGATCAGTATCGTTAGAGCATGACACTCACGTTGCATATCAAATAGCCAAAGCTTGTTCCACGTACAACGTGTCTGAAATTGTTGTATTCGATAACTTGAAACAGGCAAAGCCCATGGCAACTAGTGCTGTTGTTGAAGAGCTGAGAGAATTTGGAAACAAAAAGACTGTTTTCGAGGAAGTGGGCCAATCGGATCCGACTCCCCTTAACGGCCCCGCTTCATCCACTTCCGACTCCCCGTCTAGCGAAGCGCTTCTACTTGCAAGTTTACTACAAGTTTTTGTTACCCCTCCATATTTGATGAAGCCGCTATTCAGGCACTCGAAGTTTAAAAAGAAGCTTGCCTATGCCATGCGGTTACCCACGATTAGTACCCTCCCTTTCATGAGGAACGAGAAGTCAAGAAGCAATTTTAAAGAGGGCCTTACTGTATCTAAGCAGACCCCAAAAATTGTCAAGAAGGGAAAGAAAGTCAGTTCACTCCGGAAACTTAAAAGCACCCCGTACGTGAATGTGGGAGACGATAAGCTACTCAAACTAAATGGACCTCAGTTACCTACAAATGTGAGAGTCACTGTGGATATGAAAAATATGGTAGTCGTAAGTCCTCAGGACGCATACGGCTCTTCAGGTGCATCATCTTCTTACGGATTTCAGGTTCGTTATGTCGATAATTTTAAATCGCTCTTCACCGAGCTGTCATTTGAGGAAGGTTACAGCGAGTCAATTTATATCGATGCGGACACTTTCTTTGGAGATTCAACACGTACTTCGCTTGGTGAAAAGAAAGAAGTCGGTGCTGGGCCAGTGATGATGATGTTGGGAAACTACAAAGATTACCAGAGATGCTTCGAGTCGCAAAAGATTGAGGGCATTAGCGAGGTTTCTGAGCTTTTTGATGGTCAAATCATGATACCAGCGTCTGTTAGAGTGGAGGATGCTGTGTGTATTGCCCTTGCAAAAATCACCTAGATTCCTTTCACATCATCCTATTGCGAGTATTTTAACGAGATTTAATATCTTAGAATTGCTAATTAATCACGAAACGCACTTTTTTGAGAGTGTAGTTTTAACTAAGTAGCCCAGCCTTCCCCTGTTTGTTTATTTACTATTGGTCACGTGCATGGTTAATACTCTCGAAAATCACCGGAAAACTTGGCGAAGAAGAAGGTTGGGAAACATTCCTTCGTCATAACTATCTATAAAATACTACTATCCTTCCCTTGCTGTAAAAATGAAGTAAATTGTAATTAGTGGGTAATCACGTGATGACCTAAAAATAGAGTGGGCTCGATCTGGACCTTTGCTTGTGTTCGCACTTCTCTGACCCAACGACACCACCTTACATACTACACTCGTTGAAATGCAATTTAGGGCTCTTTGTGCACTTGCCTCGGCTGTATCTGCTGTTGCGGCAGTTGGAGATGTATGTTCTTGATTTCGTCCTCCTCAAAAAGACACAGTGGTCGAATGAACGTCGAATAAAAAACAAATACTAACACCAGCTCGGTTTTAACCTTGGAGTTAAGGACAACGAGGGAAACTGTAAGAGCAGCAGTGAGTACGAGAGTGACTTCTCTTACTTGAAGTCTTACACCAGCATTGTGAAGACTTACGCCGTTTCGGACTGTAACACTTTGGAAATTTTAGGTCCAGCCGCCGAGGCAGCCGGCTTCCAAGTCATGTTCGGAATCTGGCCTACTGATAGCGCCCACTTCGAGGCAGAGCAGGAGGCTTTGAAGAACTATTTGCCAACCATTTCAAAGAGCACTGTCAAGGTCTTCACCGTGGGATCTGAAGCTTTGTACCGTGACGATATGACTGCGACCGAGTTAGCCTCTGCTATTGACACGATCAAGAGTTTGTTGGCTGATATCAAAGACAAAAATGGTGAGTCATATGGCGATGTTGCGGTGGGCACTGTTGACTCTTGGAATGTTTTGGTCGACGGTGCAAGTCTCCCAGCCATTAAAGCTGCCGACTTTGTTTTCGCCAACGCATTCTCGTACTGGCAGGGCCAGACTATGCAAAATTCGTCCTACTCTTTCTTTGATGACATCATGCAAGCATTGCAGACTATCCAGACTGCAAAGGGCACTACTGACCTCAACTTCTGGGTTGGAGAAACTGGTTGGCCAACTGAGGGTACGAACTTTGACTCGTCTTATCCTTCTGTCGCAAATGCGAAGGAGTTCTGGCAGCAGGGCGTGTGTGCCATGAGAGCTTGGGGTGTAAACGTGTGTGTGTTCGAGGCATTCGATGAGGCTTGGAAGCCAAACACCTCTGGCACGAGCGATGTTGAGAAACACTGGGGTGTGTTCGACTCTTCTAACTCGTTGAAGTACTCCTTAGACTGTGGCTTTTAAGTCCGGTCCATTGATACCCTTCAAAAATAATACATCTGCTTGTTTTGGTTATTTTTTAAAGAAAATCGTATTTCACTTTAAGCATTGTACGGGTGAGAATGCCTTTCAAAACAGAATAACGGCGGGGTTGTGAGATGGAATTCGCCAGGCCGTTGAGCTTCCAAACACACAAAGCTACTAACTGGCACACTTATCTACAGACCTTACTTTTCTCCCTCAAGATAGCACAGTTGGTAGGAAAGGCCAAAATTAATAATAAAATGACTCTTCCCATCTACACTTTGATGCTCACTCACAGATATTTGTAGCCTGGAAGCCTAACATAGACGTCGTAATCATTCGTCAACTGAATAACTACGGCCATGATCGTATAGTATAGACCTGAAAATTTATGGTACAAAAATGGCCTTGGCTGCAAACTATATTTCTTTTTGTACCGCGAAGGACCACGAAGGTCTATAAGTTTCGAAACTACAAGACGTCTGGGTCTACCGCGCTTCAAAAATGATTTTATATCACTAAATAAACAATTTCTTTTTCCTTTTTTTTTTTCTTTTTTTTTTTCTTTTCTAATGAAATCATCGTCTCAAATATCAACATTCACGATTGTGTTGGCGAAATTCTCTGAAATCGCCTAAGGTCCGCTTACACGGCGACTCCTCCTAACAGGAGGAGGAGCAATCATTGGATTACACAAACCAAACGATGCGCCCGACCTTAGACACGGTTTAAGAGGTTTAGCCCTAAAGTTATGTTTGTATTTGCTCATCAAGATCGGTGGATCCTCTTGGCGAAATCGCCTTGTATCCGTCCGTGGAGCTGTTTCCAAGCTAGGCGAAAAGTTGTCTCTCGGATCGTGATCGCCATGGAATCTCACAATTCGAAATCGCCAATTCCATTTTAGCTTTGGAGCTGATGCTTTAATATCCTCTTTCGAAATTGGCCATGGTTTAGGAATAAGTGCCTCGAGCTCATGATAGAAGCCTTGTTTCCCAAAGATATCTTTGCTTTTAATTTCCAGGCGACTTGTCTTCTGGCTTGAAAGAAGACCTAATGTATTTTCCTCTTGGTCCAATATTTGCCACCACTCTATTGGCAGCTTGGCCGTTCTGTTTCTTGCTGATGGGCCGTAGTTGGAGTACAATCTTCGCTGCACTGAATGATCAACTTGGAGTAAATGACGGCGATTTTGAAAGTCAAGAACGGCATCTGCAGACCGAGCCATTAGACTGAATTCGTCATCGATGGAGTGAATTAACGTGTGCCTCTCCCATGCGGAAACTACAATCAGCAGGGCCCGTCGTTTTAGAAACCCCGCCATGTTTTTTGCTTGGGAAACCCGCTTCTTCCACAAGCCTATGGAGGGAGTGAGAAAGTCTCCATGAAGAGACTTGGCCCCTCTTTCAATTGTCGCTTGCGTCTGGGAAGTTGAAGATACCAAAGTGTCTTTCTGGGCAACGGCGTCATATTTATTTCGAGAGAGAGCAGCTCTTAAACTGTCACTGGACAGGAGCAGTGCAAAATACTCGACTGAGTTGGCGCGTTTTGTGGTTTTTGCAAGTTCGAGTTTTTCTTTGCGAACAAGTTGGTTCATGTTCACAGACCGGATGTAGTTCTGCAAAGGCTGAAATCTTAAACATCCGAAAATCTCTGTTGCAGATAGAGAACCTCCAGTGAGACCGACAAGCAATATTAGAGTGCAACACTTCAAGGCGGAGTAGGAGTCGCAAGCAGGCAAAACTTGAGCAGAGCCAGCACCTGAAGTGGGCTCAGACTGATCAGTAAGAGCAGCCGACTGGGAGCTACCAGGTTTAAATCCAGCGCTCACCGTCATGCAAGTTTTGTGAGTTGACTTGTCTTCAGGTCCAATTTGAATCGGCTCGCCTGTGTCATTTGTGTTCTTGTTCTCACTTAGGACAACTTCAACGAGTGGGAATTTAAAACGATACAAGGCAAGCTCAGGTTGGCTGCTGTTTGTACTGTTTGCAGAGTTTGTGGCCTCTTCACACTGGTTGCGGACTTTGGCCAAGGTGATTGCAAATTGGCTCCTTAGTAGATGGCGTTTCGAATACTTCGGTCTCGGCTGCAATTTGAATGATCTCATGTGCTCAGAGTTTCTTTGACGCCCGTGGCCAAAGCGACGGGCAGGGACAGGGACCGTCCCAAACGCCTTTGTGAAGCGATTTTCAATGCTGAAGAGACGGCTTTTGAGACAAGAATCTATGGGAGACCCATAATTTGATTGGAAGAACTTCATAATACGCAAAATTATCTTTGGTAACTTCAACGGTACAAGAAAGTGGTAGTGAAAGGGGGAGAACCACAAACCCGGCTGCGAGAATGAGGATTAAATAGCTTTACGTCGCACAAAATGAATAGAATATTTGCATGGTGGCACTCATTTAGTAAATTTAATTTCCTTTAACCTACGTTGAAGAGAGGATTTTGCAGCCATTTCGACTGGTCAATCAGTGTTGTATCTTCAACCTGAAATGACCTATCTAGTGTCCAGATGTTACGAAAGATGCGAGAAAGTAGAATTTATGTTTCTGTGCTATCTTAGATACAAAGACTTCTCATAGATAGAGTGGCCCTCAAAGAGCTGCTCTTAGGGAAGAAAGGAGTTGGAAATATTTTGGTTTTACAAACTTGAAATCCGAAGATTAATTTTAGGCAGTCGAGTTCCATGAAAATGATGACTTTATATAAGGATTTCAAATCTCTGTCTCTATCATTGGTTACCGTTTTTGGATGTGTCACAAGTTAACCTCATGGAGTGCAACTTGACTGCTCGCGGAGTCTCAAAATCATATGAAGTAGGGTTCAACCCTTCAACGAGAGGGCAGATTTAGCAATACATTACTTGAGATTACAAAAAATGAACTCAAGCGAGTTTTTCCAATGTAAAGGTTTTCGTCACTTGAAGAGGCACTTGACTGGGATTGACCATAAGCATACCTGACTGTTCTTTTGATAATACTTATATCTAGTTGCAAAAACCCATCGCCCCAATGTGCCATTGGTAAAAATCTATAACAGATGCTCACAGAGCAGTGTAGTTTCGCAAATATCCGATATACCTATGCAGATGGATCCAATTATTTTCAGCCCTTCAGAAGCTTCCAGGCAGCCCCAATACGTACAGCTAGGCCAAGTTTTCCTATTCTTCAGCCAGTAAGACAGTCCTAGTCGCTATCACTACCTGCAGGAATACCACAAATTACCCCGTCTGGTGGATTTAAATAGGTTGATGTGGGCAAGAAAAGGCATCTGGAGCTCGATTGTAGTTTATGTTGGAATCATGTCCAAAATTAGCTGGCTGGGAAACCTTTGTGGAGTGTAGGCGAGCGATGGCACTTCCCTGGCTTCCTGGCCTCGCTGGAGATAGTTGGGAGGAATCGCAGCTTATAAAATTCACGAAAATGAAAGATGCACTAATCATTTTTTTTTTTGGGGGTATTTCACCCTCAAAAGGTAACTCAAGGTGAAGCTTTCTCTGTTTTTCGAACATAATGACTCCGTGGCCAAGCTGGTTAAGGCGTAAGACTGTTAATCTTGAGATCGTGAGTTCGATCCTCACCGGGGTCGTTAGCTTTTTGTAACATCAAAAGCGAGCCTTTAAGAAAACTTAGTTTTTATTACGGTTATTGATTCTAATCCATTGATTTTCTTACATGTTGCCATTTATACGGTGACCAATTCTAAACCATTGATTTTATTAAATAATGCCATTTATACGTTCACTAGGAGAAGAACGGTAGCAGCTAAGACTGAAAAGATATCCGTACGTCTGCGCCCGGCAGAAGAGGAAGGACTCACCAGATTGCTTGCACTAGACTGAGCGGAGCTCAGTGGCCCAGCACTCGTTGCAGTTGAGAGAGTTGTTGGACTGGAAGGAGAAGTCGGAAGCGCTGGGGCAGTGGTTTCAGATGATTGAGAGCTCTCTGCACTAACTAGCGTGCTTTCAGCAGCCACTGAGCTATGGGATGTGGGGCTGCTGGCTGTGCTCAGCGCACTTGAAGCCGACAGCAGATCTGAGGTAGAACTAGAATGCTGTGAGGACGTCGAGGAAGTGGATGATGCGGATGCAGATGCGGATGAGGACGAGGCACTCGAAGAACTCGAGGAGCTCTCGGCGGAGGAAGAGGAGGGCTCGGCGGAGGAAGAGGAGCTTGAGGAGCTGGATGACAGCGACAGCAGGCTAGGGCTGTCAGAAACAGCACCACCCAGAGCGAGAACACTGAACTCCTTTTCGCCCTGTTCCTCACGGCCATTAACCTCGCCGTCTTCGGCCACAATGGACTCCCAAGATCCAGACTTGTCGCCGTAGCTGTAGGACTTGCCTGTTGAGTAGTCCAGTGCAATGATGGACTGGATGTACATAGTGAAGGGAGCCTTGGAATAGTCAGTTGCGCCACCGGCCCACTCGATGGTTCCGGGAGGGTTGGATGAGTCTCCTCCCGCCCAGTTTCCTGCCATGATATACATAGGCGTTTGAGGGTATCCCTGGCCATTATCAGGAAGCACCGTCCGGACAACCGATCCGTCTAAAGAGAAGGTAACGGCGTCCTTTGTGTATTCGATGGTGTAGGTGTGGAAATTGTCCAGTGTTGAGCTCGAAACGGGGTGATATGCACCACGATCGTATGTGACCACCAGACCTTTGCTGAACCAGTTTGACTGGAACTGCATTGGGTCAGTGCCGACTAACTCGATATCGATTTCATCGAGATCTTCGCTCTGAAGGTAGAAAGAAGAGACAATGCCCTGGCCCTTGGCAGCCTTCAAGACCACTTCCACTTTGCCGAACATAATGTAGAAATTGGACTTGATGGATGGGTTGTCGAAGCGCTCGGCAATCTCGAACTCCAATCCATTATCGGTGTACGACAATCCCTTGGGTTTGGTAGCTGTGTAGTGAGACGATTCGGACTTGAAGTCGTCAATGATGGAGGTGGCTAATGCTGGTACTGGCGAACACGAAGTTTCGAGTGGGTTGCAGGAATTTGCACCCGTGATGCCAACGATAAATGCAAGTGCGCAGGTCAGAATGGAAGCTCTCATGACAGAATGTTGAACAAGTGCACTGCTTGATACTATTCACAAATATTCTAGCCTGGGAAAGCGGAGCAGAACACCGCTACTTATTGCATCGGCTCGACGCCAATGTTCGCGTTTCTATAAATAAAGCCTCAGGCGCGCCTCCAATCACGCTAACAGGGGGGGCTTAGACATTGGCAAAAAAAAATACGCGAAGCCCGATTATGCGCAAACACTCCTCAAATCCTCAATTTACAGTCTCGGCTATTGGGGAGTTCAGCCGTGTGCAGCACAACGCTGGTGCCTACGACCGAATCGGGGTGGTGAGCCAGCGAGCAGACCAAACGGCCTACCATGTGAGCAGATCACCGAGGCGGCAAAGTACATCGAGGCGGCTGATTTACAATCGATAAGGCAGCCTCCACAAATGACGAAATGAGGCGGAGAGGAAAACTCACACTTCCCACTTGCTGGCTGGCGGTGCTGCCCAGAAGTCGTGCCAAAACCACAACCATCTGGAGACTCTAGGTGCGAAGTCAAGGCTAACTTAGGTCGTGACGCTACAGCCCTGATGATTATTTACCTCTGCATAGCAGTTAGCGGGGTCCATGCTTTGCCCACTGATTATACCCCAGGTTTGAAATCTGGAAGTCCTGCTGAATCCGGCATCGACACCGTAGTGTTGGTGCTCGTTGTGACCATCTTATCGTTATTGGCGATCCTACTACTATCGCTAATTATTTGCTTGGCTGTAAGATGGCAACGAACGCCCACAGAAGATGAGATCAGCAGAGAAGAGGACAACCAGGCATACCTTGAGCTTAACTCAGAGGAACAAGAGCTATACTTTCAATCCAAGGATTACTTGGCCACCAACGCTATCATAACGGGCGAGCTCACCCTCTCTCAGAACTTGAGCATACAGGAGAGGGGAGTCCAGGCCTGGGAATTTGTCAAAGATTCCATGCTTACCAATAATGATTTGCTCATTGTGAACAAGTGCGAGCTCAACTTTTTCAAGAATTACGAATGCTCTGCCACCACCAACCTACCTGTTCCCAGCACGAATGAAGTGTACTACTTCGAGTCGAAAATCTATACGCTACCTCGTCCGGAAGAGACCCTTGTCTCGATTGGTTTGGGTGTCAAACCTTATCCCTGGTTTAGGCTACCAGGACGTCATCTGCACACAGTATCCTATGACAGCGATGGATACCGACGCCACAACCAGCCATTCCCATTCATCAACGCTCCACCGTTCCCTTCACTACTAGAAGGCGACGTTGTTGGAATAGGATATCGCGTTCGATCGGGAATAGTGTTTTTCACTCGTAATGGCAAGAAAGTCAGTGAAACGAAGCTTGGAGGACACCTCAAGAACTTTAAACCACCCCACGGCGGCCAGCTTTTCCCCATTATTGGCGCCAATAATCTTTGTTCTGTTCATGTCAACTTGGGGCAACGTGGCTTTGTCTTTATAGAGGGCAATGTGAAGAAATGGGGATTCGCTCCTGTCGAGGGAAGCGGGCCGGCCCCGCCAGCCTACAACAAATTCAATGCAGACATATTGTTGGAGCGGTCTGAAATTGACGAGGACAACGATTTGCTCGATCGGGCCAATGACTTTCCCCCCAACTTTTGGGAAGTTCACGCCAATGGCGGCGCTGATGGTCGAGCGTTGGTGCATAAGAGCAGCTACAACGCGTACAGCGAAAATTCGTCGGACGAAAGAATCACAATGAATAGCCTAGTTCCTGAAACTCCGCCAAATTATGAGAGTAATTCCCAAGATGAGAATTACGACGATGTCGAAGAAAGTGAAGGCCAGGAAAATCGACAGGAGCAAGCGGTTCTTGAGGATTTGCGCGATTCGGAGGAGGCTCTGGCGCAACAGGCACACGAACTGGAAGAAGAAGAAGAAGAAGAAGAAGATGAAGAAAATAGTGGTCGCGAGGAAGAAGGAGAAGAAACTGGTGACATTCACGAACAAGAGAGCGAGAGTGGGGACGTCGGTAGGAACCGCGAAGTCCCACTGGTGCTCGGAGAAGAGCCCAACATTGGCGAAAGCGGCACCATACCGCCATCTAGCTCCACACCTGAAGTCGCGATGACGCGGGCTGATGACACACCTGCTTCAGAGTAAAGCACTCGAGGCTGGTTCCCGAGCATGTGTTCTACGTCGATGAGCTCATAATGTGCATCATTGTAATGTAAAATAAGGATAATATACATCCATTGTTTTCAATAGGAGACAGACCAAACGACGTATGTTTAGAGGTCGGGTGATGGTCATCTGTTATTACCTCAGTCAGACAGGAATAATGGGAACGGCATTTCGCAGTGGGGCCCCGCATTATGACGGCGGTTTCGGCCCGCACAATGCCACTTCTTGCGAAAAGGCTGCAACTCCGGGGTCAGTGCGATATTCTGCGGGGAATACCTCGAATATTTTAATTTGGGAAGCTTTAATTTTTAAGCTAGCAGTTTTGACTGAGCGCCCCCACATATTTTGAGTTATCACCAATGAAAAAGTTCGTGTGCGTTCCTTGCGAGCAATACGATGTGGTCATCGTCACTAACGGCACGCCAGCTCAGATCCAGCTTGCCTTGATCCAACTTAATGAGAGAACTGGGAATGAAATACCAATGGAATCTAGGATATCCTATCTCCTGAGCTTTCCTGACCTTGTGTCACATGTCCACCGGAACAGCCACAACCAACAGGAAGTGGTCGAATTTAAGGGAAAGACGGTCTTCATGTTTTTCAACGGGATTGAGTTTGTGCAGACTTTTCTTTCAGACGTGATCGACCATCACAATACGGCATTGAGGTCAGCGATGACGCTGACGAATGGTCCGCAATTTGCAGTTCTCTGCAATACTTATTTCTATTTCGACGCAACTGTCGCTGCAGATCTCACGAAAATGTCCGCGTCCGCAATTTTTGGCGCTACGCAGCTCTCATACAACGTTGTTGGCATTGCCAACGATGTCATCAAAAAATTGGAATTCATGGTCCGCAGAGTGCGTGCCATTTTCATCGACGATGTCTTTATAGGGGATGAAAAGGCGTTTGATATCCGTGGCCTTTTAAGGAATCACGCTAACATTGAGGAAGTCCTTCTTGCCAGCAAGCTGCCACTTCAAATGCGGGGGTTGATTGTTTAAATAACAAGTGCGATAAGCAAATCATGTTCATAACGAGAACGAGCGCTGAAAAGTATCGTTTGCAGTTGACAAATAACCAGAGCCGGAGTGGTCTGCCGCTTGGACTTTCCGAATTGGGCCATATACACATGGGGAATGAACGCATGGAAAGGGCGCCCGATTTATGCCAAACTGGGTGCTGCAAGGAGTTAAGCACTACTAGATCCCCTTCCTGTCTCCTTTCAGACAGGTCTATGCGGCTGCCTGATTTGGACTATGTCTGTCAATGCGCGTGCACGATTCCGCCCGTTGCAGCCGCGAGATAAGAATTCCGCTCAAATACACATAGTTACTTCTTTTACACTCACAACTTCCGGTTAGTAACAATATGCTTCTTATCTACATTCTTCTTACGGCAGTGCTTTGCTCAGTTGCTGCATACAGATATAGCTCGAAGTCAGCCACAGAGCACGCGAAACAATCAATACCGCCAGTTGATGATTCATTCGAATGGGAGAAGGCTGAACCATTATACCTTCGTCCTTTCGAAGGCAAGAAGAATTTTCGCCCGTCGATGGGAATCAGAAACATTTCTGACCAGAGGGAAGATTTGTTCCTCATAGAGAGCACCTACCTAGAGAGTGTCAAACGGAGACAACTGCACCTTGCCGAATACGAAAGCAAATTGCTCTTCTGTTTCGAGAATCCACGAGCCGTTGCCGCAGTCAGGGAATACTATGAGACTGCCATGGACTTCTTGTGCCAGAGATACCCCCGGTACTTTCATGAAGAGGAAAAGGGCATACGAAACAAAATCACGCAGGAATTACTCCCCAAGAATGGAGACGATCACTCTCCTGAGGATCTTTTGAAGCTTCTCCTTTGCAACATGGAGGAGGATCTCGTGCTCCTTCTCAAAGACAACCCCAATGACCCAGAAGAAGAATACATTCTTCGTGCCAGTATTAATGGTTCCCCGGCTGGGTTCGACCCCTCACATGGCTACAACACGCCGATTTCCAGCATCCATAAACCAGTACCTCAGTACAAAGACCGTCTCAGCTCTCCCATGCATAGATTTTTCAACAAGTTGAAACCCTCAGACATGTGGATTCGGGGCAATTGGTCTGTCCAAACGAACAATGTGATATTCAAGTTGGAGGATCACCACGCACGCCCAGGGGAGAAGTTACAGAAACTCCAGGTATCCGATATTGATTTCGAGAACGGTTGCTTCATGCGGTGCGAGCGTCAGGTGCTCACTCGTTTGCCCAAATCAAGAGCCGTCATAATGGTTGTTAGAACTTACTTAATTCCTGTTAAAAAACTCAAGGCTGACGGCTACGGCGAAGAGCTTGCAACTGCGATAGAGTCCTTGCCGGAGGACCTTGCCTTCTACAAGAGACGACAGCTTTGGGGCGACGCAGTAAAGGAATACTTGCTATCATAGAGGTTTTTGCATACGTGGAATAGAATTGTCGCGTATTTTGAAACAAAATTTTGCAAGCTATCGCTGAAATTCTCATCGTCGAATACATATCGAACTTTTATGGTTTGTGGTGGTGACATCATTCTGGGGTTGGCACCGATGTCTACTGTAATTTGACGTAATTGGCAGGGAAGAGACCGGTCTCTCCCGTCTTCGAGTTCTTTCCAGACCACCAGTCTTCTTCAACCATCTCGATCTCCACAATCAAGTCACCCTCCTCGAATGCAATCTCATTGTCTTCGTCCTTTTCGTAGTCGTATTCAGCAATTGCGGACTTGCCCTCCGAGGCAGGTGCAGGCACGGCAACTGGAATCTCTTCTTGAGCCTCCTCCTTGCTCTCTTCTGCCTCCACAAGAGAGACGTAAGTCGCAGGGAACAAACCCACAGAGCCAGTAACAGAATGCTTGCCAGACCACCACTCTTCGTCCGTGAACTCAATATCTACGATGATGTCACCCTCGTTGAAACTGATCTCGTTGTCCTCGTCCTTCTCGTAGTCATACTGTGCAGTCGCCAGGGGACCAGACTTTTGGACTTCCTTCTTTTCAGGCTCTGGAGTCTTTGCTGGCTCGCGAGCAGGAGGAGCAGGAGGTAAGGGAGAAGACTCTTCCTTGGCAGGCTGCTGAGCAGGGGGAGGAGGAAGGTTTCTGCGAGGCAAAATGGGAGTAGGAACTGGCGCTGGCGCCTCTTCCTCGTCCTCTTCTTCTTCTTCCTCTACTGGCTGTTCCTCTACTGGCTGTTCCTCTTCTGGTTCCTCTTCTTCTGGCTCTTCATCCTGCACCAATGATTCTTCTTCGTGGACCTTGTCTTCGGGTTGAGTAGGGAACTTTGGTGCGCTGGAGCTGGAGCTGGTCTCTGGTCTGGCATTTCCAGGGCTCACATCGCTCTCTCTAGCAACCTCACCATCACCCTTAACATCTTTGTACTGTCCCCTCTTTTCTGCCCACAACTGAGCGGGTGTCTTGCCGTTCTGGGCACCAAAATTCCGTGAAATGCCACCAGCCAGTTTTTCGTGAGCCAGGGGCTTAGGAATGGGCGCAGAACCAAATGAGGGGCGCAGGCTCTCGTCAGCCGCAGCCTTGTACCTGTCAGCCACAGAGTGTGACACCTTCACCTTGGGCAAGGAGGTCAATCTGCCGTCGTCGGATATGTGAGAGGATTTGAGGCTGTCAGCAGCTCCGGAAACCAGGTTATCTCCACTTTTTGCAGAAATTTGCGAAGGCTTGGGCGTAGACGAGATGGTGTCCAGCTTTTGCAGCCTCAAATGGTTGATGTCCACCTTCGTAGGCTTGTACGCAGACGGAACAGATTCCAATGGCTCCTTCTCAAAGTCTCTCTCTTTGATTTCACTCTCTCCTCCCCATTCATCGACATTGGAGGACGAAGAAACGGCAGGCACAGCTTTCGATGCCACTTTGGGCACAATTGGCTTGGTTTTGGGAAGAACGGGTTTTCCCGTAGTTTTGGGAACAAAAGCTTTTGGAACTACGGGTTTCAGAGGCACAGCTTTTGGCAATTCCGTTTTGGCCACCGTTGAGGGTCCTGAAGCCTTGGTTGCGTGGGCCAGATACCTAGCCCCTGCGGCGGCTGCGACTCTGGACACAAATTCAGAGACATCCAAGTCATCCTGGTCTCTCGCAGTGATTTGCACGTGATACCCGTTTAACACCTTGGAGACATCCGCAAAGTTGGAGGCAAAAGAAAGTCTCAACTTGGCGGGGGCATTGTCGGGGCACCAGCCAAGAAGCAAATTCTTAATGACATCAGAGCCGGGAACAGTCACCTGGGCTAACCCAAATTGCACCTTGCCGTCGACAAAGTGCTCGACAAACTCCTCCAAGTCTCCCAGACCGGAGGCAGTGCTGTCGAGGACGCCATTTTTGTCAACAGTGAAGACACCATAGGTGGTATCGGAATTCTTGCCAATCACGTCATTGTAGGCGTTCTGGATTTTTTTGGAATTGGTGGACAAGTCAATCTTTTCCATCTTGTCAATGTTGGTTGTGGTTCACTGCGATCCCGGAACGTGGAGAATACGGGTCACGTGCAGGATGCTTCGCCGGCACTAGCGGCACGTAGGCTGTGTAAAGTATGCAGAAACTAATTTCGAGTTTTTTATTTACGTAAATTAAGCTTGAAGTAGCTAATGATGTCGTCGCCCAATTTGCGGGTGCATTGCACGGTTTTGGCACTTGTTCTGAACGGCAACAGCGGAACACTCTCAAGGTTCAGTATTGCTATATCCTCCGGCTCTTGAAATCGGCAATCTTTGCATTTTAACGCAGTAGATATTCAGACCTCAATCTCCTTTATCTCAATTGATTAGCGCATGCACGAGACACCACATCATTATATATCCTGGAGCCGCTGGCACCACCCCGTCCAAGAAGATCTCCCGCGTGGAGTTTTTGAAAAACACAGAGGGCTGACTTCTGCAGCACATCACGAAGAATGCGTAGTTGCATAGACTGAATCCTGTTATGAAAAATAGCACCCCATACAACGATTCAAGACCCAATATGCCAGCACCGATGCCAAGGGCAAGAGTGGACACATCTTGCACGTATTGTAACTTCTGCTTATTTATGACGGTATTTGGCTCGAAATACTCCGTAGCGCGTGCCATTCTGTGAGCTGTGATGGAACTATCTCTCTTGGACGTGCATGGCTTATATGCCATCCAAATCTGTCTCTACTCGGTGGCGGTCCCTAGCACACACTCTCGGCGTACTCCTCTCAAATACCAAATTTTGCTACTAGAATACTCATGTCAGAAATTGACTATGCCACACGCCTACGGCGGTTTCTAATCGACCTTCCTCGAAACTCAGACTACACCCTCACAGAGGATGTGAAGGTCGCCATCCGAAAGTCTCTATTTCTAGCACTTTCTCGCGATGGCGACTACGTTGAATGGGTTTTCCCTAAGGTTTTCGAGAATACCCTCGATAAGCTGGCGGGGCTCGATTCCCTAGAAAAAGAAGTCAACTGGCTGTTTCCCAACTACTACAGCATCCGATCTAGAGGCAGAGACCCGACCTACAATGCTCATAATCATCACGCTTTCCATTCGAGTCTGCCATGTGCCCGCATTTTTAGAAAGGGTGAACCTATCTACAGGTGTTTGACTTGTGGATACGATGAGACATGTGCACTTTGCCCGTACTGCTTCCAGCCTGAGAATCACGAGGATCATGCCGTACATATTATGATTTGCCAGCGTGAAAATGGCGGTGTTTGTGACTGTGGGGACCCCGAGGCTTGGGTTAAGCCGGTGAAATGCAAATATGCTACCCAGGAAGATCCCATGGGAAACAACCTTCCCCCGATGATTCCGCCTGGGTTCCTGGAGTCGTTCTTGCAGACGATAGAGATACTTCTCGATTACGTCATCGATGTGATGTGCCAGAGTGACCTACAGATCTGCGCTTCTTGGGATAGGTCAGAGCCAATCGAGAACTCCGCGACTTGCCGGCTTGATCCCCGAAAATACGGATACCCCGATGAGACGGATGCAAATTACGATGCTCCTGGAGACAAATTTTGTTTGCTTGCGTACAACGATCAGATTCGCCACTTTCGGGACGCTGTCCAGAGAATACACCTTGCAAGTAAAAAGGTCCCCGAATTCGCTACTATGGTGGCTGAGAAAATGCAATCGCATGGCCGAGCCCGCGTGATTAGGTCTAAGGATGTAAATCTACTTTTTGAACGCCAGAAGATATTGAGCGCCACTGGCTTAGCTTCTTGCATAAGAAACACCCGAGACGAATTCAGGGAAGACACTTGTCACGAAATACTTCAATGGATTGGCGATCTTACAGAGAGTGAGATTTTCAAGTTCAACGAGGAGTTCAAGAATCTATTCAGTCAAGCCTTTTGCAGAAAGTGGAGAAAGGGCCTTGTGCTGGAAACTTCCGAAGAGATTGGCAAGTACTGCCGTGGGAGATTGGACAATGGGTTTCTCATACCCAAGATAAACTTGATCTCAACGCATCCAAGTAACCGGCCATATTGGGCTTTCCAGCCCTCTCAGTGGCAAGTGGACGAACATTTGAAAGAGATCTGTGACTTCAACACAAATAGAAACTTACATGAGGACTACCGCAGCTACTTAGGTTCCAGATTTCAATATGTGGTCTACATGGATATGAGATTCTGGAAATCGATTCGTGGGGTCATTCACGATGTGTTCCTCACATCTGTTATCACGAACTTGAAGTTCAAACCTATAATTGGATGTCAGTACGTTGATATCTACCCTGCGGTAGCAGACATGTTTCTCACGGTTGATAGTGAACCAGAGTTAAATGTGATGTGCACTCTTTCCACGCAGCTTTTTACGTGTCCGTCAAACTCAACCAACTTGATTGCTCACGGCGACGTCTCGCGGGTATTTGCTGCTATCTATGCCTTTTTGAGAACTGGCCTGACAAATACCATTCCTTCCATCGGGTTCGAGAACAACTCCGTTCTTCTTCCGAGTTTGAAGAATCGAAGATGGGGTCAAATATTTTTTGACATTGGGTACATCCTTAGTCGTGGAAAAGACGTCAATAACACCTTCATGAAGACACTTATCCCAATGGCCTGTGATATGTTGTGTTTGTTTCAAGGACGCCCGGTAATGAGCCGTGAAACAGAAAATCACGTCGAGTACGAAAGTTCTGACTATACTGCTTTCTTCCATGCTATTCTGGTGATATATCAGTATGCTGACAATCTTGCACACTGCCTCACAGATAACAACCTGGGTCAAAATAAGCGCAGTGTGGAACTCGTGATCGTTTACGTTATCCAGTACTTGCTTGCCCTTGAGTCCTCGGATGGTCGAGCTCATTCCGATTATAACGAAGTGGATTACGGCCGTGGGATCTCTCTTGGCGTTGGCATTGACAGGCTCACGAACAGTCGCAAAGTGAGCTTCCTCCATCCTATGCATTCGTTTTTGTCTTGGCTCATTGAGTCTCTCGGAGGCAACTCTGACTGCTCGCTTTTGAACATTTTCCGTTTCGCAGCGAACGAAGCGCGTAGCCAATCGCCTACTTTGGGTACTACCAATGAGTGCATCAGAATGATTTTCGAGTACCCCTTGAAGGCAGTGGTCTTGTCTTCTCAGATTAAATCCGGGTACTGGGTTAGAAATGGATTTAGCGTGAGAAGCCAACTCCAACTTTACACCAATACTGCTTTGCGCGAGCAGGGATACCTTAGAGACATGTTCTTGGTTCAGGTATATCTTGTCTGCTCTGAACCAGATCAAATCGCAAACTTTCTCTTGAGAAGTTGGCGACTTGATGGTGTCTGGAAAGATTCACCAGATGGGGAGATGCCTTACGAGACGAATATCTTGTCCTACTTGCTAGAGGAATTTCTCAGCTTCTTCATTCACATTTTAACGGACGATACATATTTGACCGGAGCGGACAAAGTTTCGACCAATTGCTCGAAAATTAAAAACGAGATTTTGCACAATATTTGCTTTGGTCCACTCAGCTATTCCAGATTGTGTACTCAAATACCCGAGCATATCACAACCAACAAGAGATTTGACTTAATCTTAGAAGAACTAGCAATCGTGAAAAGCAGGAAATGTGGGAAGGATACTTGCACGTATGCTCTTAAAGAGGAGTTTATGGATGAAATCAATCCATATTATTTCAATTATTCAACGAACAAAAAGGATGAAGCACTCAAATTTGTGAAAGAAAGAACACACCGCAAGACAAGCAAAAATATCTCAGAGGTGGTCATTTATCCGAAGGTGCTTGACCCCGACCGTGTCGGGACTTATAAGACTATTGGAAATGTCACTACTTCTTCAGCGTTTGCCGACTTCATTATTCAAACAGTTGACTACATTTTTCTGGAAGATGTTCACAAGTTGGACGGCTTGTTGGAGACCGTTTTGCATTTGATTCACGTTTGTGTTTCCCAAAAGACAGTTGATTTCGAGAAATACGGCAAGCCTTTTACTGCATTTTGCAAAAAGTCAGAGGTATTTGGCAGTTCTGTTGTGGGTCGGTTGCATGACATGCTTCTCAATGACACATTGAAGGAACATCATGCTAAAATCCGAGCCATCCTCAAACCTGCTAGTGTTACTGAAGAAGAACTAGTTGAAATTCTCTCCGATTGCATTCCTTCCTTCAATCCCAAAGTTCTTCATTTAGTACGAGAGGAAGAGGTATGTGAGAGTGAGGTCGAGCGTAAGAAGAGGGTGGCTTTAGAGCGACAGAATAAGTTGATGGCAAAATTCAAGAAACAGCAATCGCTGTTTCTCAAGAAGAATAATTTTTCAACGGAAAACAGCGACACGGAGATGGAGGAAATTGAGGAAGAAGGCTGGCAGTTTCCTAATGCTCACTGCATTCTTTGCCAGGACACAGCCGAAGATGCTGGTCCATTCGGAATTGTAGCTCACATTTTTAAGAGCACAGAATTTCGCAGTGTTCCTTTTGACGACGATTACTGGTTCGTTCAGTCATTCTCGGACTCTCCGAATTTGAACTTTTCGTCGGCACGGAAAGATAATCCAGACAACTACTCACAGAGGTGGACTGAGTACATGAAGAAAATCGAAGAAGACCACGTGGTTGGACCAGGTTTCAGAAACCACGAGCACATTACAGCCAAGCTTACCTCTCTGACTTGCGGCCATGGGATGCATTTCAATTGTTACATGCAATATTTAAATTCGAACAGGTCCAGACTGACGCAGATCACGCGCAATACCCCTGAGAGCCCCGAGCACCGAGAATTCTTATGTCCATTATGCAAAGCCTTGAGCAATATGTTCATCCCAATCTTGTGGACTGCCAATAACCGTTCATTGACTGATTTCTTGACCAAAAGTGAACAAACTGTCTCACCTTTCGAAGAGATTTCCATTCCGAATGTCAACGAACATGACGAGCTCAAAAAGCTTTCGCTCGAAATGGCAACCGAACTTGGCAACTTCTCACTCTTGACTCCTGCAGCATTGGAACTAATTGGCCCGAATTGCGAGTCTCAAAATTCCCAAATTCAACAACAGTTTCGTATGATGTTGTCTACTATGTTCCAGAATCTTTCCTTGTTGTCCTTTCCTCAAATTTTCAAGGCAGATCTACCATTGATTTTAGTGAACAGTATAAAGTCCACAGAAATCTCTCTTCGGGGAATGGGTACTGGCGAAATTGTTCCATTTCAAATGTCAAATAATGCTTTACTAAATTTGCGTGCACTCAATGAATTTCGCTTGACGAGCATGCTCATGAAAGTCTCTAATTGGGTCAAAATGCCTAACAACTTGGGCGATGTTCACGTAAAAATTGCAGCACTATTTTTGTCAATGAGTGATGACAACTTCAACAGCAAGATAGCGCACGAGGACTTTCTTGAGGTTCTTGTCACGTTGTTCCCACTTTCCTCAGGAGGGTTTGGGTTTAATACTATTCTTGAGAGATGCTACTTAGGAACTGTTATCCAAGCTTTCAGTATGATTGTTAACGCTGTTGTTACGCGGAGATTTTATGAGAATGATTCATTTGACATTCTTGACGTTCCATGCTCGGAGCTCATCGATGCTGGAGATGCCATTAACATTACAAAGCTCTTCAAAGTTGTGGCTGACACAGATTTGTCTCGATACCAAAACTACTTGAGCGACCCCAAATTTGGTCAAGTCCTTTATCTGATGCTTATGAAAGCCATAAACCCATTTTTAAGACGGGCTTCCATATACGCATTTGTTTGTTGCGCAAACACAGAGGGTGTTGACTTTGAAACCCCTTCGGAAAAGCTTTTCGAAGCGAATGCCTTGTGCAATTTTCTCAATTTGCGACCTTTAGGAGCTGTTTTAGAGCGAGCGTGCGAGGAGACATCCAGTATGGAAGCTCGATGCTTGAAGTCCTTTGTTCATTTTGCTCGGAAGAATAAACCAAAACAGCAGTCAGACGGTTTAGTCCTTACCAGGCAACTTGAGTTCCCAGGGGTAGTCCGTCTCGCAAGAATACCAGAACGATTGGATTTTTTCTTTTCCAATTACTACTACCTGGATAAGTACCACAAGCCTCATTTAACAATCGAGAACCCCGCAGTGTGTCTCTTCTGCAGTGACATTCTCGATATACAGAAGAGTGTGATCGGATCCAAGTTTGGTCAATGCACCACCCATTATCGCGAGGAGTGTTCCAGCAGCGTTGGAATCTTCCTTCTCCCTAAAGAAAGATCAATTTTACTCCTACACAATAATGGCGGCTCCTTCCATGACGCACCGTATCTTGACAAGCACGGTGAGATTCCTGGAGAGAATAAAAGGGGAAAAACTGCATACCTCTCTCTGGATCGGCTCGAAGACATCACCCGGAATCTTTGGCTTCAACATAACGTTCTGAACTACGTTGTACGAAAATTAGATAGTGTGATTGATGCAGGTGGCTGGGAAACCCTCTAGCTAATCATATGAAGATGTCGGGCCCGTAAATAAAATCAACATCGTCATCCTCTTCGTAAATCTCCTCCCCTAACTCGGAGAGATCCTCTCTTAACCAGACATCAGCTGCCAGAGTGCCACTGGACACCCTGTTCGCAAAACTATATATGCCCAGAGTGAGCCATAGTTTGTTTAAATTCTTGTATCTGAGTTCGTTGAGAGTGGCTTTTCCTGTGGAATTTTTCCCCTTTATTTCACCATGTTTAGTCAAATATGGCGACGGGATGCCGAGGATTGTCATTGCTTCATTAGAACTTCGCAAGAAGAGCGACATCGAATTTGATCTTGGGGTGAAATAGATGGATAACTCCGAGCAGACACGAGAATGCGAGATATGTGATGCCCCGCCAATTGAGGTTCCACATTGTAAGCATATCAGTCCTTGGTCCTGGCGGTGCAAGATGCCGAAGGCATTTGAGATCGTGCTGTTGAAGTCACGGGGGAGATCAATAAGTCTGATAACTCCAGGAAATGGAATTGACCCCCCAAACTGAAAGTCGAGTCCCCTCAAAGGTATGGCATTTTTGATCATCGTGTACCTTTCAAGATTGCTACCGGAAGGGGAGACAATCATCAGAATCAACTCAACCAACGTAGGGAGACGAAGAGCCTCAGATAAAACGACATGGGAGTCTTTAAACTCTTGAGCGTCGATCTTATCTTTCAAATTTGCGAATCGAGGAGATCCGGAAGCTAATCCGAGGTCCGATTGTTCACTCTCAAGAACATCGGTGAGCATTATGCACTGCCGTAAAAATGGTAAGACACATCTTTCGAGTGCCAAATAAAATCCTTTCAATGCATACACCAGAATATCATCCAGAGGGAGTGCAGCTAAATGATTGAGAAGTCTTTGAATAGCAACCACTTGACTTTCTGAGACCGCATTAAGCCTATCCGAGTCGAAAATGTCGGCAAAATTGTTTTGGAATGTGGTAAGGAACCGCGCACTGAGTTCCTTAGACGCGGCAACCACAAATTTTGCCAATCCCCACTTGAAGTAGAGTTGCAACGGTTGGTGAGATTGAAAGCCTAATCTGACCACCTCCTCAAAAACAACGTCAGCGAATCCTTTGGAAGACGTGGACACCTCATAGTGACTGAGTTGGTGGTCCTCTTCGAATGATTGTGCCCACATGCTCCCTAGAGCGTAGGATTGGATTAGACTAGAAACCAAGAGCTTAGTATTTGAGGGAAAGTTCTGCAAGAACGTGGCACATGCTGCAACCCCGTCGAGCCTCTGACTTGTCTCAGTAGCAACGATGCAATCTGATATCAACTTGGAGATATTGATGTAGTTCGAATTCATCGAAATCACCGATAAAATGCCGTTATCGGTGTTGAAAATTTGGTGCAAATCAGAGCTTGTTCTGGAAAGATTCTCTTCAGCGGTGGCATTTTCCAATTTGGAACTTGAAAGTCCAGCCTTGATAAACGTTGGCTCACCCTTAGTCAGTATCTCAAATAGGGATTCGTATACCTCACTGATAGGCTTGTCATTCATGTCTCCCTCATACGACTCTAACGCAACCATGGGAGACTCCTGTTTGTACAGAAAAGTCGGCAAGAATGCATCGTGAACATTATGGCAAAGTGGGCATGACAGGGCCCTTGTGATTGACAAAGATCTTTTGTAACACTTGTAATGCATTCCATGACCACAAGTATTCGCAACAAACCTCTTATAGTTTTGGGGATCTTCCCCAATCATCTGCGCGTAAGGATATCCAATTGAGAACACCAGGTTGTCATGTGGGGCTCGCTCATCAAGATTGCCAAATGCAAGTCTATGGAACTCTGGCATGTTCGGTATTCTCCATTTGATAGAGCTTTTCACGTGGCAGACAAGGATACCAAAGAGCTCTTGGTTCTCAGTTTCTCCACAGTAAACGCAACGGCGAGTTTCAACCAGTTCAGAAGATACTTCGTCAACTGCATTGCTGAGTGTTTTGTTCTGTTTCTCAAATTGCTCCCTTTGGCGAGCAAACTTCTCCATGATCTTAGCTTTTTTCTTTTCGGCAAGCCGCTTCCGCTTTTGACTCTCAGATTCCTTATTCCCCAACTTTCTCTTTTTGTACGATTGAACGTGTTCATCACCAAAGCAATCAATCAATGACTCCACAACCCGGTTGTCCTTCTCAATGAACGTCGAAAGTAAGAAGTCTGCTTTCGACCTCGCAAGGGAAGACATTGATGACTCGACTATAGTGAGGAGAAGATCACTAATAGGTATGTTCACAAATGTCTCATGCAAATAGCTTTCTCCATATAACTTCTCACCGTCCAAAACAACAGCATGTAGCAAATGAAGCAATTCAAAGATATACGTTTCAGTCGCCACATCAATGGCTGATTGAAGTAGCTTGTAACAGAACTTCGCAAAACTCTTTGTTCTTGTGAAGTCCCCAATCTTGCTGTTAACAAAGTCGCTCTTAGACATTATGATCTCGGGCATCAAGACGACCTCAGATTCCTTCACGTTCAATTGTTTGGCGCGCTGAGAGACCAAGGTCTGAGTCATAGATTGAGTTGAGCTCGAATTCATATGGAGACTGATGGGATCAAGAGTCTCGCCGTACAACGGCTTCAACCTATACATTCCAGTGTCAGTCAAACCACTTGGCGGCAGGTAATCAGCACATTCATAGAGCCAGTCGTCGAAAGAAGGGTGCTCAACAACGTTTGTGGGAAGGGTGTCTCGCAACTCCGAGTAGGATTTGGGTTGCTCACAGAGGCCGTACCGTAAAGTTCGCTTGGCCGTGAAAGCGAAAACTTCTTGTGGATCTCCACCCTCTAATCCAAGACGATCAGTGAGTATGTAATACAAGAAGAGCAAAAGCTGCTCACAGATATAGCCGAATCGATCCTCGTAGACAGTTTTTGTGGCGGGAACTTCACCATTTATCCATGAAGTCAATTCCCACCTGTCGATAAAATTCAAAAACGTTTCCTCGGGAGAATCGCATAGGGCAGCAATCTGATTAAGATGGATGTCTCTGGAGAGGCCAAACTCAGATACCTCAGTGTAGTATGTGGCTTCTCTAGAAACCGCCACTCCGTTGCGGATCCAGAACCCAATTTTTACTTGAGCAGCAAGGACAATGCTTCTAAGCACTGTGTCAGAGACGAGAACAAAGGGTTTTTCCGAGCTCCTCAACGCGTTAACACAATCGCGCACACTGAGTGTCTCGATGACACGAGAAAGAAAATGATTGCAGGGATTGATAAACGAAACTGGTTCTTTGCTAACCTGAAAATTCGTGAGTTTAGAAACCCCCTGAGCAGGCTCACCAGCTGTCATGAAGTTGAAAATGATGGGTATTGCTCGGGCCACCATTTCCTGATTAACATTCTCGTGCTTGCAAGCGGATTTCACAATGCCGGACACTGGGAGAGCTTTCTGCAAAAACGCGTAGAATCCGTGGAGCAGATCATGCTCAATATGGGTTCCATATTTGCGTTCAATGGGAGCGGCACCTTGGAAAAATTTCAAGAAGTGAAGAAAGCTTATCAAATTGTCGTTCTTCAAGAAGACATTCAAGGCATCTTTATGGTTATTGCGCTTTAACACATGACTAACGGTTTCGATGGCCTCATTAATCGTTTTTTGAATCGAGGCCTTCTCTCTCTTGCTTCGGAGGTCCACCACAAGGTCAACCAAGTTGGCGACCCCTCGAGAATTTTTCGAAGACGCATGATCTTCAATGAGCTCTGATAATGGTGCAATTAAACGCACGAGTTTCTCGCTGGTGAGAACTCTTTCATTTGTACGCGGGCATGTAAATAGTTGGATGGTGATAGCATTGAAAGAGGAGAGCTGTTCCTCACGGTCTGACAATGCCGCAATATGCAAGAGTGTGGGGTATATCTGAAGGTATTGGTCGCAGAATAATTGCTTGACAGCGAATGTCGCAGTGAGCGTAGGCAAAAGTATCAGTGTAAATTTCTTCCTCACTGCCTTGGGCAAACGGATCTCAAAAACAAGCAAAAATTGGATGATTGAATTGGACAACTCAGGCCGTATGCTTGGGTGGTATATGCTGTGAACGCTGTCAGTGATCACAGAAGTGGAGACGCCTGGTTTCACTTCTGTTAATGCTAAGTTGAGGAGATCGCCGTTGTATAGCATGCCATTTTCGAAAAATTGACGCTGAAGGTTTCCATTGCATCCTCTGAAGAGCT
The DNA here is from genome assembly GCA_030583085.1 of Hermanozyma aechmeae. NCBI lineage: Eukaryota > Fungi > Ascomycota > Pichiomycetes > Serinales > Metschnikowiaceae > Hermanozyma > Hermanozyma aechmeae. The sequence goes on along the minus strand of JAJMHA010000008.1, from coordinate 275,607 downwards.
CAGACGGAAGCAACCTCGAGAACAGGTGACCCTCTTTAAGAAGGATCTTTGCCAAGGTTGCCTTGCATTCCTCCCGAAAAGCTGAGTTGCCCTCCAAAGACACGATCTCTTCGATCCAGTCAAACATTGCCAGAACAATAAGCTCTCTGAAGTAGTCGCGTTTTGTCACTATCGAAGCAACAAGCCCGCTTGCCTCAGCCTGGGCCTGGCCCTTAAGAAGCTCCTGAAAAGTTGATGCAGTCTTCAACACCGATCGTCCCACCAAATTGATATCGTCTGCAATAGCACGCGCACGCTTTTCTGAGCAACCTGTCACTGCGCGAATTGCCGTCATGGCCTCGGGGAATCGGTGGTTCTCGTCGTTGTGTAAAAGGAGCACCCACTCTTCTGAGTTCGAATCCTCCACACCATAGATGTCTGGAGGGAGCGAACTTAGATCTGAAAGTTGAGAAGAGGTAATGCCCCGGCCATCCTTGTCGTTTAAAGCACGCCTTACGAGGGGAAGTGTTGTCACGGAGAAGTTGGTCACGTCAAGAATGTAATCGAGCACGAGTGTGAGGAGAGTCTCGATCATACATGCCATTTCTCCAGGTAGCGCTCCTTTGTCCTCTTCGGGAATCTTTTGGCATGCGCAATTCAACGGATTAACGAAGGCCGTTTCGTCACCACAATCGCACATACCGCCACTAGAGTCACCAGTAATTGAGACATTGTGGCCCTCATGATCTTGCGGATTGAAGCAATACATGCACAAAACACAAGTGTCGTCGTAGCCACACTGCTCACATCTGTAGACAGACTGGCCAGTGGTGAAATGGAGGCCACATGCCTGGTTGGGAGGATGTGTATACCTTTTTTTCACGGTTTTCCTGTAGAAGGGCTTGCTCTTGGTTCCGGTAGGAGCCCAGGCGTAACTCTTTAAACTTGTAATCTCATCCTCAGATGGGTTCTCAAAAAGCGATTCCATGTAGGCACCCTCGCCAACCAACGCAAAATAAAGAGCTTTCAATACATTCGGTTTGATGAGCTTTGACTGCTTGAGCTCGAGGCTGTTCGGTAGTTGGATCAAGTACTTCTTCAAGCTTTCCATGGTAGCCTTGATCTAGTGCGAGTGGAACCCGAGTCGGGCCTGCACGGATCTATGGTACGGGACGGGAAAGTGATGTTACGTAATCAGACATCGAAAGAAAAAAAACCTGATTAAAAAAAAGTCAGAATTCCAGATGCGGGTGATTACTACATAAATCAAAGTCCAACTTGTGTGATTTCAACTATGCTGCGGATGTGAGAGATAAGAGCAGGTGTGGGCTCGAATGCGGAGTTTTTGAGTGGAGGCCGTTTTAATTTTTGGCTACGAACATCTGGTGGAGGCGACTTCATGCAGAAAGAGGATAATGCAGCTTTTCTTCAGTTCCTGATCTATTCTGCCCTGACTCATTCGATCTTATCCTGTTTCGCGGTCGCACCGCCTGCCATAGAATTCTTCACCAATCTCACTTCTCAACATGGACCCTTCAGAGCAGTACGAGTGGATTACCAAGAACCTCCAGGAGGTGTTGAACGGGCAAATTATTAAGAATGTTTTGGAGGCCAAAGAGCGTCCTCTTAAAATTTACTGGGGCACTGCTCCTACGGGAAAACCCCATTGCGGATACTTTGTGCCTATGATCAAGTTGGCCCATTTCTTGAAAGCTGGAGCCGAAGTCACCGTTCTTGTTGCTGACTTGCATGCCTACTTGGATAACATGAAAGCTCCTTTGGAGGTCGTCAAGTTCAGAGCCGAGTACTATTCCAATGTGGTCAGGGCTATTCTTCGATCGCTCAATGTGCCCATTGAAAAATTGAAGTTTATCGTGGGTTCTGACTACCAGTTGACTCCTGAGTACACCATGGACTTGTTTAAATTGTCAAACAAGGTGGGCCAGAACGATGCAAAAAGAGCTGGTGCTGATGTCGTCAAGCAGGTGTCCAACCCATTGCTTTCCGGTCTCATCTACCCCTTGATGCAGGCTTTGGACGAACACTACTTAGATGTTGATGTGCAATTTGGCGGTGTGGACCAGAGAAAGATCTTTGTTCTTGCCGAGGAACAGTTGCCAGGAATTGGCTACAAGAAGAGAGCGCATTTGATGAACAAGATGGTTCCAGGGTTGGGACAGGGTGGTAAAATGAGTGCCTCTGACCCTAACTCCAAGATTGATATTATTGAGGATCCTAAGGTGGTCAAGAAGAAGATTGGTTCGGCGTTCTGTGCTCCTGGAGATGTTGAGAACGGTTTGATTGCATTCCTTGAAAACGTTGTGCAGCCTATCCAAGAATTGAAGTCGGGTGTTGCGGGAGATTTCGAATTCTTCATCGACAGACCCGAGAAGTACGGTGGTCCCATCCACTACAAATCGCTTGACGACTTGAAAGCTGATTTTGCAGCAGAGAAGTTGTCGCCTGTGGACTTGAAGGCTGGTGTTACCGACAGAATCAATGAGCTTTTAGCTCCAATCAGAAAGGCTTACCTGGAGGACGTTGACTTCCAGACATCTTCCGCCAACGGATACCCCGTGGATGCGCCAAAGGAGAAGAAGGAAAAGAAGGTTAAGAATAAGGGTACATTCTACCCTGGTGCAGGTAAGGAAAAGAGCCCTGTTGCTGAGACGGCTGAGAAGTTGGGGTCTGCGAAATTAGAGTAGACATACATTAATAAATCGTGAAACTGTGAAGAAATGTGAAGTTGAGTGGTGGTGATAAGAGTGAATTTTATGAAAAGAGTAGCACGAAAATTAATGAATGCCAGAATTTTCCAGTGATGATGGAGAAAAGAAACTCGCCTTGGTTCTGGCCAAATGGTTCGTCTCGGGTACTGCACATAATACTCTCACCTCTCCACAGCCAATTAAAATTTCGCGGTATCGAATTGAACTCAATCATCTATCTCACTGAGCTGTAAACATGGTATGTAAAATGGCCAGGCTGGAAAGCTGCTGGAAATTTTCGTTCAGAATTTATATGAGCATGCCATTGAATACCGCCATTTGCGTTTCTTGATCGCAGTGGTGTGCTCAATCTGACATCGACTGTCTTGCTAACAACAGTTTTCGTTCCTTTACAAGAGAAACTCTGTTTACGTGGCCTCCATTTTTGCCGGCGCCTTCGCTTTCCAGGCTTATTTTGACTCTGCGATCAACTCCTGGTACGCCAACCACAACAAAGGCAAGTTGTGGGCAGATGTCAAGGGCAAGTTCCTTGAAGGTGGTGACGACGCGGAAGAGGATGACGAGTAAGTCGAGATCGCTTCTCGATATCGCATGTTTATAAACAAAGAATACATGGGCATTATTTTATGAATAGTGGATATCATCTTCTCCAAGCACCCGTGACGAGTCGAAACCCAAACCTCTCGACTCTACACGGTCTAAATCCCACAAACTTTGCTCTTGCTTGGCAAGCTCGTCAAGGAGCGAGCTGAAAGCTCCATCCAATCGCATAGCGTTGTATTCTGTCAATCCGTAGGCTCGGAGGTTGAGCAAACCTGTCGAACCTTTGGACGATGAAAACTCCACGTAGATATCTCTTATGGGGATTTTGAGATTCACAATGCTGATGGGGATCTTGATGAAGCTGAGGTTTCTATCGAGCTCCACCTCTTTGATCTTATAAAACTTTTTGAGCCACTTATTCCGAGGCGGAGCCAAAAACTCTTGTCTATAGCTCTCTAAGAAATCTTCAAGTTTCGTAGCATCTTTCCTGGTTCTCGGTTTCACGTAGATGGAAGCCTTATCTGGAGTGAAGCCGCCCCCCTCGCCGCCGCTATTAAGAACAATATCGGTGAGAATAATTGGGGCCAGTAGTCTAACCCCAATGGAACATGACGACAGCCCACACAGCCACATGCGGCTGTTTTCGGAAATCGCGTTGTTAGCGTTATAGACGATGTTTTGTGGTGAGGTGATACCATTCGAGTTCAAGTAATCGTACCATCCAAGGAACAACTTGCGGAATGCCGATTTCGGAATTCTGGCACGAGTGGTTAGGAATCCAAGAACGCGAGCTCCAAGCTTGTAGCTGGCGAAATCCACCTTCAAGGATCCTTTGCTAATAACGTCAAGTAGATTATCCAACGCTATTCTGTTCGTGGCACGGCTAACATCGATTCGTGAAGAGTTTGAGAAGTCAAATTTATCAAGCACCAGATGGAGCTCGGAAGTAACTTTCTTTTCGGTAAGTTCGAAAGCCTTTTCAAGATCTGCTGCGAACTCGTCTCTGGAGACAAACAGTGAGGTGAAATTGTGCATCTCATCCAAGATCTTAACATTGACAAAGCCATCAACCATGTTTTCTATTTCATTCCAGGTGTTCTTCGTGAAATGCTCGTTTGCAGAGTCGTTGATGTACTTTCGTAGCCAGCTCTGAAACTCTGGAAGATAGTGCACCTGCTTATTCTCGATGAAGAGCGGGACGTGTTCCTTGATTTTTGCAGTTACGAAATTGTCAATTTGGGCTTTCCAGGACTCGATCTCATTAGTCATTTTGCGGTATTCTTCGAGTCTCTCCGAGAGCAAATTAAATCTCTGTTGCAGTTCAGATGGATCCTGGCCAAGAGGCTCTAGTAACTCCAACTGAGCTTTGAGAGCTTCGATGTCGGCAATAACTTTTGGGTCAACTTCTGACAACTTCCGAATTTGAAACTCCAACTTGTTGAGCTTGGTATCTAGACTAGCAAGCAAAATGGGGTTCTCTGAGCGATCTATTTGAAGAGAGAGCAGGCTAGCCGTTTGCGCAATGGAGTCGACTCGCTGCTCAAGAAAAGCAACTTTTGCACCCAACTGTCGTTCGGCTTTTGAGTCAAGCGGGACATTACCAGAGGAGCTAAGTTGTGGGAGCGGAATCATGAGGAGTAGCACAATTCCCACGACGAGTCCCACAAGTCGGAGGTTCCACAGTGGTGACGGTTCGTCCAACGGTATCGCCAGTTTTGCTCTCTTCCTTTTCGCTCTTGTCCTAACAACCGGTAGCTCCTCCACCTGCGTATCTGAGTCTGAGCTTGATTCTTCTTCATCACTGCCCGCAATTTCTCTGCTATACTTCATGAAGGCGTCTTCGTAGTCGTATCTTCGGCTTTTTTTGGCTGTTTCAGATTCTAGTATGTCTCTTGCTTGACGGTCATAGGCGCGGCGTCTTATCGGATCTAATGAGCGTAATGGGCGAGCGGCGCCAACGTAGTTATGGAGGTGTACCGATGCATCGTCGTCAGTATCACCTCTTATTTCGGGTGCTCTTGGAAATCCAGCCATGGCACGTAAGCAGGGTCTGAAGTTGGAAATAGAGATATTAGGATCTTTTCTTGGTAACAATTGCGATGGAATTAAAGCAATGGAATGTATAAATAAGCTTCGTTTGCAAGCCAATGAGAAGGTGACGTCTTTTGTGGTGTCTTTAGTGCGCGATACGTGAGTCGCGTCAGGCATCGATGTGGGGTTGGATCAGAGAAGTCGATGAGAAACAAGAATTGAGAAAAACGAAGGATCAGGAGGCTCCTGGAGATTTTACTGTATATTTTCCGCAATGGGCATCACACCCGCTTTCTATTCTCTCTCCTTTGACGCTAGATGCAATTACCACCGCCTCTGAAGCTACTGACCTGTCAAAACACTAATGGTGAGTCCCACAAGCGGACCGACAAATGCGCCAATATAGCCTCCCACCATGATCGTGATCGGCCACTGTTGCCACGGTCTATCCCAGTCCAACGGAATTGGAAGAGTACCCAACCAAGCTCCAACAATAGTAAGAGAGCAGCCTGCGAGAATAGGGTGGCTGATTACGGCTTTGGGCACATCTTCAAGCTCGCGAAGCTCCATGAATTTCTTAAAGTTGAAATCGTAGCAAATGAGGAGCGGTTGAAAGATGATGAGTGCAAAGTGAAACGACAAGATGTAGGTTTCGATTTTGCCCATATAGAGCGGGGCACCAAGAAGCACCATGGTGACGAAAATGGGATTGGTGAGAAGTAGGGATCCAAACGTCGCCATCAAAACTCTTAATAATGGGTTCTTGCCGTCCGACTTCTTTTTCTTGGAGATCACTTGTAGTTGGAGGAGAAAGCCATAGGCAAATTGCAAGGCTATTAAATTTGCAAGCCCCCGCAAAAGTGCATTCCGGACGTTTTCCGTGAGTCCGTCTCTGAACATGCCCCAGAGAACTAGCGGTACGTGAAACGGAAGCACCAACGGACTGGTTTTGAGTTTCGGTATGGAGACCTCGCTTTTACTGGTGGGTTCGTTGCCTCCATTTTCCAGCATCTGAAATGACACGCTTTTCCGCGCTGGTTTCGCCATGATGTTACGAAGTTGTCAAGGTGCGTGGGTGCAGTAGTAGTAGTAGACAGGTGCACATGCGGCTGCCGACTGAGATGGTACAAACGGTTGGGCAGAGATTCGGCCGAATAGTATATTACATATTTCCCAAAGCGAATTCGAGGTGCACTAAATCTTGCCAGATTTCCACCAGCATATCTTTGATAGAGATTTTTTGGCTGGCCATTTTTCTGCGGTCCTCATTCAACGCTGCAAACCGACGGAGAATTTCGCCATCTAACATGGGCCGGGCGTTGTCATCTTTTCCCACGTCCAACCCGCCAATCCGATTGAGCTTGGGGTTCAATCCACAGAAGTGGAATTCTTTTTCTATGAGCTGCTGCTGTAAAATGTAGAGTCTCCTGTATGTTGCCTCGTTGACGGGTGTCACAACGTACATGGCACCCTCAGATGTGGCTCCAATGGTTTGGAACGGCTGGTTTCCATAATCGAAATCATCGCTGAAGAGCTCATTTTTCGGAGCACACCGCATGCACGTGCTATTGTAGTTATTGTTGAAGGAATTCTTGTGGAGAAGAATCTGACCGTTACTAGACCGGGGATCCTCGGGATTGTACAGAAGTACGTGCAATCTCTCGTTATCGTCAGCTATAAGAAGGTGAACCTCCTCGTTGCGCACTAGAAAGTCGGCACAGCTAACGTCGAACTTGTGCAAGTCTTTCCCGAGCATAATCATTCGAAATGGCTCTGCATCAAAACCGGCTAGCCACACACTTTTGAGCGAATCACCAAGAAGAACAAGGTTGCCAAAACTCTTGGCCTCTGATACATAGACCGAAGTATCAAGAAAAGCCACAGGCACTGCGCTGTTATCCTTTATATCACGGACAATGATTTTTTGTCCCTGGGTGACGAGGAAGCGGCCGCTCACTTCGCAAATAGATGTTGCAGCACCCTTCTGCTCTTCTGTAAACATTTCCTTGAACTTGTGGTTCGTTTCTGGCTTGCCGGGCTCGGGGATAATATCGATGATCTCCACAAGCTTGTATGAGCCGTTGGCACTGAGATCCTCCATTTTGTAGTTTCCAATTCCGATGAGGAGAAATTCCTGTTTGCTCTTGAACCTCTTCCTCGCGCTACCCACGTCAAGCATCATCGTTTTCACATCCATGCCAACTTCATTGTCTTCCAACTCAATGGTGTCAATTGCTGTCCACGTGATAGGTGAAAGGAGCTTGATCCAGCCTTTGTAATTGTAGGCAGATGGCAAATCAGGCTTCAACCCCACGATGGGCGATCCTTCTTCGTCGATAGCTTTGTATGGAATCTCTTCAATAGTCGAGACTACCAAAGTGTTCGAAGTCTCATGATATGCTAAAGATTTGATAGTCTGGCCAACATGTATGCGTCGCATGGGCCACCTGTTGTCGTAGTTGAACTCTTTGGGAAGCTCAATAATACGGGCATTCTTCTTCGTATCGAGGTATAGCAACCCATTCGTGATATTAGTATCAGAATATGTCACGAACGAGACAATCGGCTCCTTTGAAAACTTGAAGACCCGGACGGGCGAATGCCTCGTCTTCGTAATGAGGTAGGGGATGACTCCAGTCACGAGAATGCAGGTGACACCGCTCACATCAGGCACATAGATCATTCTCCTTTCGATCGCAGTACCCTGTGGGAACGCATTATTAGGCGCACCAGTTATGGCAGTGTCACCCTGTTTTATGAAGTTGTAATTGTCGCCATCATAGTGCAACTTATATGTATAGATTTCACCACCAATGGTCAAGATGGTGAGATGCTCCTCCTTTGAGTACTCATCTCCTAAGTTATTCAAAATAACCTGCTTGATGGTAGGATCTGGATCAGACCCATTAATGTCAAAAAACCCAAGATTGAGCGTATTCGTAAGCTTGTTCACGGAGTTGAGTTGGAAACACTTTTCACCATGAAAACGGCTGAAGGCAATGATACGATTATCACCTGTCACAAGAATGAAGATCTTGGACGGTGGTTCTAGAGTCTCTGCTGGAGTTTCTGCCTTCTCCTCACCTCTTTTCCGCTTTTGGCCACGATTAAGAAGAATTGTGACGTCTCTCAGAACTGCGTTGAGAAGACGGGAATTCGCAATATATCCTGTTGTGATGATTGTCTCAGAAAGTAGTTTGGGGAGCTCAATTCGGGTAAATTTCTTGTTGTAGGTGTTAATGGTGAGGATAATGACTTCACCAGAGGAGCAGAAAATCATGAGAATGTCGTCATTGAACACACTATTGATGATTTCGGTATCCTTGAGCTCGTCAAGCTCACTGTCTAAGTTGAGTATGTTCTTAAGTTTCCCACTGAGTAAGTTGATGTGCTTAGGCGTGACCTGCAAGAGAAACTTGCCGTTGTTGATCTCATGAATCGCAACCGTGAGCTCGTCATGAATGAAGTGTTTGGCAGGAATACGAGCGTAGGACTTAGTAATGTCAAAAATCTCTGACTTCAGATTATGGTCATCTGAGGTAATGAGGTAGTTGTTGTTGATGATCCACAACCGGTTAACCTGAGAGAACTTCAAGGACGACCTCATGAGCTGTTGCACTGTGGGAGCCATTATATTTACATGTCCGTGTCTTCCTAGACCGCCTGATGCAAAAATGGAGATATCGTTGTAGGATGGGTTGGGCAAGTTTGCAATCACTTTCTTTGTAGAGTATCGGCCCATGGCAAAAGAGGAGATGGGTCCATTATTCACAAGAGAATCGTGCTTGACTATAAGCTTCACCTTCTCATCAGCTTGATCATTTTGGTCCTCAGTGCCATCGCCGTAAAAGTCGTCTTCGTCGTCTTTCATAGTATCAGACTCAATTTTTGGCTTCTCCAGGTTATACTGAAATTCGAAAAGCACGGAGTCTGAGCCTTTTCCAGCAATAAACATGAGCTGATGATCTAAAGAAGCCATTGGGCCGGGTTCATAGAAGTCTATACCGGGACGCAACAGGGGGTCAGCAAGTTCGAAATCCATCTTCTTAATGATTCGGCCGTCGACCTCGAAATTCAAGAAATACATCTCTCCCAATCGCAGCACGAATAAAACACGGGGGGTTTCACCCACCTGATTCACCGAGCAGTTCTCTAGTTTTAATTCTAGAGCAGACTTATCGTCGAACGTTTTCACCAGCAGTGTAAGAGCAGCATACAGGTTAACACCGATCCTTCTCACTGTGCCTCCGCTATCCACATGGATGATCACGTTACACCCAAGTAGCAACGCACCGTTCAAGGGAGATGTCAACGGTATTATGCGATCGACATCGTAAGGAATGTTATCAATTCGGAGAACTCTAGTGGCTTCGCGATTGACAGGGTCCAACGACAAGACGGTGTAGATCACGTTATCTTTTTCGAACGGCAAAAGTCCCGTCCAAGTTGGCTTGTTTTGTGACAATATGGAGACCGTGGGCTCCCGATAGTTGTGCAAAAATTGCAAGTCCATCACCTCCCCGAGATCCTCACTGAGCTCAGAGGCTTCAATCATGAAACTCTCGCCGAAAAGATCCTCAGTGGGGTCGAGCGAGGTGGACAACTCAGTGAAGCCGTTAGTGACGGGTTCATTGCTTTTGGTCTCCCCATCCTCTTCGTGCTCGTCGTCGTCTGTATCAAGCAGATTGAATGGAAGAAACACGAGCAAACTTCTGAACCGTAGACACATGACAGGACGAGCACCTGGGCTTACCGCCAAACTGGAGCGATGTACAGACTCAAATGTGATATTTTGGATTGCCTGTTCGTAGTAATGCAACGACACTGTCGCAATAGAGTTTTTGGCGTGGTCCCATTTGATGCATGACACCTTAGCGACTTTAGTGGACACCAACAAATAGTCCAAGTTAGGATTTTCCGTGGTGCGAATAGTCTTCAAGTCCGTAACTTTACCCTGTAGTTTGAATTGTGCCACGAGCTTCAATTTGTAGTTGGTGTTTTGACCAGGTTGGGTGGGTGGAATTTTGATGACCTCAAAAACCTGCAAAAGCGTAGTTTTTGCCACCACCAAATGACGCACATTGGCCAGAATGAATCTGCATGCCACGACGTGATCGACCACTGTTGGCTCGATGAATGTGTCGTAGGCGTTCATCGACTGGAAGATGGACAGTTGCGATATTGGACTGCACATAGGACGAGAACGGTAAATACCACGAAATGGCCAGTACGAGAGTGTAGGAATTTAGCATACATCGTTTGCTACAAGAATATACTTGCACAACTGAATTGAGCATTTATTTTTTGGTTTGGGCGGGGCGTGGATTTGCCTTCCTGGAGGCTGAATTCTCCTCGACAAGCCTAAGGCTTAAACACCTAAGAATGTCACATACAGCTATTTTTCTTGAACTGAATTTTCTTGTGTTTGCTTGATGATTTAAACCTCGGGTACTCTCGCTGCTCAGTCGGTCGCGGTCTTCTTGCAACTACTAGTTCCTCTTTTCTTGTCTATGCGACACTTTCGACTACTTCCTCTTTTCCAAACCGTCACGTAGTAAAAGCCGAAGATGAATTGTTATCCACCAGAAGAGAAGCTAAAAATACAGAAGCGATCGAACAATAGCGCTCCGCGCTCACCTACAGTCCATGACGTTAGCAATATTTTGCAGCCTATTTAGGGTCCCCCGATTACAAAAGCAAATACATCGCAGGCAAAGCAAAAGCGAATGGTGCCATGCGAGCAGCAGCTCCCTCGTACGTGGTGATTAAAGGAGTAGAGCTGGTGGACTGGGCAGCCACAGTGGACGAAGAAACAACGCTCTGGGTGACAATGTTGCCGGTGATCACGTTCACGGTAGCCTCGCTTGTGGTCGTGGGCTTGACTGCAGAGGCCGTTGTGGTCTTAACCTTAGTGGTTTCCGTAGTCTCAACGGTCTCAGTGACCGGGGTGACCTCTGTCGTTGCTGTCTCCAGGGACAAGGGACAGAATGTCGTGTACACGGATACAATGTCATTGATGGTGGTGGTTTTGAGAGCGACTCCAGTGGTAACCGGCTTGGCAGTGCAGGCATTGTTGGAGCACGAAGTGATGGTCACAACGGTGGTAGAGACGTGAGTTTCCGTGGTAGGAACAACCTTGGCCTTGGTGGTCGTAGGCTCAGCGGCTTCAGTGGTCGAGGTCTCGCTAGACAAGGGGCAGTACGTGGTGTATTCGGTGAGAACACCGTTGACAGTGGCAGTGACAGTGGTAAGTCCGGTCTCAACCGCGGTAGTATGGCATCTGTTGTCGGAGCACGATGTGATGGTCACGAGAGTGGTGTGGATGTCAGTTTCGGTGGTGACATCGGCAGCAGCTTCAGTGGTGGCAGCAGCTTCGGACGTGATGGGAACGGCAGTCACGTATGTTGTCAACACACCATCAACGGTGGTGACTACGGTGGTCAATTTGCCGACTTCGGTGGTAACCAGGCAGACGTCGTTGCTGCACGAAGTCTTAAGCACAGTGACAGTTGCATCATTGGTCACAACCTCGGTCTCATACACGTCGGCGTCCAGACTAGATGTGAGCGAAGGCACTGTGTAGGTGGAGTTGGGGTAGTATTGGAAGGTTGACGATGAAAGACACGTCGACGAGACAATCGTGGACGAGTATGTCGAGAGGGCGGCAGCAGAAGCTGCTCCAGCAGCAAGGAGAACAGAGGATATCGTGGTGAACTTCATTGTGTGTTTTTGATTTTGGCTCACTCTGTGTGTTGGTTGCAGGGTGGACTAAGGGACGTTGGATATGTCGATGTGATAAGGTGACAGTCTCCAGAAATGTTCAACTGGAAGGATTAGAAGTGTACTGGAGAGGAATGCAACTACTGAGGATGAAACGGTATTTATATGGCCTGACGCTCAGCTACTTGGCGAGCTGGTCGTGGGTGCCAAAATTGGCCGTTGCTCGCGGTTAAGGTAACTTCCTGCATGTGCCATGCACCTTCCGCATCCGGGAGGCATCCAGCACTCGCTTGACAGACAACGTAGATCAAAAGCCTGCACACAACTCTCGGACTCTGCGGTTGCTGCACCGTTGCTGACTTCCACCCCGCTGTGCATGGCAGTTGTTCCGGGCCACGGCTCGCTGGTTGATTCCTAATTCTAGTAACAGCGCAGTAATCAGCTCTCTTGGCTTGGCTGGCAGCCAACAGATTGTGGTTCTCTATGGCTCGAGGAAATTGTTATTTGTTCTTAGCGTGAGTGGAAGCTTTGCTCGCCAAACTACGTCGTTGGTTCAGAATCAGCGAAATTTCCAGCTTCCCCATTGATCTGTGACGACGTGAATTGTCTAACTTCCTTGGGGTCGTCACCTCTCCCCACTGGGTTCGACTCGCATTGTTCCATGCAGAATTCTTGTAGTGCCGTTCTGCGCGCTGGTTCTACCACCAAATCTGGCAACTATGGGGCCAGCGGACTGATCCGCGTCTTGCAATTTTATTTCCGGAATGGCGGTAACAATTCCTTGAGGCTGGCTTATCAGATCATTTTGTGACTTGGCTGTCATGCTTAGTGCATGCATCGCTTAGTCTCCTCCATATATTCCGTATTGCAAGCAGAGGCGCAGGAATACGAGGTAAATATGTAGTTTCAGCATGCTCAACGGTTTTGAAATGCAGCGAACTACTTTTTTATTGTCTCGGGCGTCAAAGTTGTAATATTGCAAGTAGTGCCTTCTTCGCCTCTCGCACTTGAAATCTTTGGGATTGCGTACTGTAAGAGCCTCTGGAAAAGTGGAGCGGCATCAACAACAGCGGAATTCCCTTAGAATCTCTCTCAATGCTTCTCAATACCGCGATTTTCTGAAGCCCAGCAGAGTATTAAGGTTTTTGGTCGTTTCTGAATTTAGGGGTTGTCAACTCATTTCGTAGAATGATCGACTGATGTTTGAAAAAGTGAATACCGTGGTACAATCTCGCGAACAAAAGGAAAAAGCAGAACAGAACTGAAACACTCTCATGGTAGATTGAAGAGTATACATTAGGACATTATTCTTACCAATTCAACGATTTGCAAATTGCTCGTTTGAGCCAGAAGCAATGTGGGGTCAGGTTCGAGCCCTGAAAAACCACAATACGTGAACTTCACAAGTTTCAAAATATAGGCAAAACGCCTTTGGACTAAGAAAGTCTTACATTGAGACAAGTTTTTCATACTGATCCCATCTTCGTTCCCCCACCACCTCCTGCATCTGTCTCACATTTTATCTTTTCCATCACCATGCACTTCGCTCCCATCTTTTGGCTAATAGGTGCTGTGATTGCATCCGTGCTCCATGTCTCATCGGTAGATGAAATTATCCGAAAACAGAAGACTGTACTATATTTCTACGCCACGGACTGCAAGTTCTGCGCCGCATTTGACCCCGATTTCGAGTACATTACGAAGCTCTATGCGCCCGATGACGATGTGCAAATCGTCAAGGTCAACGGGCGAAGACACAAGGCCTTGACGCAGATTTTTGGCATTCAGTCGTTTCCAGCGCTTAAGTTCTACGACCACAAGAGCAAGAATGTCGTAACTTTTCAGAGGCCCAGAACTGTCGACAACGTGATCTCCTTCATTAACCAGAATGCAGACGTCGAACCTGATTTGTCTCGTATCACACTGGATGTGGAAGTTGTGGAATCAGTGGCAGAGGTGGAAAATCTTCGAAAGGCAGGACCGGTGCTACTAGCGTTTGTTCTGAGGATTTCTTCAGACTGGAGAACGTACTACTACCCGCACCATATCTATCAAAAGATTGCTCGCCAGTTTGATACCATTACGTTTGCGTTGGTATTTGCTGACGAAGGAAGTTCCGAGCTACCCCAGAAGTATCTTGTTAGTAACATGCCTTCTTTGGTGCTTGTGGGCGACAGAATCCGTACTTTCAACACGCTCAGCACAAACCAGATGGTCAACTACGAGTTATCACATAACAAAATTGTTGATTTTCTTGAGAACCCCGAGGTCGGTGAAACGTTCGACACCGTGGAGGAACTTGCCAAACATGCCGAGCAGCTCCGTTTTGTGGGCCACTTGCAGACGAAAAGCGGTATGAATTTCGTAAGCAGCCAACTCCGGAATGTCGACTTGGACTTGGAGGACGAGTTCACGAACTTACTAGACCAGATTGGGTTGTAGAAAGGCAAGCGAAAACCACCACATAACGGCAAATACCCTACATTACGAGAAAAATCACTGAGATGCAGTTTGTCTACCATCTCACTGCCTAATTATCCAACCAAAGCGACGACACAGACTCGTCAAAGTGCCATAGATATGACCATTCCGTGCATAAATTTGTGTTTCTCGCAAAATGCCGGTCCCTAGAGTATATGTGTAATCGATTGCATGTCATTCTTCTTTCTACTGCCATAATTCTCTCGAAATCCGCCGCTATGTAGTTCTGTTTTGCTCACAGCTGAAATACTGCACACACGCACATTCGACGTGGCCTACGCTAACTACTCCACACGATGAACATTTTCCGACTCGTGGCCGACCTCTCGCATTTGGCGTCATATTTCATATTATTGTATTCCATTGAGGGATCCAAGTCTATCGCGGGCCTCTCGCTCAAGACCCAGATCCTCTACGTCATTGTGTTCGTGCTTCGGTACTTGGACTTATTCACAACCTATGTGTCTATGTACAACACATTGATGAAACTTGCCTTCATCGGACTCTCTTCATATACCGTTTTCGTAATGGTCAAAAAATACCCCAAAACAATCCGCGAAGACTTGGATACTTTCCCTGCTAAGTACTTGGCTGGAGCTGCTGCAGTGACGGCAGTTGTGTTCACACACGCATATACGTTCAGAGAACTCTTGTGGTCTTATCTGATATGGTTGGAATCGGTAGCCATTATTCCGCAGTTGTACTTGTTGCAGAGAACAGGCAGTGCTCAGACCATCACCTCACACTATATTTTTGCGTTGGGCATATATCGGGCTCTCTACATTCCCAACTGGATCTATCGCTACCTCGTGGAGAAGAAGTCTGATTACGTGGCGGTGTTGGCGGGGATCTTGCAGACAATCGTATACTCTGACTTCTTTTACATCTACTACACCAAAGTGATGCAGGGCAAGAGCTTCGAGCTCCCGGTCTAGATATGAAAGAGACGCGACCAAGCCTCTTGAAACGCTGGAGTACAAAAACTTTGTCAAAATCTGCATTGACATCGTCAATCGCCGTATGCGGCCTCCAAGCACTAGCACTTGCCTTGAAAGTGCTGAACGGGAACGTTTCCACCATCAGATAACAGGAAATCTTCCTCTTTCAAAACACGCACCTCTGTCACAAGTAACATAGATGAATTTACCTTGCTCCCTTAATCCCTCTTCAATGGGTAGTACTCCTTTCTCACGCCTTCTTTGGTGACAATGAGCACCTCCAAGCCGTCACCAACCTGGATGTGTCTTTCTGTGGCGGACGAAAACGCATCGCGCACCAACTCTAAAGTCTCGTCCAAAGTCAAGTACTTCCTCTGCTTTTTCACCTTGCCATCACTGTCCGGCTCGTACTGGTTGTTGAAGTTCACCTGGTTGTCGAGGAACGGCATGATGAGCGATGCAGCAGCACCGCCTGCACGGCACTGCTCTCTTTCATATGATCCAACGGGGTCGTACGAGTAAACCGCACCTTTGCCTTCTTCGTCCAATCCCGCAATCAAGGTGCTGACGTAGTAGGGGAAGAACCGCTTGCCGTACAACAAGTGCTGGATGTAGCGGGCGGCGCTTTTGATGGTGAGTTTCTTGTTGTTATTGTCGAACTTGTACCACTTGA
Organism: Hermanozyma aechmeae; assembly: GCA_030583085.1. NCBI lineage: Eukaryota > Fungi > Ascomycota > Pichiomycetes > Serinales > Metschnikowiaceae > Hermanozyma > Hermanozyma aechmeae. Next base: position 259,513 of record JAJMHA010000008.1, on the reverse strand, counting down.
AAGAAGTCCGGAATTGGTCGATAAGCGCAGCACCATCGGCGGCAAAGCCGTTGGCCGTCATTACAATGCCGTCGCCCATATCAAACACTTTGGGCTCGTAACGAGAGTCAATGTTGTAGCCAGACACAACTCGAGTGTCTCCTGCCAAAACGGCGTAGTCTTCACCGGCAATACCTAAAACGGTACCTCCATTGTCTGTGTAGGGATTGAACCTATGCTCTATAGGCACGGAATTCTTCTCAGTATTGTATTCTGAAGCCACAGTGTAGCTCATTGTGATGGGTCGATGAAGCTGGGGCACGAGAGGTGTTGAGAACCTGAAGATGTGGTTGAGGAAGGTAACTCGCCACTGGTGTGCAGGTGCGGAGGCTGGAAACACGGTGATAAACGGGCACGAAAAAGGCGGAGAAGATGAAAATCAGATTGCGTGCATTGTTTGGAAAGTTCTCGAATTTTGCTCTGCTAGGCTCCGCAAATTCCGGCATTTCGTGCAATTTTGCTGACGCTGTTGCCCAATTAACGAGAGCGTTGGAAACAGGGCTACCCCAGCCGAAATACTAGAGATTTCTACAGTTCATGGTATGGAGAAACACGCCATTAGCACAAAATAACGCCATCTATCATTTTCGTCAACTATGTACATGCCAGTGCAGGCGCTTCTGGTTGAGATGCATCTCAACGTGCTAGTTGCCCTTCTCCTGCTGAATCCGCGAGACGTAAGTCTTTGAAATCACCTTCAACGATCTCATGTACTTGTCCAAACAGAGATCCACACACGAGTTCTGGTAGCCGGTGAGCGTGCTCTGGGGCTGGTCGATGCACTTGTCGAAACAGTTCTGGGTGGTTTTGTTGACAAGCTCAGAAGCATTTGCAACAGCGAGCTCCTGAGTTATCTGAGACTGAAGCTGCGTCTTGAGATCCAGGACAGGAGCGGGCGCCGGTGTCGAACTTCCAAAAAACGCCATGTTCTGGTGGTGGTGGACGATCTGGGATGCGACTAGTGGGTATATGGTGCGCGCACGACCAGTAACGGAGGCGCTGTGACGGCGAGTTTACTACGTTTAGATGATATCTTCAACACTTTGGCCCCTTTCGGGCGCCGTTAGGTTTAGTCTCCGGGTCGTGGTGGCGGTATCCGAATACTGCATATAGGCAACCGCGATAAGCAACTGAAAAGCGTGGTGCATTGATTCAGGTACCCAATGTTGAAGGCGGTGCTGTCTTTGTCGCTCAATTCGCTCTTGTCTTCCCGAAATGGCACTCCAAAGGTCGCAACTGGAGATCCTGAGGATGCTCATCTATTCGTGTTGGTGCACGGGCTTTGGGGATCTCCCAATCACATGCTGACCATAGAAACAGCGATCCGAGATACATTGACCGACGTGGGATCGGAGAAAATCGTCACGCTCAAACCTTCGTCTTTCCGTTTCTGGAAGACATATGACGGAATCCAGAGATGTGCCGAGAGGGTGGTCGCCGACTTACTCTACGAGATTGAGACTCTCAAGAAAAACGACCACTGCAAGGTGGTGAAAATTAGCATAATTGGATATTCTCTTGGGGGTCTTATCTCCAGATATGTCATTGGCGTTCTAGAAGAGATGGGCTTCTTCACCGAAGTGCAGCCGGTCTTCTTCTGCACTTTTGCTACACCTCACGTGGGTGTCCGATTTTTCAGACAAAACGTCTTTGACCGCTCCGCCAATTTTCTAGGCCAGTACATTTTCGGCAAAACTGGAGGTGAGCTTTTTGTCACTGACTCCAACAAGTTGCTCGTCACTATGGCTGATCCAGATTCTCGATACTACAAGGGCATGCAGAGATTCGAACGACGGGTTTTGCTAGCGAACATCAAAAACGATCGCAGTGTTGCGTTCTTCACTTCCTACATCACGCAATATTCGCCTTTCGATCAGCTTGATACCATCAATGTCAGGTATCTAGACGATCTCCCGTCTGGAAGGGTGGGCAAACACACTGTGTGGCCAAAGATGGTGGATCTCTACCAATCCAAAAAAGTTGCTAACCCCTCCGAAAGATCCAGAAATGCCCAAGAGGCAACGTCCGTGATTCGTTCCAATCGTGTTCTTCGCTACTTGGTTTTGTTCACTGCTGCATCGATCTTGATCCCGTTATATATTCCCGTCATTCTTTGCATTTCATATTACGTTTCTGCGTACAGTGTACTCAAAGTGAAGGTCACAAAATCCCCACACGTCGAAAGCCACTGGGAACTGGTCAAGGAATCGGTATACCGCGGAGGTGTGATTGATGCTGACCACGCGAAACAAGGAGAAGAGCGTAGAAAACAGCGCCGTCACTTGGCTCGGCACGAATCGTTTAAGGGTGACACATCAAATTTCACCGAATCGGCCATGGAGAATGTCTTGTATGCCGAGCAAAAGTACGTCAACGGTGACGCCGACGTGATCGAGGAAAACGAGCACGAAGGCGAGGATTCAAATACCGGCGAGAGCGACAAGGAGACACCCAGCGGAAGTCCCGAATTAGAGAAGCACAGCGTGGATAATACAGCTGCTTTCTCGACGGAGAACTCGTCAGACGAGAAAACGGAGAGCGTGCCGACTCCTACTAAGTCCGCGCTTTCAAAGCTAGTGGACATTAAACTCTCGGACAACGACGCTGCAATGAAAGTGCATCTAGAGAAGTTGGAGCGGAAAGACCATAACTATCCTCTATTCAAGGATGAGGTAAAACTTCCCACCACTGAGGATCAGGACACGATCATCGAGAACTTGAACAAACTCGACTGGACAAAAATTGCCGTCTACCACGATCTGTTCAATGCCCACGACGGAATTGTTGCCAGAAGAGGAGCACGCACCAACCCTAAAGGAACCTGTTCAATTTACCTCTGGGCATCGATCCTCAGAAACCATTTGCATGATGCAGAAGAAAAGAATTTGGCCAAGGAAAAGAATTTGGCCCGGGAATTGAAACTTGCGAATTAGAGGGCTTGATTTTAGTTAGTATAGACAAGACGCTTGTGAGTAGTCTCATGAGACCAACGTATGAGATGCGAATATGTCTTTTGGTTTCGCTCTGGTAATTATTTCAGCACCGTTCTTGTTGCGAATTCAGGTGCCCTGGAGTGGAATGACGCACACACTTCTTCATGAAGCAGCAAAATTGTCGTCAAAAAAGCCAATGGGAAGAGACGAAATTAATGTGTTTCTTCGCTTTACATCTCTTGCGCCGTAAAAATTCGATAAAGTTTTAATCGGACCTCGAATCGCCCACTTGCTATTTTCAGTGGCCTACTCAATGGTATCTAGCAACCTACTGCAACCCTGCATACGCCACCAACTCCATTTCAAACAGAACATGGTGCTTCGTTTTATGGCCAGCACCCGCCCAATTGGGGTATGGCGAAGCCGATTGACTGTACCTCGCACCACGTTTTCCAGACTGTTCACTCACTTTGCCATTCCTGCTACGCTCAGGTTCAGCAATCACTATGAACACCATTCCCACAAGCAACCCAGAGATGCTGTGAGAACGGGCATATCTCTCGGGATCATGGGCTGTCTCATTTCGAAATCCAACATTGCTAACGATGTCTATTCCGTCGATAACACAATCCACGACTTAGAACCAGTGGAGTCGGCAGACACCTTCGAAAACGGATTATACCAAGCCTCCCAGAAGGAGGTGCGTGAGCTCTATGGCAAATTCAAACACGAGAGAACATCCGAAGGTCCTTGGTGGCGCCGCATCTTCTTCACCGTCAAATTTGCACTCACAGAGTACATCGTAGACCCGACGAAGACAATTTTGCGGTTCCTTGAGCTTTCGATGTTTTTTCTTCCCGTCCTCTTGACGGCGCCGCTCTGTTTGGTTGGATTTAGAGACCGCAAGTCCGGCAAGCATGTCAAATCTGGCGCCATTCTCTGGTACAGGTACCTTCGATGGACTGCCGAATGCGCCGGTGCTTCGTTTATCAAATTGGGCCAATGGGCAGCTTCCAGAACCGACATTTTCTCCAAGGAGATGTGTGACGAATTGGGACACTTGCATGCTAACGCTAGAGCCCATTCTTTCAAGCAAACCAAGCGGATTTTGGAAGACAGTTTTGAGATGCCGTTTGAGGAGATATTTGAAGAGTTTAACGATAAGCCGCTAGGCGTGGGCGCCATTGCACAGGTGTATTTGGCTAGACTTTCCGAAAAAGCCATCCAGAGAGCGGCTGAGGCCTCAGAATCTCGGGTGAAGTTGAGTTTAGACGGATCCTCGTCGCATCACAAAAAGTTCTGGGACGACATGGTGGTTACAGAACAACGTGGCTCGCAGGTAGTGTCCAAGCAGCAGGTAGCCATCAAAGTCTTGCACCCGAATGTGGGCGTCAAAATCAATCGCGATCTCCGCATCATGAGCTTCTTTGCTAACATCATCAATGTCATTCCTACTATGGAATGGCTCTCTTTACCGGATGAGGTGGAGCAATTTTCGATCTTGATGCGTCTTCAGTTAGATTTACGGATAGAAGGACTCAACTTGGCCAAGTTTCGCGAGAACTTCAAAAAGCGTCTCGACATTCACTTCCCCAAACCCTTCCTCAATTTCACCACCCGTGACGTCCTTGTCGAGGAGTACATTGAAGCAATTCCCATGTCAAAAATGCTCTCGCTTACTGACAATTTTGGCGAGAACCTCTCCAAAGAGATCTCCGACAAAGGATTAGATGCGTTTCTCCAAATGCTCATTCTTGACAATTTCGTACATGCTGACTTACATCCTGGAAACATGCTTGTCCGCTTCTACAAGAATGAGTTGTACAAGCACCTGAAAGAGTACAAGATTGTGAAATCCAGCAATGAGCAAGAGACCCACAAGATCACTGAGCAGCTTCTTCTGCTTGGAGACGACAATGATGCTTGGTGCAAGAGGTTGAAAGAACTCTACGAGCAGGGCTACCATGCTGAGATCTGCTTCCTCGACGTGGGACTCATTACCGAGCTCAACCATACCGATAGATTCAATTTCATTGATCTTTTCAAAGCCCTCTCTGAATTTGACGGCTACCAAGCAGGAGAGTTGATGGTTGAACGCTCTAGAACACCTGAGACCGTGATCAACAAGGAAATATTTGCCCTCAAGGTGGAGAAACTCGTGGATCGCATGAAGCAGAGAACATTCACGCTTGGAAACATCAGCATAGGTGATCTTCTAGATCAAGTGCTCGGCATGGTTCGTAGTCACCATGTTCGTATGGAAGGAGACTTTGTTACTGTGGTCGTGGCCATCTTGCTTTTAGAAGGAATCGGCCGCCAGCTTGATCCTCAACTTGATTTATTCGCGAGGTTCGTATACGCATTGGTCTTGGGATTTCCGACGGAGGATACTCTCCCGATCTTCATGTTTGCATAAATTAATTTACTAACAACGCCAGCTCCTTGCCAGTTTTGAGAAAGCTCGGTGCTCTGCGTGAAGGCCGAGAAATCATGAAGGATAAAGACGCCTTAAACATGATTAAGGTCTGGCTTGCACTCGAGGTTCGACAATTCATTACCGCCCTGATCCAAGATGTACGTATCACATGGAAACCCGTCGGGGTTACCATTTTATTTTTTTGGAGCAATTCTAACCACAGGTTCACGCATTATGCAAAGCGGACATGCTTAGTCCCAACGTTTAGATATGGATGTATCCTGAGTACACCATCCATTTGCTCTCCAGGCGAGAAGCTACGACTTCTGAGCGAAAAAAAGCTAGAAAGAAATAACAGGGAGCCACTAGGGCTGAATCCGATCTTAATACTCTTGAACTCACATGATTTGGGTTTCGGGCCGCAAATGAGAATCCCGGCCTTGTTCATTGCTTTTCCGTTATCTCCGTTGTGGTAGACGGCATTCTTGTAAACCCCGTCATGGACGGCTGGACATACTCGTTGTCTCCGTTTTGAGTGTAACTAGATTTCCTCTTATCCTTGTCTGAATAGTGATAATTCCTCGTTAACGCAGTTTTGGAGTGCTAGCAATTCTCGCTGATCACTGCATGGGGAAGAAGGCTACAAATTTCCTTGAGAACTATTGACGTGGAAATTTATCTATTCGGAGAGAAGAGCACGGAGATAGAGGGCATTCGATGGGCTTATCCCGAGCCCGAGCTTTGGACCCAGCAGGTTCCGAGCAACGAGCGATTATCTCCGAGGCCTGTATATGAATTGAAAGATATATTGCCTACGAGTTCCGCAATATTCAAGTGAACCACAGTAACAAACTCTTCGAAAATAACAATGGCTTCCAATCCACCAGGCAAATGCTGCACAGAGTTCGTCTACCACGAGGGATCTCCTGAAGGCTCTCACAAGACCTTGTACGGACTCGACACCTACGTCACTGGAACTTCATCCGACAAGTACATTGTGATCTTGACCGACATCTACGGAAACAAATTCAACAATGTATTGTTGATTGCAGACCTGTTGGCGAAACGCAGTGGCTTCAAGGTCTACATTCCTGACATCTTGAAAAACGACCCTCTCAAGAACTTCGCCGAATTGGCGGAGTGGCGTAAATTGCACAGTCCAGAAATCACCAGACCAATTGTCGACGGATTTTTAGGAAAGTTGCGGGAGGATGTCGGTTCTTCGGCGTTTGTGGGTGTAATTGGGTACTGTTTCGGTGCCAAATATGCCCTTCACCAGATTACCGAATCGGGCCCTGCGTCGGCTGCCGCCATTGCTCACCCTTCGTTTGTGGACATTGAAGAGGTTGCGGCGATCAGGAAGCCAATTCTTATCTCTGCAGCCGAGACGGACCAGATTTTCCCTGCAGAGTTGCGTCATCAGACAGAGGAGAAGTTGATCGAGATTAAGGCAACCTACCTGATCACCTTGTTTGGAGGAGTGCTGCACGGTTATGCTGTGAGAGCCGACGTGACTGATCCCAAAGTGAAGTATGCCATGAACAAGACATTACAGGACCAGATCCTGTTCTTTTTGGCGGCATCCGAGGGTCAAATTTAGACGGATATGAATTCTTTAGAAATCACAGACTTCAGTTGTTTGAATACGTAGTGAATTGGTCAGAATGGGGCCAATTGTGGATACGAGGGAATGAAGCTGTGGATGGGCAAGGTGCAAATTCTGCCCCATTCAGCTCTCACATATGGGGCACCTAGTTCAGCGCCAGTTCTTACATAATTCATACTTGAATTGGCTAGATACCTTGATTTGAAACTCGGAACCCGGAATTTTCCGAAGCCGTGCTTGACGTATCGTTCCTGCACCCGTCTAGTTCACGGCGCTAATCTCTCACTTGACATGTTACAGTAGACAACAAAAAAGGATAAAAGCACACTTTCAGAATGCGTAATTACGTCCATCTCGAAATCGCCAGAAAATTTGAGAAGGAAGCTTATCAAATTTTGAAAAACGTACCTTCGAGAGGACGGAATATCTGGTGTTCTCACAGCTTTCTTGTTCTCTCATGGGATTCTAATTATCGAAATATGGACCGCATATGTGGCCAAAAAGACACTCAATTCTATGTGGAACCCTTCTCATTGTGGCGTATGTACTGTGTTTGGCCCTGCCATGTAAGTGGGATGTAACTCAAACAAAACGAAGTGATCACCAATTTGTGGTTAGCTGACTATTCTCATTGCCCGTCGAGAGCTTCGTGGTGTAAAGCAGTTTTTCCTTATCCTCCTCAAATTTCGGAACGGAATTCCCCAGCCGATTTGGGAACTGTCAGCGCGAACTTCCGTGAGAAATACTGAACCACACCATGATAACATTGGAGAAAGCGCCTCACCTTGCGCCGAGCCAGGACAATTCCATCTATGGCAAAATTAGAAGGAATTTCGTTCACCTTGCCATTGGCACCATAATCGCCTACACTCTTTTGCTGTGTTTGATTCCGGGTAAGCATGCGTTCAAGACCGAAGACAACTCGTCAAACCCAGACTCATTGTGTCCAATTGTGGAGAAAATTGACCCATTCAAACATGTCGAAAAATCAGATACCGTGGATAAGATTCTCCACGACGAAGCGTTCCGCAATCTGTCGATCTCGAAATTACTTGGAGCTGTCAGATACCCCACGCAGGGCTATGACGACATGGTAAACCCGAATGTTGCCGAAACTCTCGAAGAGCTATTTGAAATCGATTCCCGTTGGGAGGAGATTTACAAATTTCACGAATACCTTGAGAAAACGTTCCCACTCGTTCACAAACATCTCAAGTTGGACAAGGTGAACAAGCTCGGACTAGTGTACACTTGGGAAGGAAGCAACACGGAGTTGAAACCTCTTTTTTTGACGGCGCATTTTGATGTTGTCCCAATTCAGAAGGAGACGCTCCCAAAGTGGACGTTTCCGCCATTCGAGGGCGGATATAAGGACGGCTTTTTGTATGGCCGTGGAGTCTCGGACTGCAAGGACTTGCTAGTTGCTCTCATGGAGACGGTTGAATTGTTGCTTTCCGAGGGCAAGTTTTCCCCTTCCAGAACAATTATTCTCGGATTTGGCTACGACGAGGAGTCTCACGGAACCGGAGCTCAAGAGATCAACAAGCACTTGGTGGCCAAGTATGGCAAAGATTCGATTTTCCAGATCATCGACGAGGGCGATCTGGGATATGAACGCGTGGCCGGCACCAACTACATTGTGCCAGCTACGGGCGAAAAGGGCCATCTTGACTCCATCATTGAGCTCTACACGCCCGGCGGCCACTCGTCTATACCTCCTCCTCACACGTCAATTGGACTCTTGTCGAAATTGGTGAGCCTCATTGAGGACCAGGAATTCGCGCCCATTATCACCAACAGCAACCCGGTGTTGAACCAGTTGCAGTGTGTGGCTGAGCACTCGAAGGAAATTGACCCTGAGTATCGAGACATTATTTTGAAGGCGCATTTGGACAAACACGCCAACACTAGGTTGCTTGACATTTTCACCCAGGAACTTTCGCAGAAGTATTTGGTGACCACTTCTCAGGCTGTGGATATCATCCAGGGCGGAGTCAAGCTGAATGCGTTGCCCGAGCATGTGTCTGTGCTCATTAACCACAGAATTGCAATTGAAGAATCCGTGGACTCCACGGCACATAAAGTGCTTGGCCAAATTGTGCAGTTTGCGAAAAAGTACGAATTGGGCGTTGTGTTTGACGGCAAGACCGTGATAGAGCCCACTGAGAAGGGCTACTTCAACTACAGCTTGTCGGAGCCCTTGGAGCCTGCGCCGTTGACCCCAATTGGCGACGGAATATGGAACCTTTTCGGTGGCTCCTTGAGATATTTGTATGAGGACTTGATGTTCCCCGATCTCAACGAAACATTCATTATGGCTCCATTCATTTCTACTGGCAACACCGACACAAGGATGTACTGGGACTTGACGAGAAACATCTACCGGTATGCGCCAGGCATTCCAGCTGAAACTCACATTCACTCTGTGGACGAGAGATTGGTGTTTGACGGACACTTGCTGATTATTGCGTTCTACTACTATTACTTGCAGCTTGCCGACAAGTTTGACGAGGCCTCAGGAGCGATATTGGCATAAGAAACCGCTGTCGCCTGGGTGCAAAATTTGATAGAGTGTCGTCATCTTGTTTTTGCAGGCGCCACCGACCAGGACTTATAGTTTCATTTAGAATTGTTTTTCAGATATTTGCAACTTCCGCTCATTTTTTCTAATCATTTTCAATGCATATCTTCTCGTCGTCCTCCTCACTGGCCATCTCGTTGCTCTTCTCACCTGCACACAACCACAAATTTTGAATCGACCTTCTACCCCACAATGCCGACAGAGCTCGAAGAACTTGTCGAGTTTCTCCACTCGCCTCAGCCTGCTGTCATGCAGATTGCTCTCAACAATCTTGTTGGCTACTCGCAAGGTCCGCACCAGAAGGTGTTCTCCTACAACAACTACGAATCCATCACCGACTTGAAAAACCTTCTGAAAAACGAAGGAAAGACCACCGTCAGCCAGTCTGTTACCATTTTGGCAAACTTGTGTGATGACAGTACCATGAGGGGACTCATTGTGGACGACAAAGACTACTTGACGTTTTTGGTGGGTGCAGTTTGCAATCCTACAAATACGAACGCCGACCTCATGACAATCTTGCTTGCAAACTTGGCGAAAAACGACAAAATCACTTCTCTTTTTGATATCAAGCTCGAACTTAGCGACTCCCAGAAGAAGATCTTTGTCTCTGAAAATGCCGTGGACTGCCTCATGGACTGCTTCGTAAAGGGCTTCGACAGATCTCTTAACAAGTACGCCACATATGACTACTTAGCCTATTTTTTTGCAGACCTTTCTCGGTTTGAGCAGGGCAGATCATACTTTGTAACCCAACAGAAGTACGACTCGGTGGTGCCAATTTCTAAATTGCTTGTGTTCACGGAAAAGTACGACTCGAAAATCAGAAGAGAGGGCGTGGCGTCGACCATCAAAAATTCGCTTTTCGAGGTTGCCAGCCATGATCTTGTCGTGCACGACGAAAACATCAATATCTTGCCTTATATTCTTTTGCCTCTCGCGGGTCCTGAGGAGTTGAACGAAGATGATATGTTCAATCTTCCTGAAGAATTGCAGTTGCTTCCTGCTGACAAGCAGAGAGACCCCGAAGATTTGATTCTCAGCACACACATTGAGTCTCTCTTGTTGTTGTGCACCACCAAGGAGATGAGAGAGCATTTGAGAGAAAAATCTGTATATCCTTTGATTCGCGAGCTTCATAAGTCCACATCTTCTGAAGATGTGACTGCTCTCTGTGACCGACTCGTGCAGATGTTGATGAGGGACGAGGCAGGCGACCAGGACATGGATGTGGATTCTGAAGAAGAAGATGAAGACGACAAAATTGTTGAAATTTTGTAAGATTCCAAACTTGGGCTCTCTCCCGGGAGTCGACGAGAATGGAGAGCCATATGCTCGATAAGCGTACTTTCGAGGTCGACCCGATTGTGTCAGAAATTACTCTGGACGGATTTTATAGGCTTCTGATACGAAGGAGTTTTTTGTGGTTTGAATTGGTTGCCGGATGGTTGCACCATGTGCTGTCAAAACGTTGAAAGCTTCGCCCGGAGACGATGCCAATTACATTTTTCAGAAAGGAGAATAATTAGCAGCATTTGTACGTCACACGGAGACCATTTTATTTGGTTTTACTGACGGAGTGGAGCGGTGACTACCATGCAAAGAACACTGGCAAGAACACAAAGTGAATGCTGCTGGAATTCAGGCTGAACGCTTTTGTTGGCGATGGAGGGCACTCAAATAGATAGATATAGCAGCTTTTGTGGTACAAACTGAAGTTGTAGTGTAAGCAGAGCCCGAATCTGGCTTTTGTGGTACTGGCCATCTTTCACCACACCAGCTCCGAGAGTAACCGGAAGCTATTGTCTGTATAATTCGAGGTAAACGAGCGTAATAGGAGGTTTGGATCTGTCAAAATCGGATACTTGAAGATGCCAATTTCCGAGGGGCTCCGAACTTCCCTCGGAAGTCCGCAGGACCGAATGGCTGCAACACCTGTTTAGGCACAGATTATCCGAAGGAGGCGCCTACTCAAGACTATAGCATTTTAAATCATTATTAATATCACGAATATTCCTCTTTAGTGTGCCCATTGACGGTCTCCATACTCACTACTGGCTTTGTGTTTGTAATCCAACTATATAAGCTATCGCATTTGTCGGCGATATTTCCCTTCTTCTTCTTCTTTCTTCTTTCTCTATTAAACTCAATCAAATTTCTATGGACATCATGAACTCTGAACGCAAAGGTCACTCAAAGGTTCGTCAAGTACTTACTAAGGCAGCTCGGAAGCTCTCGAACGCAACAAGAACGGTCAAAGTGTCGGTGACACGAGGCCATTCTTGGCGAAAGAAAAATTTGAAGGAAGAAATTCCAGACAACAATTTGAAAAGAAAATCTTCGTTTCGTGTCGTATTTAGAGATGTGGTCCTGCTCATTTCTTCCCCTGAAACTTTACGTTTCAAGGGAAATAAGGGCAAGGGCCTGAAGTCTGAGAAGACTTCAGAGATCACCAAGAACACCAGGCGTTTTCGGTTGATCCCCGTCAAAAAATCTGACTTGAAAGTGCAGCTTGTTTGCGGCCAAATTGGCCAAGTTTCCATGTCCCAGTTTTTCAGCTCCCTTATGGTGATTGCGAAAATTTTGGGATCAAAATGGTCAGAAAAGTTGTTTTTGGGTCTTGCAGTCTATTTCTCCCCGGTGGGGGAAAATTTGCCAGAGCCCGCTTCATGCGAAGTGGTGACGTTTACCGGTGTGCCGTTTCTCCGCGCTTACGGAGAGATGCTCTTCAAAGCACCCGGATTTGATGCGAAAATCTTCGAGCGCAAAATCCTGATTGCAGGTCTTGAGTGCCAGTTTGAACAACTTTGTGCACCCGCATGGGAGGAATCCGACCGTGCGTCTAGACTGCAGGATTTGCAGCTTCGTGAAGGGTTTTTGCAGCAGAGTGCGCAAGCACTACAGGATTGCGCATATGACTTGGAAGAGGATCCGGCAACCGTTGAATCTCCCAAATATGCCATCGAAATTCCCAAAGAGAACGATGTCAAGCCTGCTTCTGGCTTATCCCGCTTGCCGGAAATCCGGTTCCTGAGTTCCTTGGAGGACATAGCCGGGACGTTGGAATTGAAGAGGATTCTTGGGGTGACTCTGTGCACCACGCCGTGCACAATTGTGGAGCACAAAGAGAATGCGGAAATCCCAGCTGTTGAGACTCTTCGTGAGTTTCCAGCACAGGATATACAAAACGGCCAGGATAACACACTGGTCGCCGAACTTGACCATGAGGAGGAAAATGAATTTCCCGAATCAAAGCCTACTCGCAGGAAAAGGAAACGAACTCGCAGAGGAAGGAGAAGAGGATCAAAACGTCCTAAAGAGGCAACTTCCCTGACACCTGAGACGGAAACTCCCGTAACGACAAAGACCCTGGCCACTTCTCCAGAAACGGACAAAGTCGAGTTTGTGCACCCAGTCATTTTGGAAACAGAAAGTCTCACTTATGATATAAAGACTGAGGGAGATGATGCCAAAGTGATATTTGAAATTGTTGACACGCAGACTACACAACTGGAGGATGGAATTAGCCCCGAAGACAAGAAGGCAATGCAAGTGTCCTTGTCTATCCAAAAAGAGTTTGGTGGCAAGACATTGGGACACAATCCTTACAGGCGAGGCTTCTACGATGTCTTTACTGAAGAGGATGTGAGTGCTGTCAGAGCTGAAGAGGCAAATCAGGGGCACAATCCCACCAGCCCAAGTTTCTATGACGTCTTCGCCGAAGATGATCATAGAGCTGTTAGAGAGAAGGCAAAATTGGGAAACAATCCCAATAGACGAGGTTTCTACGACGTCTTCACAGAAGAGGATGTGTGTGCTGTCAGAGCTGAGGAGGCTAAAATGGCTGAAAAGGCCAAATTGCTTCAGCATTCGGAGGCTACAATGGCCGTGTGCACAAGCGAGGAATTGGGCACAAACGACGAGCCGGTCACAGAAACAAAAGTGGCCACAGAAATAGAAGTGGCCACAGAAACAGCGGAATCAGAAACAGAGAAAACAGCAACTGATCAAGAGTTGGAGGAAGAAAAACCCAAGAAGAGCAGTACCTGGGACGTTTGGGACGATTTTGACAGCAGGGAAGAAGAAAAGATCAGGAAGGCCATGGTGGCCGCTGCGATCGCAGCACCTGAACCAAGCGATGCGTACATCGAGGATGCATACGATAAAGGCTCTATAAGATGGTCCAAAGAGAATTCCTGGGCTGCTAAGAAGAATACTGAAAGGCGTTCAAGAAAATTAGCAGCCCCTCCGATCCGCCCTGGCAAGGATCTCATACCAGCTCGCTTTCCGGTTCCCAAACCAGTGGCCTTCACTCACAACCCCAGGATTCAGACCCAGCACAGCAGTATTCACGGAAAAATGGACATGTACAAGAAAGCAAGGTTCTTTTGCTTTACGACAACCTTGGACACAATCGCCGAGGAGGATGAGGATTATGGAAGTGACAGTGCCAACGAGCAGCCACAGCAGGCCACCTTACCCAGGGCCCGGGTTAAGGGGGAAAACGTAGTCTCCTCTCGCTGCAACGATAAAGCTGCCGCAGAGGAAGCTCCAACTGCACTGGATGTAAGTTGTTCTGTCTTGGAAGTGACCTCCACCTGCGAGATTGGAAACGCTCCAGCAGCAAAATGCATAGCTGGCGATTGCGACAGTGTGCTGGAAAAAGAGACTGATCACCCAAATTCTGAGCACAAAGCAGAGATTTTGGGCTCTGAGGACAACTTAAACAGAGCAGAAGAAGATAATATGGACGGAGACTCCGACGAGGACGAAGAGTCGGAGAACGTACAGAAAGGTAAAACTAAATTTACCAAGAAGAAGAAGAAAGAGATGAAAGCAAAGCGAAAGACAAGACGAGGACGCCGCAGAAGGTAATTGCTAGGAAAAAGAAGATAAAGAGATAAAAAGACAAAAAAACAAAAAAACAAAACAAAAAACAAAAAACAAACATAAAAAAGAAAAAAAAGAAAAAAAAGAAAAAAAAGAAAAACAACAAAATAAAATAAACACAAAACAAAGTATTGTAGGTTGAGGAGGAATTGCGTGGAAGATATACTGAGGGTGAGTCAATCGCTATGAAGGAAATGAAAGAAACATAGACGGTTCTGGGAGGGAGTTGTCCTACTCTTTTTCTTGCAACAGCATCGTGCATCGTGCTTCGTAGCTTATAGATTTCGTAAAATTCAGGCAGTAACGTTTTCACGCTTTCATTGAAAGTCGAGTGCGATGACCGAATACCAGCCAACAATAACGCTTGAAATCGGCATTGCCCAGATATGCTCGCAACGCTTCACTATGAACTTCACAAATCTTGCCTTATTGCCATCCTACTCTGTGAAACCTTCATCTATGCCATTCGGCAAGTATATTCTACCCAATCCATGCTGATCCGTCCGCTACTCCTTCAAACGCAACTTCCCGTCTACCAACTTCAAGTTGCGCTTCACGATGGCAATCACACGACCACGATTGTCCCTGTGCGCCGAAATACGACCCTTAAGGCCCGCAAGCAACTCCTTTGTGGTGATGGGGTTGCTCCGCACAATCCCCACAACTTCTGATACCGTCACCAACTCGCCATTGGCACCCGCATCATCAAGATCTCCAATTGCATCAGGTGCCGGCAGAACCAGCGCCGATGCAGGTCTCGCTTTCTTGGTGGCCAGAGTCGATGGCTCCATCTGCGGTCTCTTTTTAGCGTTGGGGTTCCATTCTCCAGGTGGAAATGAGGCTAAAAATGACTTCGGAGCGCGAATCACAACAAAGCCATTTTGTGCCGTTTTGACCGTGATTCTGCGCACGGCAGGCTCCAAGTTGTCGTCCTCAGGCTCCGCTTTCACAGCCGGATCGAGGTCCGAATCCAGGTCGCTCTCCAAGTCGCTGGCTGAGACGTACGGGTTCGTGTTCTGGTTATCGTCATCGCTGTCGTACACGCCACCCTCGTTTTTGTGGAGCACTTTCTTCAACTTGCGGCCCTCTTTGTCGACTTTGCGCAGTTTTTCCACCTCGAAAAGGTCGTTGAGATCGTCGTCCGAGTCGTCGGCATCGGAAGCATCGCCACCCAAATGTGCCGCCTTGAGCATTTCCTTCTTGATTTTCTTCTCCAGCAACTTGTTTTCCTCCTCGTCGCCGTCCATGATGGGCGCCTCTTCGTCGTCGGCAAACTCCTCGTCGAAATCGAGGTCATCGTGGTCGGAGTCGCGGTCGCCACCAACTATACCGCCCTGGACAGTCCGCATCCGTGCACTCGAGCTGCCTGCTGCGCTTCCTTGCGCTCCGACACCTCCTGGACGTCTTGGGGCAGAAAACCCAGTTGTGAACCGCGACGAGCTGCTGGCCTCCTCCGACTCCTCGTTCATGTGTTTCATAAGCCACCGCGGCGCTGCAGAGTTTTTCTCCATTCTCGCCTCCGCCTCCTCGAGCGTAAGCGTCGCATATTTGTTTCTCTGCGTAAACCGGTACACTTTCTCTACGGGAACGAGCTTGAAGCCGTCCTTGTCAAATACAAATAGCACCTGCGTTGTCTCGGTCAGCCCGGCCTCGTAGCTGCCCACGAAGACGTTGCTGGCGTTGTAGTCCTCAATTACCCAGGGGTAGTATTCTTCGTAACGCAATTTGCGCTTCTGTTCGTCCATCATGTGCACCTGTTTTGTTTTGCGCTTGAACATGTTTCTGCGGGTCTTGCGGGCCGCTCCGTCCGGCGCCACCTGGGACATGTCGGCAGACACCAAGTTGCCATCTTCGTCTACGTAGGTTTTCGATTCGCCATCGGGGTCAGGAAGGGGCTGGCCCTCGCGTTTGCGGAGATCCATCTCCTCACGTGACAAGTGGAACTGGATGTTTTGTGGATCCTTGCGGTGCATTCGAACGGGGCGGTGGAAGTTTTTCACCACGTCTACGTCCTGGCGAGACTGGAATCGAAGGATGTGATGCCGCGCATCGGCAAGGTCACTTGCCAGACAAGCCTTGAGCGGGATTGTGTTCCATTCTCCGCCCAGCGCCGGTTGGGGCAGGAGTTGGGACGCCGGCTCCGTTTTGGTGGTTTGGGACATGTGTGTGCAGGAGGCTGACAGCGGGAGGAAGTACAACGATGGGGTAGCAGAGCAAGAAAAAGAAAAAAAGAAGAAAATAGGAAAAGCGAGGAAACACAAGGCAGGATGAATATGGGGAAAAAGACAAGATTCCGGTAACGAGACGAGCGGCGAATTGTTATTCCATGTGTAAGATATCTCGCCTGCAAATGAACAGCCCAGACAGAACTGGCGCAATTAGCATTTAAGCACTGTTGCCGGAGCAGTTAGGGTTATTGGAATGTAGGCAGCATCGCCGGCGTTATCTACGCATTCAGCAAAACACCTATCTGTAAAAAACCTGAGTAACCAGGACGATTGCAATTCCGGGAGCAAAACTCCCCAGATTTCGTACACCATTCATCAAACAGATCCACAAGCCAACCAGCTCAAATAGCCTAAGTGTCAGAACTTCACACATGTTTATTCTGGTACTAGCACCTGGTTAAGAACACTGAGCACGAGACTATCCATGCGTTCGTTTTGTGTTTAAGTTTCAAGAGAACTCTACTGGTTACTTTCCGTTTTCATTCTCTCCGCTTCCAGTCGCAGCCATTCCCCCGGTTTCGTCATTACTGTTCCTGTTTCCAGTTCCACGCCGGTACCGGTGCGGCGCGATTTTTCAGAACGGAATCGGACTCATCATCACCTTCATCTCCACATTTCACACATATCAGCATGTCTACCGACACAGAAAAACATCCGCCCAGATATCTTGGATTTGTGGCCGGGATGTTCTCGGGCGTGACCAAGAACGCCGTGGGCCATCCGTTCGACACCGTGAAAGTCAGACTTCAGACTTCCGAGGGCCGTTTCAAAGGCCCTGTTGACTGCGTTATGCAAACCTTCCGATCTGAAGGTTTCAGAGGGTTTTACAAAGGTTTCACGCCGCCATTGGTGGGCTGGGTGCTCATGGATTCCGTCATGCTCGGTTCACTTCATCTCTACCGGCGCATTGTCAAGGACAACTTGTATCCTGAGGAGAAGAAGTTGCCGCTTCTGGGTCATATAATTGCCGGATTGGGCAGTGGGTGGACCGTGTCTTTTGTTGCGGCGCCGATCGAGCAGTTTAAGGCCAGGTTGCAGGTTCAATACGACGCCAAACTGCGCATCTACTCGGGACCTCTCGATGTGGCCAAGAAATTGTGGAAAATTTCGCCGCTTACATGGTATACCGGACTTTTTGGCACCATGGTGTTCAGAACGAACTTCATCTTCTGGTGGGGTTCGTATGAAGTCTTCACCAACTACTTAACGGACAACACAAAACTCTCCAAGCCGTCGATCAATTTCTGGGCTGGTGGCCTCTCGGCCACCGTTTTCTGGATTTTTGCATACCCTGCTGACGTCGTAAAGCAGGTAATAATGACAGACAGCCCCATTAGGGCAGAGAAGAAGTTTCCACGGTACATGGATGCGGTGAGGTATATTTATAGGGAGCGCGGGTTGGCGGGATTTACAAGAGGATTTGGGCCGTCCATTTTAAGGTCGTTTCCGGCCAATGCGGCGGCATTGGCGGCGTTTGAGGCGGTGATGCGGTTCTTGCATTAGGAGCCGTAGGTGAATGGCGAGTTTAGCAGATCACTAAAGTTATAAACTCAGCGAGCTCAGTATACGAGCTCTTACAGGGCCCAAGTATCGCAATCGTTCAGATGGTTCCCCAGAGCGGCCTTTTGGACCCATTCTGACAATGAGGTATATTTCAGTCACTAAAACGAACTCACCCAGCAACAAAGTGCCCTTAAAGCGAATGCTCGCACAGAAACAGGCACATGCATACTCAGCACGAGGTTGCAGTGAATGGTGACTGCGAGGGTGTCGAATAGATAAGATCGACTTATTCAAAATCCGAACAGACTTCAAGTTGGATATTCGTCAATAGATAGAACCAGTCGTACTGGCACTCTACTCGTAACACGTTGTGACCGGATCAGTAGTGACGTTTTGTGGAATCTCCAATCTCTTGCAACGTTTCTCGTCGAACATTGCCGCAGTTCACGACATGGAAACGACTTTCACAAAAAGTCAGCACTAGCGCAACAAAAATCACTCTCAGTTCTCCCATGGCTTCTTTCGGGCCGCCGACGTGCTTTCCGAAGCCTGTTCAGTAAGCACCGTATCGGGAATTTCCTTTATTCCCGGCACTGGCTTACCGGCCATGATTAACTCCACAACATTCTGATAGTTCGATGAGTAAGGCACATCTGCAGAATCCCCAGAACCCTCATTTTGCGTGGCATTCTCATCCTCCGATGTCTCATTCACCAACGAAATCTTTCCCCCGTTGTTACGCTTCCACGCATAGAACTCGTCCAAATTGAGGATATGGCCTGTGTGGGAACAGAAAAAGAAAGACTTTGCCTGGTCCACCAATTGCTGCTTTTCAGCGGCAGGAATTGTAGATACCAGAGGATCTTGCTCCTTTAACGACTCCAAGTGCGACTCCAAAATCTGGCCAAGTCCATCGGTAAACTCCGGGAGCGAATCCCAATCGAAATGAAGAAATTCCTGGTAGACCTGTTCCTGCAGGGATTCCATGGCTTGGTGTCGATGGTGTAGTTACTGGATCTGTGCTGTGTGCACTCCGCTGCTCACCATGAACTTGAGTCCTACGCTTCTAGTAGCGCTCAGCGTGGCTGCACGTGCTGGGTTTTTCCTCTTTGGGCTCTATCAGGATGCACATATGCCAGTGAAATACACAGACATTGATTATGTGGTGTTCACGGATGCTGCACGTTTCGTCTACGAGGGAGATTCACCTTATCTCCGTGAAACCTATCGCTACACGCCGCTTCTAGCGTGGATGTTGGTGCCTACTGCATTTGGAGGCCTATGGTTTCATTTTGGAAAGGTTCTTTTCATGGCCTGCGATCTTCTCACCGGGTTGTTGATCTACAGAATACTCCCTGCTCTGGTGAGCACGAACAGAAGAGTCGTTCTCCTGGCATTGTGGCTTCTCAACCCTATGGTCATCACCATCAGTACTAGGGGAAGCTCTGAGAGTGTTCTCACGTTTATCATTCTTCTAGCCGTGGACACACTCCTTCGTGAACTGTACTTCGAGCTGGCGATGTGGCTCGGGGTAGCGATTCACTTCAAGATCTACCCGATCATATATCTCCCGGCGATTATGTACTACTTGGTACCGAAGGGAAAACCGTTGCCTGGACTTGCAAGGATTCCGGTATTAAACTGGCTCAATGGAAAGAACATCACATATGCTGCCATTACTGCGGCTTCTGTGTCGGCATGGAACTACTTCATGTTCCTAGAGTACGGCTGGGAATTCTTGCACCACTCGTACTTCTACCACCTTACGAGACTTGACCACCGTCACAACTTCTCCGTCTACAACATTGTGTTGTACTACAAGTCGGCTAGCCAGGGCCAAAACTCGGGAATTATGTCAGTTCTTCTGGGAATCGAAAAATCAGCGTTTGTTCCGCAGTTGCTAATTTCAGCCGTGCTCGTTCCACTTAAGATGGCCCAGCATAGTCTCATTGCCTGCTTGTTTGTGCAGACGTTTGCCTTTGTGACATTCAACAAGGTCATGACATCGCAGTACTTTATTTGGTTCTTGATTTTCTTACCCGGATACTTGGCCACATCCACATTGGGCAAAAAATACTCTCTTGGTTTTGCTTTGGCGGCACTGTGGGTCGTTGCGCAGGGCGCGTGGCTATTTCTGGCATACCGGCTCGAATTCCTAGGTGTCAGCACCTTTGACCACGGCCTTCTTGGTGCCGCCTGCGGGTTCTTCTTGGTGAACTGCTGGTTGATTGCAGTGTTCGTGGCTGAAAGCACGTGACCATGATCACGTGCCAGCTTTCGCAGCGATGCTTCATCGATCGGGCTAACTTCTTGACTTCAAACCCTACACACAGATTCGCCGAATGTCGCGAATGGAGCTTTATTCCCCCGAGGGCCTCCGTGTTGACGGGCGTCGCTGGAACGAGTTGCGTCGTTTCGAGTGCAGGCTCAACACCCACCCGAATTCTCTGGACGGTTCAGCGTACGTCGAACAGGGCAACACGAAGGTGATGGCGATGGTGCACGGGCCCAAGGAGCCGCCGTTACGTTCTCAGCAGGACCAATCAAAAGCCGTCATTGAAGTTGGGCTCAACGTAGCCAGCTTTTCCACCATTGATAGAAAGAAGAGAGGAAAGACCGAAAAACGAATGCTCGAGCTCAAAACCACCCTTGAACGTACATTTGAACAGAGTATAGTATCGCATGTATATGCTAGAAACCTCATTGAAATCCAGGTTCACGTGCTAGCTCAGGACGGCGGCCTCTTGGCCAGCATCACGAATGCCATCACGTTGGCGCTAATAGATGCAGGCGTGGCCATGTATGACTACATTGCTGCAGTGAATGTTGGCCTTTTTGACCAGTCGCCGTTGTTGGATTTGTGCACTCTCGAAGAGAATGACATGAGTTCCATGACAGTCGGCGTGGTGGGGAAATCGGAGAAATTAGCAATGGTGCTTCTAGAAGACAAGATGGCACTTGATAGTTTGGAGAGCATATTGGGGCTAGCGATTGCGGGGGCCCACAGTGTCAGGGAGTTGATGGATTCCGAGGTCAGAAATCACGGCAGCCGCAGGGTGGCGAAACAGGCAAGGGCTTAGATTCAAAGGACCGCCTGGAGATTTAGGAGCGTGTCCATTGATATGGCAAACGTCTGGAACGAAAACTATTCGAATACAATTGAAAACGATACGTTGGAAGATTCCTTGAGAACAACCACAGGAACACCATACGGGTGATTGCGCCCTTCAAAGATAGCACGAGGCTCCTGGCCAGTGTAACTTGCTGCGTCAAGCTTGCTCTAGAATTACTAGCTAATATCGCGATCAAGATGCTGGTTCTTGTAGATCCTAAACGCTGTAGTCTCAAAACGACCTCGAGAGGGCAACTGCGGCTACCGCATTAAGGTAGAACGCAGATGTTGATTCACGATGCATCAAAGTCGATATCTTCTGAGATTGGTTGTTATTCAAAAAAAATGACACGGACAGGAATCGAACCTGCAACCCTTTGATTTGGAATCAAAAGCTCTACCATTGAGCCACCGCATCATCTAGTTGAAATTTGCGCAACTTGCGTTTGAGAGTGTAGTTTTGAATGAAAATGTGCAAAAGTGGTCGTCTGGGGTCCCTACTGAGTTATAAATTGGCATTGAATCAGGCGGTGAGTCTACTGGCTCTCCCCTGCTGAGCATGGTGGACTTTTCGCACAATAAGTTAGAAAATCCGATTTTGTTGCTGAATTGCGGTTATATTTGCCAATCATCTTGTTCGTTACTTTCTACTTCTCATCGACATTACGCGCTTTAGCTAATCGACTTATCAAAAGCAGCGAAATTGGATCGCCGTTTTTCAGAATGTAGGCCCGTTCTGCATCGTAGGTGCATTAGTGCGTTTCTTTACACAGTACGGCAGATTCGGTTTAAGAGTATTGAATGCCTTCTCGAGCTGTGAAAGCTCGCGACTCAAAAATAAATAGAATACCAAGAAATGAGAGTCTTTCAGGAGAAGTCAGTGATGAAGTCGACGAAACGCTGTTACTTTCTTGCCAGCGACTACTCAGTATGACGTCCATACCTGGAGGCTCGACTGAAGGCTGATCGAAAAATTTTCAGAACGATTTTGAATTTTTGAGAAAGGTTGATTGAGCTGAATTTGCTGCAATGCTCTAAAGAAAACACTCCATATTGGCCGAATCACCAGGACAGCCTCGATGTCAATGCTATTCAAACGGTTTCCACGGAGGAAGCCAGAACTAGCTTCAAGCTTATCACAGCCCCCGCCGCCCCTCCTTGATGAAAGCTGTGAGCCAATAGGATTCCCGAATTGGCATCCACATCATTGTGCACAGCATGCAGAGAATCCTTTTTCCCGGGCAAGGGATCTACTAAGAGTCAGGTTATTCAACAGGACGTAGTGGGAATCGAATCGATTCATTTCCTCTAAATTCTTCTACGTAAAGATTTTTCAGACTCTGTTTCTGACCTCCTAAAAGATCAACTTGACCGTTGGATGCTACTGAATTTCGCCCGACTTAGTCGCGGTATCTTATACTGCAGGACGCAAAGTCTCCCTGGCGAATATTTCTCAGGGTCTTCCATTTGGGCGTGATGCTCAAAAGGCGAGAAAACCAAGAATTTCAACGTAAACTACGTCTCACCGTCGTAAAATTGCTCTTTACGCCTGGCTGGCCAATCGGCGCATGGCGTCCAAAGTCAGTGTAGACGAAATTCGCAGAAAAATTTTCCCCACGGAATGCAACATACCCTGCGGCAGCTGCAGGGGCCCCAGATATGGCGGAACTAGAAGTTCGCGACATCCTCGGGGTAAAAATCTGCTCATAAACTCAAAACCATTCAGCAGCCTTAAACAAGGTCCAGGAACAATGAAGCTTACAGTTTTGATAAGCCCAAAAAACGTAAATCCGGCCCTCGCGGGAGTGGGGGGTGCATCGCCGCGGGGCACCCTGCATCTTGGCACAACACTGCATATGCGGAGAAGAGCCATTCTCTCCACACAAAATCTGGGCTTCCCCCACGGGCCAGCTACATCCATTGTAGGATGATCAGTAACCCAGGACATCTGTGTGTTGAATGTGGAAAACATTTCAGCCGCAAAGACTATCTTCATCGGCATCAGCTCAACCATCTCCGAGTGAAACCTTACCAATGCAAACCATGCCAGGTAGCATTCGCAAGAAGTGACCTCCTTTCGAAGCACAAACGAAGCAAATTGCATCTCAAGCAATGCAGCGGAACTGCCCACGCCGTCCTGGCTCTAGCGAATCCGGCTCGGGAGTCACGTGGCCCCGAAATACGAACCCGGCCTGGTCTACCCAATTTTTCCAGTCTAGCCCCCATTCCTACGCCGCCGCCGCAGCCCGGCATCATTCTTCCGGGTGTGCTGATGCTCTACCGCGGGCGCTCTTTTCTGGATAGCAGCGTGAACTCGCCGTTCTCGATGGAGGCAGCGATTGGTGGAAATGGTGGCCTTATTGACAATTTGCTCTGGTTGTTCAGCGACGCGACTTCGGAATTTGGCACTTCAGCTGTCTTGAACCCCGTAAGTGAAGACTGGAGACAGAACGGCACGCCCACGGCTTTCCAGAATCTGG
Source organism: Hermanozyma aechmeae (assembly GCA_030583085.1). Lineage (NCBI taxonomy): Eukaryota > Fungi > Ascomycota > Pichiomycetes > Serinales > Metschnikowiaceae > Hermanozyma > Hermanozyma aechmeae. The sequence continues at coordinate 235,725 of JAJMHA010000008.1, read as the reverse complement.
ACTACGAGGCGTCCCAGGCGTGGAGTCGAAGTATCGGCGGCCGCACTGTGAAAATCAAGGAAGAAACTCGGCAAACGGTTTTTGCCATATTTCCCGAAGTCAAAGAGTTGGAGAGAATCTCGGTTGAGCGTCTTGACGAATACTTGGCGTTATACTGGTTCAATTTCTCGCAGACATTTCCGATTGTTCACAGGGCTACTTTCGATCCCAACACATGCGACGTTTATCTACTAACGAGTATGTTGGTTATAGGAATGGCGCATTCTGTGGATGACTGGGAATACAAGACGCTGATTCTATTGAACAAAAAGTACAGGCGTGCAATATACAACGTTGTGGAGGGCAGCACGGAGCTTCCTCTTGAACTCTTGCAGGCGCTTATTATGCATAATTTCTCGGCCAAAAACTTTGGTGACTCTCTACTCAACAAGCTTGCCCAAGTTGACCACGGCGCCAATGTGATGTACTTGAAATTCTCCGGCCTTCTAGAGGAAATACAGGAGCCTAATGTTGGAAACGAGTTTGATGACCCCGAAATGCTTAGCACGCAATGGCACCGCTGGATCTACTATGAGTCTTGCAAGCGTGCTGTGTTTTTTCAGTTCATCTGCGACACCCAGCACACCACCTTCTCCAAATTGGAGCTCTTGTCGTCATTTGACATCAAATTCGAGCTTCCATGCTCTGACGAGGTCTGGCAAAGTGGTGATCCAGTTCGTTTTGCCAGAGAGTGGCTGCGGCAACACCGTCAGCTGAGCATGAACACATCAATTTCAGCTCGCCCGGAATTAGCGCCGGGAAAATGGCCAACATTCTTGTGGACTCTCAAATCCATGATGAACGAACTCAATGAGCTGACAAGAACGTACCTGGTGGATTGCTTTTCGCTCTATTCCAGATACATCCTATTACATGGTCTCATGCGTATATGTTGGGACATGAGAGGTCAGGGACTTTTGGACCTTGGGGTGGTGACGCAAAGAAAACTCATGGATTTCTACAAGAAAATTGAGCGTGGCTTCGGAGACTGGAAAACCCAGTTCGACTTCCATGTTCGGACCTACAACGAGCAGGTTAAAAACTCCAGCGACACGGACCCTCAGGCAATGAACAACTACGGCCCCACCAACGCCTTGTGGGCCAACATCTCGTTCTATTATACTGGGTTATTCTGCTTGTACGCAGACATATCTGTTATCCGCAAGTATGCAGTTGAGTACGTGATAGAGCGTGAGCCCAAGACGGCGCAAAATCGAGAATCGGCGTTGATTGGTCTGTGGGCACGTTCTCCGAATGGCAGGCCTGCAGCGCTTGAGTCTGCAATGTTTTTGAGGTTGGTTGCTGGCAACGAAGAAACCGTGAACACATTCTCTCACGTGCCTGGAACAGCATACGTTGCGGCGTTGATAATCTGGGCCTACGAAACACGGCGAGAATTTGCATACACTGGGCCTTGTGAATTTGCGCTCTACTTTGATCAGTACGGTGCTGTGAACTATGACAGGGCAAGCACCGACGCCGAAAACTACTTCCATCTTCTTTCTGAGCCAGGCAAAGATGACGAGATTGATAGGCTTGGGCTGAACTATTCTGAAATTTGCTATAGTGGGTCGCTTGCCGTTGTTTGCTACGTTCTTCACCTTCTTCGAGGCTGCAAATGGTCGTATTCGGTCGACTTGATGAGAGCACTTGAGCAGATAGTGGGGACATACGACAAGCGTCAGAGTGCTTTGATCTCTTCTGCATGCTAGTCATAATCCGAATGATATAAATATAGATGATATTGTTGTAGTGGTTAATGTGAGGGAGGTCTTCATGTATGAATATCAAGAAAATATAGGCATTGATCCCGTCTGAACTGCACCAGAAAGAGGTACGGCTAGCGCTTGGCATAGGCCGGTTGGTGTAATTGCACAAAGTAAGATCACGCCAGGGATCGGTCATTTGAGTCTGGCATCGATAGAAGTTGCACCTCTTCTTCGAACACGAGTCGTAGCCTCCTTGCAACTTCAACAAATTCGAGAGCATCTTCTGCCCACTTACGTCACTTCTTAACGTTTTGCAGGAGTATTTTTCTAGACCTTGACCTCGTACTTGCTGATTTCAGCTACCTTCTCTGCCGAAGCGCTACTGGAGTCAAAAGTGTATGTGAGCCACTCGCTGGCCAACCGGCGGGCCAATTCCAATCCGATTACTCTCTGGCCCATACACAAAACTTGGCAGTTGTTGCTTAGAACGCTGCGCTCCACGCTAAACGAATCATGTGCCGTAACTGCCCGGATTCCTTTCACCTTATTGGCTGAAATCGCTACCCCAAGGCCCGTGCCGCATATAAGTATAGCACGGTCTGCTTTGCCCAGCGCTATGAGTTCCGCTGCAGCAATTGCAACCACGGGATACGCCTTGGTGTTACCGTTGGAGTCTACCCCAACATCGATCACGTGACCCACGGCGGGGCAGCTGGTGAGGTCCCGCTTGATTGCCTCTTTGTATTCGTAGCCAGCCTGGTCGCAGCCGACGACAACAATGAGTTTCTTGGAGGTCATTTTGGTGGAATTTAGGGGCGTGTTGTGGGTTTTATATGAGGAACCTCCACCCCCACCTCCACCGTGCGGGGCGGTGGAGGGTGATTTCTGAGGAAAAAACGAGGACACAAGGCAAAGGGAAGAGAAGGAAGAGATTACGTTGAAAAGAACGCTCCATTCAAACGAATCAAGGGGAGATGAACTGCTTTTGTCAGTTTTATTGAAAACATTGCGCCTCTAGTTCATCGCTCTGGATGCAAATCGTGTCCCCCACACCCTGCGCCTCCACCCGGTGGAGAACAACATATAAAGTCTGAGCAAGAAGATGGGGGCACTCTCAGAAACGCGTTTCTTATGGCCACAAAGCATTTCCTTCCCAACGATACCAACAATCTTGTCCTGCACTGTCTCCGTGCTGTGGCCACGGAGTACGACTTCCTTTCTCTCCTAGACACCGAGAAAGTGATATTTCACGACAAATTTGACTCCAGCAATGTGGCATTAGTTAGTGGCGGTGGATCTGGCCACGAGCCTGGATTCTACGGTCTTGTTGGCGACGGGATGTTGTCTGCTGTTGCTCACGGCGATGTTTTTGCATCTCCAAACTTTAAAAATGTCATGGCAGCTGAGAAAGCATGTCATGATCAGCCGTCCCTGTCTGGCGAGTGGGGCGGATGCATTTTCATTTTGACCAACTACACTGGCGACAACCTCTACTTCGGAATGGCCGCACAGGAGCTTGAGGCCCGATTTGGAAAGGAGAAAATCCGCATTATGAGAGTCACAGACGATGTTGCTGTCGGTAAAAGCGTCGGTAAGCTCGTGGGGCGCAGAACGTTGGCTGGTATCGCAATTGTGCTGAAAATCATGGGTGCTGCGTCCCGGAAACAACACAGCATCGACGAAATTTTCCGTCTCGGTCAAGCTGTAAATAAATCCATAGCTTCGGTAAACGCCGGGCTTGACCATGTGCACATTTCCGGCCATGAGTCCACGAAATTCGGCCAACTTGGGCCCAACGAGGTAGAAATTGGACTTGGGATTCACAATGAGCCAGGAGTGCAAAAGTTAAACAGAATCCCACGAAATGAAGAGTTAACGTCCATCTTGCTCCGCATGATCTTGGACCGCAAAGACCCCGAGCGGGGGTTTTTCGAGTGGACCGCCGGCGACGATATCGTGTTGTTGATCAATAATCTTGGAGGCGTGCCAAAAATCGAAGAGAAGGCCATCATGTACGAATGTCTTCGTCAGTTGGAGTCAGACTACAACATCAGACCGGTGAGGGTGTTCAGCAACAACTTTGTGACGTCTTTCAATGCGCAAATTTTTACGATCACCTTGATGAACTTGCGTACAGCCGCAACTGCTGAATTCAGTTCGCAGGCGGTTTTGCTGCTTCTAGATGCATCCACCAACGCAGTCTGCTGGCCAAAACCTGGAGGAACTGTTTCCAGCAGTAGGATCATTAAGAAGTTCACCCACTACGATGACCACAAGTTAGATGCTTCCCTATCAGCTGACATTAAAGTGTCCCCCGATGTTTTAGTCCTGGTCGTTTCTGCTGCCGCGCTGAATCTCATTGCCAAAGAACCCGAACTCACTGAGTGGGATACTCGCATGGGTGACGGCGACTGTGGTCACGGATTACGTGAAGGGGCAAAGGCTGTGCTTCCAAAATTGCAGCGTGCCGGTGAAAATGGCTCAGTTTTGCAGGTGCTTCACATGGTGCTCGGAGTAATCCGGGACGATATGGGCGGCACGCTCGGGGCAATTCTCTTCATTTTCATGAAGGCGCTAGTGACAGAATTTGAGGTACGCCTTAGTGATGGGATTCGGGATCTTCCTGCTTTATTTGCACTCTCGATGCTGCTGGCACTCGACAATTTGTATGACTACACGAAAGCTCGTGAAGGTCACCGCACAGTGATGGATGTGTTGATTCCTTTTGTGCAAACCTTTAGTCAAACTCAAGATATTGCAGTCGCAGTAGAGGCTGCTCATGATGCTGCGGAGGGAACTCGCCTTCTTCGTCCGAAGTTAGGACGGGCCACATACGTTGGCATTGCTGAAGAGAAAGAGTTGCCTCCAGACCCAGGCGCGTACGGGATTTACGAAGTTTTGAAGGCTTTCGGAACTTTGCGCCTGCCCCAAGAGCCCGACTTGTGGGAGCACAAGCAGTCTTTCGATGATCCGAGGTTGATTGCACCCGTGCGCCCAGAAATACAGTCCTGAGGAGCTTTAGCCACAAATCTACCATGAAATAGATCAACATAGATAATGGGGATTTCCGAATTAGTATTAAAACCTTCTGTACAGCAGTCTGAGCTCCTCGTAGCAGGGCTTAGTGCCTGGCTATGACCGTCGTGGATTCAGAAATGACAGTAAACCCACGAAGGTGGCCTGCTCCATATATCGACGGTTAGCCACTAAAATCTACTTGTTTTTCTGGTGTGGATGCATCTATAACCTTTGCATTTCCCTATTGAAACAATCCAAGCTTTTCACAGATCAGCAACGCGCCACTAGCACTGTTCTCAAGAATCCTGAAGAGTCAAAAACAGCAGTTGCGTTCGATATCGTGAAATCTCATACTGGCGTCGCTCGCATTCACGGCCAACAAGTTGTCAACTACTATCTCTCTACGCGTCAGAGGCCAACAATTAAGTTTTTTTTTGCAAGGACTTCTCCCCGCAGAGAGTAAGTCCGATGCGAGTCGAGTTCATGCACCTCCACCCTTGCGTATCCACCTGCACCCCGCGCAGGTATATGCGCCATGCACCCCACAAATGCCCCACCTCCACCTCCACCTCCACCTCCACCTCCACCTGCGCGTGCGCCTCCACCTAACCCACCACCACAATCCAGCTGGCTCAAAATGAGGAGATTCGCGGAAATCAACAGCTCCTCCCATTTAGGATCATGACAATACAGCCGCTAGCTCCCATCCGCTCCTACATCAGCGCTGAGTTCACTGACGCCTTACCCCGCGCATCGCCACAAAGAAAGCCATTCCGGGACTTGTTTTCTCTCCGTGGGAAAGTAGCAGTTGTCACCGGAGCAGCTCATGGAATCGGACTTGCTGTGGCTGAATTGTATGCTGAAGCTGGCGCGCTGGTGGCTCTAGTTGACATATCTGACTCCTCAGCTCAGGCTAAGAAGTTGGCGTTGGAGTACACCACAACCGTTCTAGCATTTCGCTGTAACGTTGCAAATGCCGAGGCTGTTGATGCTACCGTGCTGGAAATCGCATCCGCCCTAGGCACCATTGACATTTTTGTGGCCAACGCCGGGATCGTTTGGAAGTCAGGAAACCTTCTTAGCGACAACACTGCCCAGACCGACAAAGCGTGGAATCAGATGATGGATGTGAACGTGAATGGCGTCTACTACTGCGCACGTGCAGTAGGGGCAATATTCAAAGCGCATGGCCGAGGTTCGTTTATTATCACTGCATCGATGTCGGCACAAGTTGCCAACTTCCCCACCAACATCACTCCCTACAATGTGTCCAAGGCGGCAGTGCGTCATTTTGCTAAAGTTTTGGCCGTGGAGTGGGCGGGGTTTGCGAGGGTGAACTCCGTTCTGCCTGGGTACTGTGACACTGGCCTTAACGACCATTTGTCTAGAGAAACACGCGGCAAATGGTGGGCCACAGTTCCTTTGGGCCGTGAGGCTACACCCCATGAGATGTCGCCAGCATTTTTATACCTTGCTTCTGATGCTTCGTCCTACGTTACCGGCACAGACTTGGTCGTAGACGGAGGATACACGGCAATCTAGGCGTAACATACGACGGATGTTAACAAGAGCAATGATGGATACGAGTGCAGAGAAATACGTGCACGGGCTGCTATTGAGGCATCATACATTTTTCAAACATACTCACTTTGAAAGGACGAAAGTATGAACGTCGGTACTTGTTGTGGATGCTGCGTAGATCGTGGTGTGCACAGTTTTCCCATGAAGGGATGTGAATCTGCCGGTTTATCATCTAGGTGTTGGAAAAGTCTCAAGCTTGCAGATTAACCGGCTAGAGACGACAGCGAGTTATTTTTGGAATGCCATTGGCTCTCCACGAGCAATGCGATCAATTTACTACCACTTGGGTTGCTAGACGTCGTGGCCAATTGATCTCATATATAGTTCATACGACGCTATTTGTTGCACCTACAAATCCGTAGCAGCAATATGGCGACCACTCAGCACCTGAGAAATGTGTGAATCTATTTCTCGTAATGGTAAGCTCGCTTTACTGTTTCCCCGGAGTGCACCACCACTGCCTCCAGCCGCATCTGATTATACCAAGAAAAAGAGAATGCGACAAATGTAAAAACATTGACCACAGTATTTATTAAAATTTCTTTCCCGCGGCAGTTACCTCCATATGCGATACGGAACCCTTCTCTTCGTCCACTGCATGTGAAGTAACACTCTCTTTGGGCATATTGCGTGCAATCGCAACAACATCCCAAGGCGTCCATGGGTTGCTTTGCACGAATATCTTGTCCATTTCCTCCAAAGACCTTCCAGCGGTTTCCGGGTAAAGATAGTAGATCACAGGCACCATCAAGAGGTTCATCACAGCGAAAATCGTATAGGTGTAACTCTGAATGTTCTCAAATGCCACAGGGACAATCATCACAACCATGAAGTTGAAAGACCAGTTTCCTGCAGTTGACAATCCGTTAGCAGCGGCACGAATGTTCAATGGAGTGATTTCAGCAGGGTACAACCACGCAATACCGAGCCAACCAATGGCAAAGAACGAGTTGAATACAAAAAGGAGAACCGCAGCCCCAATAGCTGCATTGTGATTGTCTTGGTGTTGAGCTGCCCAAGTGCATCCGGTCAATGCGGCCATAGTGAGTGCCTGGCCAAGTGAACCAATAAGAAGAAGTGGACGACGTCCGAGCCGTTCAATTGTCCAGAAAGAGAACCATGAAGCAATGAAATACTCTGTGCCGTTACAAGCCGCGAGAATACGCGAGTTCAACGCATTCATGCCAATGTAGGACTCAAAAATGGTGCCCGCGTAATAGGTAATCAAGTTGATTCCGGTGATCTGTTGCATGATCTGAGACCAAAGTCCAAGCAGGACACGGTGGAAACTTCTGGCATCGCCCTGGCGGAACATTTCAGTAATTGAAGTTCTTTCTCCACCAGCAGTTTCTTCTTCAAGAGCAGCAAGAATCTCGTTCACATCGGCGTCCACAATAGCATCACCCAAAGGCACGCCATCCAATGCTGCGAAAACTTTTTTAGCTTCGGGGACATTTCCTGCCTTCAAAAGCCATCTTGGGGACTCAGGCAAGCTGAGAATAACCGGCAAGATGACGAGTGGGAACACGATCTGGAATGCAAGTGGGAAACGCCACGACGCCGAGTTTGCCGTGACAAAGTAGAAACCAAAGTCTACCCAGTAGGAGATACAGATTCCAGCAGTCACCAAGGATCCTTGGATCATGACCAACTTTCCACGTTTTTCAGCCTTAGCACATTCTGACTGCCACACTGGCACTGTACTAGTGTTCATACCGTTGCCGTAACCAGTCACAATTCTACCGACAATAAGCTGTTCCACACTGAAGGACGAACACTGGATAATGGCACCAATGATCATGATGATGCAGCCATAGAAAATCGTTTTTCTTCTTCCAATCTTGTCTCCAAAGTACATAGTGCTGACAGCTCCAGCCAAGCATCCAATCTCGTACACCGCCACCACAAATCCTTGGAATGTCGCTTTGTGTGGGTGTTCCTTAGTGTTGATTTCGTCAAATGTATCGCGGAATGAGTCAAGAGTAAGAAGCGATCCCATCACGCCCTGGTCATAACCGAAAAGAAGGAATCCAGTTCCTGCAATGAACGAGACGGCTCTGTGGAGCTTGAGTCCACTGAAACCAAGATAGGTGGGCACTTCTTGCTGCACCTCTTCGGTGGATGAGACTTCTTCCTTTGTTGACATGTTGCTTTCTCATTGCTCGGGAAGACCTTCAATTTATACTCTGGACTGCGTCTTGGCGAGCCCGTAAGTTGGAGGGGATATGCCAACTTTGCAGAAGCAGGGTGTGCGGCAATTTGAGTACATCGTGTCTAAGCTCTCGTAAGCGTCCGTTTGGTTGGACCTCCCTGGTGGTTACGTAATCTTCGGGGCGATTGCCCGAAGTTTGTTTGAAGCTTCCGCTAATGTTAGAGAGCCAGGTTTTAGCTATTAGGCCCTGAATGAATCTTTCTACTCTGCTAGTACTCTGGTTCTTCGAAATCGCTCCCTGCATGTGCCCCGCATGCAGATCCTCCACCCCCACCAAGCACGGCGCATAACCCCGGTTTTCGTTGCAAGATCACCGACGCGTGAATAATGCGTGGCCCTGCAATTTCACTGTAGGGAAGATTTGCAGAGAGCCTGAAAACATCGAAATCTCCGTACGAGTATTGAGGGCCATATCTGTGATTCGTGCTCAGTGAAGCCTCCACGTCACTGGATGCAACCTGCACTAGCCAGGCCTATCCACTCCCACATCGCAGAACCGGATAAAAGGAGCGCTGTTTCGAGCACGATCCCAACTGGGAAGTCTATAGCACCTATAGAGTGGGGGTGGGGGAGCGGGGGACGTGGGCAGATAGTGACTACAGAAGAATACGCAAGTCAAGGTGGAAAAGAAAGGAAGAGTCGCGGGGTGCCCGAGGGGTAGCGCCACGGAAAAGCAGTAGCAGCTTCACAAATACGCTGAGGCTTGGCACCATTAAGGCGGTGTTTTTGGAGATGTGTAGGAGATGCGGGGTTTCTCTTATCCGTTTGACACATGGCCGGAATGTTCGGTGCGTCATAATCGCGAATCACACAACACACTTCGAGGTTCGCGTAGCGGGGTGAAACCTGAAGTGTAAATCCTGCCGAGTGCATCTGCCCATTGCAGCTTTATTATTTGATTATTGCCAACTTTTTCAGGGTCAAGCATTTCTCCACCGTTACCTTTACCGCGCCGCGCACAATGTGCCAAGCGGTGGCTTAAAATCGGGTCACCTTGAAATTCCGCCCCGCCCAGGGCGGCGGCCTGCGTAGTAGAAGGTCGGGATACTCCATAATTCCGCGTGTTTCAGGTGATGAGCGAAAAGCCGACGCCGTTTCACTGCGGCTAGGCGACCCATTAATTATACTGCGAAATATACTGCGGCCGGAGTGTAGCAGCTGCTGGCCACCAACACCACGTCTTCGCAAGAAATGCCGCAGTGACGCCACCTAAGGAATGCCTTGCCGGGCGACAGCCCATAAGACCCTTGAAATTTAGAGATTCTCGCGAACAACAAAATTACTCTTTCGGGTTTGCACGTGCTTTCAGTCACGTTTTTGGGCACGTGCCGTTCTTGCGCTCCGCCAATGCCTGTCACCCCAGCTGGGCATGGGCCAGTAACACGGCTGCGGCTGTCTACTTAGAAAATGCTAGAGAAGAAATCCCAAAATCCAGCTTTTCACCACACGAAACGACCAGTAACACCCGTGCACCAGAATTGCTGCATTCTGTCGCATGGCCCTCGGCACCTCCCCTGCACACTGGCCAGGTTCGGATCATTCATTGAAAACTGTCTTGCTCAGAGGCAGCACAACACGAAACTCAGCACTCCCTTTTTGTCACGTGTCCACCGGTCGTCAATTATTTCCTCTCTGCATTTAATCCCAACCACGTGAATTGCCATGGCATACCGAGGCCCCAATCAGTTCAACAACCAGTTCAACAACCCCATGGGCGGCTCTCCCCCCACGCGGATCGGCCCCGTTCCAGCTGAACTGAACAATATCGAAAAACTCGAAAAGATCCTGAAACAAATCGAGGATTTCATGGACGATTACTTGAGCCCATTGAAACCCTACGTACCGGCCATTGGTCGGTTATTCATAGTGGCCACGTTTTACGAAGATGCTCTCAGAATCGTGTCGCAGTGGTCCGAGCAGGTGTACTATCTTAACGTATACCGTAAAATCTGGCGTTGGGTTGTGGTCGTGTTCTTGGTGGTGAATGTGATTCTGATGGTCAGTGCGTCGACGTTGTTGGTGTTGAGAAAACAGCTGACGGTGGCCACGCTGATGTTGTGCACGGTTGTGTTGTTCCAGGGCATTTTCTACGGTTTGATTTTCGACTCACAGTTTCTCTTGCGCAACTTGTCGGTAATTGGCGGATTGATTTTGGCCTACTCTGACTCGCTCGTCAGAGACAAACGTTCGTTGGCGATGCCCGGGTTGCCGATGCTCAACAACACCGACAACAAGAAGTACTTTTTGCTTGCGGGCCGTCTTTTGTTGATTTTCTTGTTCTTGGGCTTCGTGTTTTCCGCCAACTGGTCCTTCATCCGTGTTATTATCATCTTGGTTGGCGTTGTTGCCTGTGCGTCGATTGTGGTTGGATTCAAGACGAAGCCTGCCGCTGCAATTTTGACCGTGTTGCTTTTCACCTACAACATCTTTGTCAACACGTTCTGGCGCTACTCGTCGTTCAACGCCAACAGAGACTTTTTGAAGTATGAGTTTTTCCAGACCTTGTCGATCGTCGGTGGTCTTTTGATTATTGTCAACGCCGGTGCGGGTGAGTTGTCGTACGACGAGAAAAAGAAGATCTACTAGTCAGCCACGGCGTGGTGGAAACGCCTGGCATCATAAACTGGGTGAACACTCAAAACACTCGGAATATCCCGAGCAAACTTCTCGTGGAGATCTTTACTGCGAGAGCGTGGAAAATTGCTCTAGCAAAATTTCGCAAAGCGCCTGCTCCTACTTGGTCGCCCGTGTCAAGTGCCTAAATTCTGGCCCGGCTCTTATGCATCAACCATCAACCAGACAAACTCCACGCTGCTGGCTCTTTGTCTTAAATCCAACGAGACCACAATACTGTGCCCCGTGATTTGTTACTTTTTCATTTTGCTTTGTTTTTATTTCGCTCCTCCTGCCTATTCTGCCACACTTGTTCAAAACCACCGGCCCACCCATCCGTTTCCTGCACACCGCACGATCTCACACTATGGCAGAAGAGAAGTGTCCCGTCGACCACACGAAGCGCGCCGAGTGGATGGCGCAAATGGGGCAGGAAAAGGCCCCGCTGCAGCCCGAGGCTGTGTGTCCCGTGGACCATTCGGCTCGCGCCAGCTGGCTCAAAGGCGTCTCAGTCACTACAACATCAGCCACCGAGGCCATCGAAGTCACAGAACCCGAGAAAAGTGGCTGCAATTCGGAGACCCTACAGTCTGAAAGCCAGCAATCTTCCGGTTCCGGCACGCCAACTGTGTTGCCCACCGACCGTGTAATCTCGTCCATTCCACGAACCGATGCCGAGGCCAACTGGATCTATCCATCGCAAAAGCAGTTTTTCGAGGCCATGAAACGGAAAAACTGGGACCCAGAAGCTGCGGACATGCAGACCGTGGTGCCTATCCACAATCAGGTCAACGAGATTGCCTGGCGGCATATTCTCAACTGGGAACGCACCACGCAGGCCGAGGCAGTGCAAAAATGCGGCGGAATCTCGTTGACGAGTTTCAAGGGCGACTCAAAGAAATTGACACCTCGCGCGTGGTTCAACTCGGCGGTCTTGGGCCAGCCGAGGCCCTTTGATCGTCACGACTGGACCGTGGATCGGTGTGGAGTGCAGGTTCCGTACGTGATTGACTTTTACGGCGCTGAAACTGGTGTGGTTGTTGATGTGCGTCCCAAGTTGCAGTCTTGGGAAGGTCTCAAGCTTCGTTTGGGACGGGCTTTTGGGCTCTACTAGTGTATATAGTATTTAATCAGACCTAGTTTGAACTGAGAAGAAAGCGAGGCCACTGAGTAGAAAGCGGTGTATTCTACATTCTTTGATTCTGTGTAATAGCCATTGCCGCCTGGTCTTCTCTCACAACAACAAGTCGTCCGCTTCTTGCCCTACTTGCCACCAGTAGCCATCCTAGCCCAACACAGCGCTCAGGATCCCCAAATCCCGAAATCACATTTCCCAATATTGCATCAAATTCTACACTTGTCACATCGGCTGTTTAAATTTATATGTACACCTGGCGGGCTCCCAGTGGCAACCCCACTATCTTCTGCCCATGAACTGGCCAGACTGGCCCAACTTCTGCATGTTGTCGCCCACCTGGACATTGGTCTCGAAGTATTTGGACACGCATCTGTCCAAACACACCGCCTCCTGCTTGGAAACGTCGCCCTCGGCGTACGACCTGTTGATGCACTTGGCGTGGCACTGCTCGACGAGCGAGTTGAACATGCCGGTAACCATGTCGAGCTCGGCCTCGGCGGCCTGGATTTTCTGCTGCGAGCTAACTTGGGGGGCTCCTCCAATTCCGAACATTGTGCTGTGGTAGATTGCTAGTTGGTTTTTTCCACTGGAGAGTCGCAAAATTTTGCTGGTGCACGGAGGCGACCCCAGATTTAGACTCACGGCAGAAAGTGAGCAACCGTAGCGGCTGGAAAAAGCTCTGAAAAACTTGCTCGTTCTGAAACTGCGGAATCCTTCTCATGAGTAATCAAAGCCATCCTGAATCTTCTGTTTCTTCCTCTTTGCCCATAATGCTCACATGCTAGGAAACGTAATATGGGTGTGAGCGCCAACAAAACAGGCGTCCACGCCCTGTTCAGCCTCAAATCGGCCAAAGTCACTCGCCTTCTGCGTAACAAAATACATGAGCCCGTGGCAGAGTGTGATTTGGCGCCCAACAAGCGAAATTGCTCCGCCAGCAACGCACACGTGTGACGATGCAAGGTAGTCCTTGTTGTAGAAGATGGAGCGTGCGTGAGGCGACATTTCCTCCGAGACATCAAAGAAGACTCTGTTGAATTTCCAAAGCTGTGTGCCGAGATTGAGCACAGGCGAACGGATGAGGTTTCTCTTCGGCGAACTCAACGCAAACAACAGATATCTCGAGATGTCGAGTTTGTCAGACTTGTACGGCTCCTTGTCAAAGTGCCGAAGGTACTGATTCGTGAATCCTCCAAGAACGACCAAAAGAACCAGGTCGTCTTCCTTGTATGTGAGGATGTGGTGGTGGCAGATGCGCAACTCGGCCTCCTGAAGTTTTGGCGCCGGCACCTGATTTTCAAACTCCATTTTCGAGATCTCTTCGTCTTCCCATGCCTCCTTGGGGTTCTCGAAGTAGTCATATGCAAACGAGGGCACCTGCTGCCACTTGCTTGTCGAGAAACTGAAGAAAAACAAGTCGCTGAACACCGTGCCCTGGTCGTTGACACCCCCGTGCACCACCAAGAATCGGCCGTCAAGAAACTGGTCCGAGTACTCCAGTCTGGCCGACCTGGCAATCGATCTCTCGCTCAGCGAGAACAAATCCAGAGCCAGACCGGTCGGGGATCGCAAATCAAAGTCGCCACCGGGGCCGCGAACCATACACAGCGTAGATGCGGTCACCAGGCTCTCTTCGGCAAGCGTGAACGCAAAAAAGCCCCTAGGGGACGGCCAGAGGTCTGATAATGAGGATGTTGTGATTTCAGACACCAACGCTTCGTTGTGGAAGCGGCAGGAGGTCACATCTTCGATCAATAGCTCCATTTTAAGCAACTCGTTCGTTGAAGTGAAGTACTGGTGGCCCGAGTCGCTCGTGTGGAGCTTGAAGCCGCCAAACTGGAACACAGAAACCGACATCACTCCCGATTTGAGTGCCGAATTCCCGAGATGAAACTGCCGGTTCGAGTCCACCGACTCGCCCATCGAGGCGCCGTCCAAGCTCAGAAAATTGTGCGCAGTCAGAATCGGCTTCGGTGAATAGATTTTGGGGCTACCGAGGCGCTCGGAGTCCTCGCCGCCGGACGGAGGCAGCCGAACAACATTCTGCTGCGGCGAAGAGGGCCTCGAAACCTGCTGGCGGTGGAGCTTCACGTGTTCCAGGTACAGATTGTGAATCTGGCCCTGCTGGCGGGAAGGTTTCAGCTTATGCAAGATTTTGGTGGACTTCAGGAGCACCAGCGTCATTTTGGACGTGGGCAGCACCGATGCGGCCAGAACCGGCGGCGTTTTACGCTGATGATCGCTTTTGGACCGGTGGAGTGAGTCAGTGCGGCCAACATCGGTGGAGATCTTAAGACGGGTCACGGGCGTACCTGTAGTCGAAAGCAGTGAGCCAGAATCGGCGATAATCGACGATTTTTCCGTTCTCGACTCGTCTGGGGTTGATCGGTCGTACAATGGCAGAGAAGATCTAACCGGCACCGGCAGTGGAGAACCCAAATCGCGCCGATCGTAGAAAGACGACACCAAACTGCAACCGAGCCTGCTTTGATAGCTCAAGTCCAGCTTCAGCTTGATGTCGATCTGCACAAACTTGTCGGTTCGCACGTCTAGAAGGTACCCATGCGGATTGAGCCGGATACTCTTTTTAACTATCCAGCGGCCCAGCTCAGTGTCGTGAGTCACGGAATCCACCACAATCTCGAAGCCGCCGCAGTATAAAACATGCCACGGTGTCACGAGCGTACCGCGGGCCTGGCACAACTGGCCCAGAAACCCAGAGTCTTTCGATTCATGTTCCCCGGCCCAAATCGTGCCCCGAAGCGGATTAAACTTGATGTAGTCTGTATTCTGCGCCATGTGCGGCAGCTCAAAAACCTTGCGCTCCATAAAGGGAGGAAGATCTACCGGAAAATACACCGAGATTTTGGCCGCGTCCGTCAGCCGGGGAATGCCTAGTTGTTTTAGAGCAAGAGCCGGATTGTGTTGCAAGCCGCCAAACATGTACGTGACCTCACCCACCTCAAAATGTGTTTGGAAAGAATATGCGTCGAGACTGAAATTGGTCTTGTCCATTCCCGTCCGACTGAACAGAAAATTGGGGATCTGGAAGAGACCCAGAAACGGCGACGGGGTATCCTCGGGATATATCGTAGAAGCTGTTGGGGGTGGAGTTTCGGCAGCCAGATCCAGCTCGTCCAGTGAACTCAGGCCGCGTTTGTAGTTTTGATACCCAAGTCGCTTCAACTCGATTCGAGGCGCACAGTAGACTTCCGCAGTTTTTCCGCATCCTCTGGAGTAGTACGCATTTGACGGAGATTCTTCAAATGTATGGTAGTCCACGAATCGGAGGAGTTTGGGGCCACCGTGGCTCCAGTATTTCGAGTTGTTTTTGGCAATGAACTCCTGCTCCTTGAGGGACTGTTCCAGTATGCGGCCGAAGTCCATATAGGGGCTTGCCATTTTGTTAAGAGACTGGCTGGCGAATTTGCGGCTATAATGGGTATGCAATTGCTCACGGTTGTAGGAGTGGAATGTGGAGGTTGATAGCGGAGTGTGCTATGTGCAGGTGTCACAGGTGACATAATGGCAGGTGGATTTTACTGAAGCAGGTTAGGTAAGATAAGGATATGAAAATTGCGGGAGCTGCGGTCTCTATTAATGTGTCTCGGTCTGCGAGTTTGTATGCTATTTACGGTGTCAAAGTGGCGCTTAATTCGTGAAGGCAGGACGACAAATGAGTGGCTTTCTTGCACATTGAGTAGTTCTCTTGCAAAAAGGGAAATGCAGCGCTCTGAAGTCGAAGATTGTTGACAGTGGTGGTGATAGTGTGGCGCAACGTCGTTTCCGGACCAGAGTCAACGACTGCCGATTTCGCTGGGCGCCTGCAACACCCACACCTATCGATAAACGTCTGAGTTTGCGAAATTCGACTTTCAGCTTCAATTGAGATCTTGGAATCTCCTGAACGGCCCTATATTTCACCGAGAGGAAAACCATGCTATGTTTTCGAATCCAGCTCTTGCAGTGCAGGCAAAGACAAGCTCCTCCGCCGTGACCTCACCCACAATTCAAATCAATTAGTCAATCACTAGCAACTCTGTGCTCTGATTGCGAGCCTTTTCGTTCACATATGGCATCAACCCACGCCCATATCCAACCATCATCAACACTTCCAACGCAATAGTTGCTAAGAGGAATATCAAGGTGATCACGCCAAAAGTCACAAGCGAGGTCCGGCCCGGAAAGTATGAGCCTCGTTCCACAGTGACCCGGTATGCCGAAGTGTACTTTGTATACAACCGAATCATCTTGAACAAAACGTAAACGCAACCAGCCACGAAACATAGAAGCGTGCAACATGTGAGCCAGAGAGCGTCTCTGGTAGCTGCAAAGTCGGAACACCAGAGCACTACTAGCGTTAGCGGAAGCATACAGCACGTGAGGATAAATTCCACAGATTTCTTATCAGACACCATGATGACAATGAATTGCACAGTAAAGCCCAAGAAGAAAAAGAAATCGAAGATAAGCACAGCACGGTGGATTTGGAAGCGTTCGTACAAAGCCAAAATCTCATGGCTGGCTCCAATTTTCTTGAAGCGAGCCCACCGCACACTTTTACCCAATATTAGGACAATGATGGCCAACTGAAGCGTGAATGTTAGCCCCAAAACACCGATGGTGGAGATGTTGGTAGCTTTCGCAGCAACATTCCAGGTCGTCCTCCCAAGGTTGATATCTTTTGAGATTTCCGAGTACTGAATCCCCGTGTACACCACCATGCATGCGTAAAACAAACAAAGCATGCAAAGAAGAATGAGGTTCTTGGAGCGCAATCCTAAAATGGTCACTGCAGTCTGGTAGATGGCGGCAAAAATGAAGAGTGCTAGATAAATCGACATTTCCGAGTACCTGGTCTGGTCGAGAAACTTCAGTCGATGGACGTTGATGACGCCAAACATGAACGCCTCAAGAGCTAAAGTGATGAATGCCGAGGTGACAGACACCGCAAGAAAGGCCCTCAGGCCGAGTTTGTATTTTCGGTCATCTTCCGCCGAGAGATTCGATGGGCCGTACTGAGGAGGCATATTTATCAGATTAGGGAGTGAGTCCGCATCGCTCAGACTCCGTGCTGATGTCTGACTTCGCGACAGCGCCGTGCCGGTCGCCGACAAGATTTCCAGACTTGCAGAGTCCGCCTGGTTCGCTATCTCGCACGCGGATTCACGTACGGAATCCCGGCGGGCAAAATCACGTGCCCAGCTATCGTTGGGTTTGGCGTACTGGACTGACGAGTGCAGTCTCATCGGCAAATTGTCTATGATGAGCGAGCTGGGAGCCAAGAAGTATTCAACGTCCGGCTACTCCATTTAGGCTTGTGTTATGCAGGACAATGGCAGAATGCAGTAGTGCCAGAATCCGGGGAAGCACGTGACCTCCTAGGACCATGGTTTCAATTTCTCCAGCTAACGAAGAGTTGGGTGCGAACCTGTTGGCGGCGCTCCTTCGAGGGTCCCATTGACCTGTTTTCTTTCTCCAGACGACAGGAGTTGGAGTTCAGCCCGTGAGGCAGGAGAAGATCAAGCCCAATTATTCATAAATTAGCAGAATAGATTCAATGCCGCTCTCCGCTGCGAATGTGCCGGGATCTGAAGAATCAGACACGACACCCTTCATCTGCTCCATGACCTTGCGGTTAAAGCCCCTCGTAGTCCGCCGTGTTCTCCTGCCGCAACCCGGTAGCCTCCTCGTGGAGATCCAACCACGTGACCGTCAGCAAGCCGGCAACGCTCGTGCTGGCCCGCATGAAGTCAGAAACTTTGGCTTTTTCTACCAATAGGCAAATGGCATCGTAGCCCCCAGCTCCGGGCACCACACCGCCGATGCAGCCGGGCAAAGCCTCGCACAAATCAAGAATACGAGACTGCTCGTCTGGCTCGATTTCTGCGCCGGTTTTCTGCGTAAGCGTTTTGAGTCCTGTACGGATATTTTTCAACAGACTGGTGAGACTCGCTGTGGACTGCAGTTTCGAGACTCGCGCGTCACCAAGACTGGCCATGAGCAGCTCGTTGGCGGCATTGAGTGCCGAAATCACAGTGTGGCTTTGTGGGTCCGACGACCACCACTGCAAAACCTTCGACACGAGTTTTGGCGTCTCGGAGCCGCCCTGCACGTCTCCGAGAACAAGACAGATGTCGTCGGGAAGAGAACAAGGCTCAGTGCGCATGTTCCACTTCGAGTTGGCGACCGATCTGACAAGTTCGGCGTTCTCCAAGCCAAGAACCGCGTCGATTGTCGACGGCGGAAATCTGCGGTAGATTATGGAGCCGAAAGTCGCGGCCGCAACATCGAAACCCGACCCAATCTTGCCCTGCGCCAGGCAATGCGCAATCTGCGCGAGATTATGGATAGTTTCACGTGACTCGTCGATGCCGAAGGTGTTGCCGTTGCTGTTGCAAAAGCGGCTGTAGAGAGCGGCGGTCACGACAGTCACAAGTCCAGCCGATGAGCCGAGGCCCGTTTTGGGCACGTCCTGGATCGGAAGCGTGTGAACGAGAAAAGCGGAACTGCCGTTTTCTGACTCTATTTTCGACGTGTTTTCCTGCGAATGATACTCCTTGTCCGAGAAGAGGTCCACCTGTAAACTGAACTGCGACGGCTGGAAGTAGCACACCACGGTTTTCACGGCCGCTTCAAGAAACGGATTTTTCTTGCCGTGCACCTCGGTGACCAGAATCTCAGAACCCTGCGACACTTCGTAGCTCCACTCGCCATCTTTGAACTGGCGGCTTGTAAAGCGAACTGTGTTGGCACCCGAATTGGGCGATGCGCTGACCACCGCGTGCATTCTGCTGGAGAGAGCCGTGACGTATGAGTTGTAAGCGGGGTCTAGAACGAGGTAGCCGCCGGCCACAAGCGCCTTGCCGGGAGCTGAAAACGCCGACTTGTTCAGGCTCATGATGTGAGAGGTGAAACACCCGTACCTCCAGCGGATAGAAGTAGGTGCCGTAATTTCGAGGCAATGGCGGCAGCAGGCCAGGAATTTCTTCTAAAATATTCGAGCCGGGCTCAGCAGATTCAGCATATCGCAACAATTGCATTTTTCCCCCAGCCGGCCCGCCAAACCCCACTATGCCCCTCGCGTCCTACATACACCACAGCATCTCCACCTCCCCACCTACTACTTCAACACCATGGCCACGCTACCGAGCACCAAAATCGTAGGCATCATCGGCCTCGGCGACATGGGAATTATGTATGCACGACGCTTTGCCGAGGCCGGATGGAAGGTCGTGGGCGCCGACCGGGAAGACAAATACGAAGACACCAAGGCCAGATTCGCCACCCTGCCGTTCGAGGTGTTGCCCTCGGGCCACCACGTGTCGCGTGTGGCCGATTACGTAATCTACAGCGTCGAGGCCGAAAACATCCGTGCCATTGTGGCGAAATACGCACCCTCCACCAAGGTGGGGGCAGTAGTTGGCGGCCAGACCTCGTGCAAGGCGCCCGAAATCGAAGCGTTTGAGGAGTTCTTGCCGGAAGACTGCGACATTGTCTCTGTGCACTCTCTCCACGGCCCCAAGGTGGACCCCACCGGCCAGCCGTTGGTGCTTATACGACACCGTGCAAGTGACGCCAACTTCAGCTTTGTGGAGGAGCTCGTCAGCTGCTTGCAGTCCAAGGTTGTGTATTTGACTGCGGCAGAGCACGACAAAATCACCGCCGACACACAGGCCGTGACACATGCGGCATTTCTTCTGATGGGTGTAGCATGGAAAGCAACGAACCAGTATCCGTGGGAAACTCCGCGGTGGACTGGCGGCCTTGAGAACGCCAAAATCAACATTTCGTTGCGGATTTTTGCAAACAAATGGCACGTCTACGCCGGTTTAGCCATCACAAATCCCAGTGCCCATGGCCAGGTGCTTCAGTATGCCAAATCGGCCACCGCCATTTTCACGCTCATGATCGAGGGCAAGAAAAAGGAGCTCATGCTGCGTCTAATGAAGGCGAAAAGGTTTGTGTTCCACCACAACCCCGACCACACGACGCTCTTGTTGGACGACACCATATTGGAGCGGTTTTCACTCGGCAAGTTGCCTCCCGAGGGCAAGGTGCAGCCCAACTCGCATCTCTCGCTTTTGGCAATAGTCGACTCGTGGCACGAACTAGGCATTATTCCATACGATCACATGATCTGCTCCACGCCCTTGTTCCGTATATTCCTCGGCGTGACGGAGTATCTTTTCTGCACACCCAATCTATTGGAAGAATGCATCAACGTGGCGGTCGAGGATGCGTCATTCCGTGAAGATGACTTGGAATTCACGTTCGCTGCGCGCCGCTGGGCTGAGGTGATTATGCATGGCGACTACAAGAGATACGAGGAGTTGTTCGCAGACACCCAGCAGTTCTTCTTGCCAATGATAGCCGAGGCCAATGCGATTGGTAACGAGATGATCAAGACGATCTTGCAGCGTGTTAAGGACCGCGAAAACGACGAGTAGACGCTGTGTGGTGGAGTACGGGCCACAGGCCAGTCGAGAAGTCATGTATTTGGAAGACGTTAAATCGGCTTTATCGTGGGTAACAGATGTTGGGCAAGAGATTTTCTGGTGGCCATCTCAACGCGAATGCGTGCGCTAAGTACTGGCACGAGTCCATGCACTGGGTACTGATCCACTTCGTCGGCGAAGTATACAGCTCCACCACCTTCCGACTGTTCTCCGTAGGAAGTCTAGCAGTGGATCGACTGTCTATACAATACACATCCCCTGCACTCCTCGTATACGCCACGTATGTTCAAACCGCTAGCAGCGCAATCTTCGATGGTCGCTTCGCCAGCCGCCGTTACATCTCCTCACCTATACATCGCTTGCAATAAATTTTGTACTCTTGATTACTCAGTATGCATAATTGAACCAGCCGGTGCTCTACAACTGCTCATCTTTGATTACGTCCATGAGCCAGTCGAGACCCTCAGTCAAACCCTCACCACGAATAGCACTAGAAGCCACAATCGACCAACTGCGATCTTTCAAATCCGTGAGGCTCAACGCCTGACTCACCTCCGCAGCCGTCAACGCACCCGGTTGATCCTGCTTGTTGGCAAAAACAAGAAGCGCACTATCTAGCAATTCCTCTTCCTTTAGCATCGTATGAAGCTCTTTGCACGCGATATCTATACGATCCTTATCAGTGGAATCCACCACGAAAATGACTGCTGCCGTGTTGGAGTAGTAACATCTCCAGTACGGCCTGATCAGGGTTTGACCACCCAAATCCCAGATGTTAAGGGTAAGGTTTTTGTACTTAAGAGTCTCAACATTGAATCCAATGGTGGGCTTAGTAGTCACCACCTCGCCCATCTGTAACCGGTAGAGAATTGTCGTTTTGCCGGCACCGTCCAAACCCAAAATAAGAATGCGGATCTCCTTCTGGACACCCCAGAGCTTGGAGAAGATGTTCATAAATGAGAAGCTCTGACCCATTGTAATTATATAGGAATCGGCTCCAAAAATGCAGTGGCGTAGAACTTGACTTGGTGGCAAAGTATAGGACTCTCAGTCTCGGCAACTCGATCCGGCATTTTGCTGTTGATGTGATGGTTCGCGCACGACCGCTAAGATAGGCTATTATTAGGTAGAAAGAGCATGGAATAAGAAACAAATGAGATTACAAAGTCTGAATTGAGTTTCTCTTGAGCACGAAAGCATTCCAGGAGAAGTGGATTTGGTGGTCAGGCAAGGTGTACGGGTGCGCTCCCCGCCACATGGTGATCTGCCTAGCATCAATTCTCACACACCATGGAACCCAGAGGAATTTTACGCAACAAGGACGCTGAAAGCTCAAAACCCGATTTCCAAGAGGAGTTGGACCGAGATGAGGTCATCAAAAACACAAGAATAAATGCCCAGCTCGCAAGCGAAACTCACAAAGGAGATCAGATTAGAGCCAAGTTGGCTGAGGCCAAAACCAACGGAAACGGACATGGGACCGAGCTCCACGAACACCCTGAACATCTCAAATGGGACGAAATTAATCTCTACAAGACAGAACAAGAAAAGGCTGCGACCATGAAAATCGACGAGCCCAAAACTCCGTACGAAGGTGGTTTCAATCCCCAAGGCGAGTACTACCAGAAGGACGAAGACCCAATTCCGGACTTTACGTTGGGAGAGGGTTCCTACGAACCTGGTGATACGGCTGGTGGCTCATTGAACGGAGGCCAATTGCTACCCAGAGAAGAGTCTGAAGAACCTGAAGAAGACCAGGTGGAAGAAGAAGAGCCGTTGACGGCAGAAGAGAGACATAAAAGGTTTGAGGAGATGCGCAAGCTGCACTATCACAATGCCGCCAATCCCTTGAAGCACGCAGTTCCTGATGAAGATTAGGCGAGAAACTTGGAAGCTGGGGGCGCGAGGATTGGAAGTGATTTAAATGTTTTTTGCTGAAAACATGCAGTTGTCTTCCTATTTGGGACAGAATGTTAATGGCTTCATCGCCAGGTCATAACTGTTAATTGCTCCTCTTGATGATTTGCGAGCTCTCATGAACCTTCTTGATCTCCTTGGCAGCTGGTTGAGTACCCAAGAGGGTTTTCAATGCTTATGCTGAGAATGTGGCGGATAGATTGAGTCATCTGACTGAAGTCGAGGTTTTGTGCTGTGTGAGCGGGCTCGCTCTATGGAATCGAGACTCTGAAATCTTGGTGGTTACCTTGCGCGATGCAAACTCATCATGCACGGGTTAAGAATCGAACCCATGCTTTTGTATTCAAAATGGAACTACTGTGACGAAATTTTCTTTATGCCTGTTCTTGCCTATTGTGTTCTAACCCTCCTATATGTGCTCTTATATGTGCCATCAATGGGCTCTGGTGTCCCAAATACCTAGGTAAGTAATTTGTCGAGTTAGAGTTAACCCGCTTGGCATTCTCTATCGATCAAGGATTATCCAACCGGCTAATACATAAGATTTCCAGATAGTTCTGGACAGGTTCACTTCTATCACAACCTCTCACTGAATTCATCTGGTTGGACACTGTATCTCGAGCCTTTGGCTAGAAGCCATCAGAATGCGATGGCCAATGATGCCGCTTTTTCAGCGGGTAAAGCAAGTTGGCAAATTGCCAGCCTACGGATGTCCCTGGTTTGAAACACGACCGAGCTGGGCAAGCGACGAAATCATGAGTTCCGCGACCTACCATCATAGGCGGGTCATTGGGATGAAATTGTCTTACTTGCCTAATTGGTGGCGTGTTGAAGTTCAGGTTGGTGGGGTTGCTTTCGTTATGAAATCGAACATTGGCATGGTATGAGATGTCGACTTCTACGTCTGCTTCCGAGTCAAACTGACGCCTTCTAACTGAGAGTGCAGACTTGTAAACGTGTGTTTCTAGTTCGTAATAACTTTCACGCGCGAGGTGGTCTTTATGGCAGCTTCGATAGCAGTTCGATAGTTTGTCGAGGCCAATTATACTTTCTTCTTCTGCAGCAATATACCACCATGAATCTTGAGTACATTCTTGAGATCCGTTTCTTGCCATTTTCATGGCGCTGGTTTCAGTCTCTCTTCCTTCTTTGGAGCCTCTGGGTCTTGCGTAGTTGGTGAACATCCGTCTATGAACTACGGGAGAAAGGTTTAGTTTCGGCCGTCGGCCCGGGAGAACAACAACGCTAATGAGCTTTGAAATCTGTGTAAATTCTCTTTGCACGATTTCTTGTGCGGTTGGCGACATGGCGCTCGCAAGCTTCGAAATCTGAACGTCGTTCACCTCAAGATTCCGCCCAGCAAGCCGGTTCCTCAAAAACAATAAAAAGTTGTTTGTCATTTTGCTTTGGATTTTCCAAGCCTTGTCAACACTGGGGAGTTCAAGAACAAGACAGTCTTCGGATATCTCACTCTCGGATTCGGAGGGCTCGGAAATGTTAGCTTCCGAGAAGAAACACAGCTTAGGGACTAATACCACCAAGTCAGCAAAGTCTCTGAAAACTTGCAAGTGTCCGGATTTTGCAACTCGCCGGACTTCCTCTGCTCTGACCCAGAAGGGCACCATCTTGACCATCTTCATTAGTTGACGAAAGTCTCTCGAGGTAAAAGTATGGTGTCTGGTAAGTTTCCACGTCTTGTTGATTCTTTTGCAACGGTCGTACCATCTACGTACGCATGGCATCTCACGGGCCGAGATTCTTCTGAGGCTACTCACCTCCTTAGCATCTCCAAATGAGCTGGTTAGCAGCTGAGGATTCGGTGCTCTGGTAGGAGAGCACATTGCGTTTACTGAGCTCTCTATCAATATCAGCTTTTCAATCTTCGTTTTGCTCCATTTTAGGTATCCGAGTAGCCCAGGTAGTCTTACGAAAGTGAACGAGCGCTTAGTCTGCACATGAATTCGCAGTGAGACCGAATATGAGCTTTTTAGCGGGTGATTTTTGATTTCTACTTCAAAACCTTGCGATCCGGTCATTGGTGATGAGAGTGTAGTTGGCAAGCTGAGCACTAATGAATAACCACCAAGATAGGCCACCTATAAATTGGAAGACAAATGTTGCCCTTGCTTGTTATTTGCTGTAGCAGAAATCTTGCGAGTCATTCAGCTTGTTTGCTGCTCGTGCAAGTGTTATGCGACGAGGTTTAGTTAGTCTCACAAACTCGTCGCAGACATCGAAGCAGATTTTCGAGCCAACGAAATTTAATAGAACTGCGCTACGGTTTTGAATAGAGATGATAAATTTCTGTCCTTTTATGCAATGGCGTCATCGAGAAATAATTCACTGTCGTCGCTCGCTACCATTGAAACACCCAGGCTCTTGGAAATCTTCCAGGGTGCAAGAATTTAATTGCGAAGTCGAAGCCATCTGATCGAAGACCGAAAGTAAAGCATAGGCAGCCTGCCATGAATCTCAATCTTGGCTTGTTCTAGCTATTGCCTGGGTGCTACACAAGACATAACTCAAGCACGCGCATTCTGAAAGTACGAATCTGGCAAACAGAAGAATATAAGGAAATTCACGCCCCTACACAGCCCATCTCAGGTCTAGCATTTATTCACATCCGCAGAGCATACCCAGCCATTTAAACCCAGTACTTCAACAAAGTCTTCTTGACCTTGCCAGCAGCAACCAGGGCCTCAATAGCTTCGCCAAGCAGCGCCTTGACAGCATCAGCTTCACCACCCACCTTGGCCACAAGTTCAGCCAACTGCTCATCATCCAACTGCTCAAGCAACAACTCCACGTCACCGTCAATGGCAGCGGCAGACGAATCGTCTCCGAAGTAGCCCTTGTCCTTTGGTGCACCACGGACGGCTCTCTTGTTCTTCTTCTTCGCAGACTTGGCAGCCTCCTTGGCCTTTTTCTTCTCGGCAGCATCCACCACAGCCTGTTTTTTGGCCTCCTCGTCGGCGATTTTCTTCTTCTCAGCCTCTTCAGCCTTGGCTCTGGCTCCAGCCTCCTTCTCCCACTTCACTCTTTCTTTCTCCTTCTTGGCCGCATCCTTAGCAGCACGGATACGTGGGTCCTCGTTCTGTGCACGCAGCACAAACTCGATCACACGCTTGTTGTCCTCCTGCTTCAACTTCTTACGGTTGGAGATGTTCTTGCGCTCAATGTAACGCTTGTGGTCTCTGTTGGCAGTGTCATCAGGCACATCCTCGTCCTTGAACTCAAACGATTTCCACGAGTCAAAGCTGCCCCAGAACTTGTAGAAGGCATCCACCTCGGCCTTGGGGGTCTCGGCATTACCCAAAAGAGGAACAGGCTGCTTCTTTGAGAAATGGGCTTCTGTCTCGAAAACAGGGCCCCACGCCTCGAAAAAGTCGTACTCGGACTTGGGCGTGGGTGGCTTCACCACCGCGTTCTCGTCCACCGAGTCGTACTGCTGTCTCTTGTTGGAGTCCAACATCACCTCAAATGCCTTCTGGATGATTTTGAAGAATCCGTCCTGGTCCAAACCGCCAGAAGCAGATTTCTTGTCAGGGTGGTGCTTCAACACCTGCTTTCTGTGTGCTCTTCTGAGCTGGTCTTCGGTGGCCTTCCATCTCAAGTGAGAGATTCCCAACACGGCATAGAGGTCTGCGTCTTTCCATTCACGGGGGTCGTGTGCCAACAACTCAGGCGACTGTTCTTCGTCTCCCAAGTCCTCGTCTTCGTCTTGCTCGATCTGCTTGACGTTTTTCTCTGCCTCCAACTTCTCGAACTCGGACCAGGTGTGGCCACGCAAAGTTCTGGTGGCATGGGCAAGGAAAAAGCGGCCAACAGGTTCAATAGGACGACGAACAGGCGCAGAGTAAGGCTTGACAGATTCAAACGCGGGGGTTTTGGGGCCCTGGAGGGCGGGAAGTACAATAGACATTGGTGATGAGTTGAAAAATGCGCACTGTGTAGGAAGAGGTGAAAAGAGGTGAGGCTCGAAACGAGGTTTCGATATCGATTTGCCTAGCCAGCTAGAGGATAGTATTTTAGGCTGATTGTACTTTTCATTGAGTTATTACTTCATTATACGTGAATTGGTTTTTTTACTTGTGCCTAGGGTTAAGCAATTCTGAGCCGGGCGAGCAGTTTCTCGAAAATCTGGGATCGCGATGGAAGGACACTGATCGGTGATTCACAAAATCTTCAGGCAGATATACAACCGACAATAATTTATTATATCTCTCATGCTATAATAGCAACGGCGCATAACGGATACGTAGAATTTGATACATCTGATTTGCTGTGTCTGATTGTTACATAGGTGAATTTAGAATTGCAAGAGTGGAATTGCAAGAGTAGATGCGTATGATTTGATACGTAGGATGGTAAGACCGGACCTGGGGAGAAAATATCCAGAGCTATCGGTGTTCCCCCGATCTCAACACCCTATCAACACCTGTTCGCGTACATGGTCTAGTTCTTTCACTGGCCCCGAGAGCAATATGAGAAAGCCGGACAGAACAAAGAAACTGCATCGATAGCCAGACATATCTCAAGCTGGAAATATAGTAGGCACACTCAGAAATCTTCGCAACTCCGGAACACACCTCTCTCAGCCTCCGAGTCTGGTGTATCAATTGTGCTGCCTCCTCAAGAAACTTCAGCCTGTATCACGAGTAGCCTTTAAGTAATCTGAAAAAAACATTCGCCATCAATTCTCTGCATCTCGGACTTCATGGCACTGATCAGTCAACGATGGCGGCCATGTCGAGCACCTCCACGCTTCCTTCTCCTCTCTTGAATTTAGCCTCCTCACCCAGCAAAATATCCACAATAGTCTTATAATTTGATGGATCAATGATCCCCACGACCTCGTACAATTTCTCAGTCTCATTCTCCAGCTCGATCTTGTCTAGTAGAGGCCGAAGATGTTCATGGTACGAGGAGGAAACACGAGCCAAGACTGTGATTTTAACCTTCATCTGTGCACGTGCAATTGGGATGACTTGTTTCTGGATCAACAACTTGATAGCCTCAAGCGCCTGTGTTTTGGCAGGTTTCGTGGGATTGAGATGGAACTTCAATTGACCCAACGCTTTCTGAATCATAGACGGAGGGTACCGCTTTTTCAGCTTTGGATTTATGCACTTGGTTGAAATCAAATTGAGAAAGTTGTTTTGAAGCTGGGCCAAGTTGGCACTTCTCTCTTTCTCATTGAGCTGAATCTCGCCCTTGTCGAGAATGAGTTTGATGATCTCGTCGTGATTTGTGGTTCCAAATGATTTCATTAAGTCCTCGTTATTGGCAACTTGTCCCTTTGACACATTCATGAACACCTGAGGAATCTGAAGAACCTCATCTAGGTCTTTCTCCACCTTCAGCCGCCAGTCCTGAACTTTATTCTGATAGCATGCAATCTCAAATCGCTTTTTTTCCTTTTTCATGCGCACAAGCGACACGTTGGTGAGTTTGATCTGGCCAGAAGGCTGGTTGATAACTGCCATGGTGGTCCTGCAGGAAAATAGAAGTAGATGGCGATGATGGAGTTGAAGTCAGAAATTCGTCGCCAAGTAGGCAACTCGAATTACCTTCCTGTTTGAAATTACTTGGCAATGATAGATGGCTCTGCTTCTGCCGGCGCTAAAATGTCACGTTTCTTCTCAACCTACGATGCGTGATAAACCAATCCATTCTAACAATAAAAGGCTGGCCGTGGGCCAAGGGGTATTTTTTTTTTTCGATGGGAGTCGTTCCCTTTTCTTTCGAGAAAATCACTCAAACACAACTTTATAGGTGGCAATCTCGAACCCGCGAAGCGCAATCTCCACTGAAGAGTCCTTCAATTTCAATTCTTCCTTCTCGTTTTCCAAGGCATCTGCAACGAATATCTTGGACACAGGAAGCTTGAAGTGCAATTTTCCCTTTGAAGAGCCTCCCAAAGATTCGTACACCCTCAAAATGGCGGATTTTTCGTTGTTTGAGTCGATATTGGGGTAGATGTTCACGTCCTTGTCGTTTTCACCGCGCTTGATGGCCAGCAAAATCAAAGAGTCATCACCTGTTAAAGTGATGAGATCTAAGAGCAGGCTGACTGCGGAAGAAGTCGTCTTGGCCAGCAACAACTTGTAGTTGAAGTTGTGGGCAAGTTTCACCACCTCGGGATTCAAACTCAGCTTGTGAGGATACAAGGCATATTCAAAGTCGTGCGTTCCCATATCGGCCACATTGTCAGGTGCCTTAGCGGATCTGAGAAGAGAAAGCCTCATCAAGTTGCCGTGCACCGAAGCGCCGTATTTGGAGTTGTTGAAAATCGACACGCCGTAGTTGTACGCTGACAAATCCATGAACTTGTGGTGGCAAACTTCAAACTTGGCTATATCCCATGTAGTGTTCCAGTGCGTAGGTCTCTGAGTAATTCCGAATTGGGTCTCGTATGATGCAAACTGTGCCGTCTGGATGGTGGTGGGGAACTGAACTTTCAAGAAGACGGAGTCTTCGTGCCACTCAACATGGCTGCTGAATTTGATGAAGTTGTTCTGCGCGATATCCTCGTTGCCAGTCAAGCCTTGCAACGAGATGGTGGTCTCAATGTACAGCTGGTCCAGAATGGTGTGGCGCACCACCAACTTGGATTCTAACGCATCACTGAACGTCTTGACAACCTTACCTCCAGTGAGGAACTTGAAACTGGTGAGCGAGTAGATTTCCGTGTCCCAGGCAGGGAAATTGAGTGGATCGTCCTCAAACAACAACAACTGATTTCCTACACCGGTACTCTGCTCCGTTTTGGTAGTGTCGATGAACTGTTTGCCTGTAACGAGGTCGACCAACGAGGAGATGGTACCGTCCGAGTTGACTTTTGCCTCTATCAACTTGTTGGTGAGAATATAGTGATCATCGACTTTGGACAAGGAGGCCGAGTACTTAAGATCTGCTTTGCGAACGAATCCAGCACTCTCGGTGTTGTAAGCGAGCTTGGAAACCGTGTCGTCCTGCAACACACAGACGTCCTTGTCCAAGCTGAACAGCTTGATTTTCTTCGTGGGCACCTCGAAAAGCTCGATTCTGTGCCATGGCAAAGTGTTGACTGCCGCCAACGAATCGCCTTTCCCAACGTGCTTCAACGCCTTTTTGGTCAACTTGTCCAACTTAGCCATCGCATTCGTCAACATGGGCTTCACTTCGTCGTAGTACACCATTCCGATAGAGGAACCCGGCAAGACATCGTGAAATTGGCACAAAGCAATGTCCTCCCAGAGATCATGGATCTCTTGCGTAGGATACTTGTAATCTTCCTGGGTGACAGAGATCAACGTGGCCAACAACTCGAGGTCGTGGAGCTTGATTTCCGACTGGCGCATCCATTTCTTGACGTCAGCCTGGACGGTGTAGGTGCCTCTGTGATACTCCAAGTACATCTCTCCAGTCCACGTGGGGAGGATCTTTCCGAAGTTGGACCGCTCCAATACGTCGTCAAAAAACTCATCTGGAGTATTTCCAACGTGCACAGTTGGAATGGCACCGTTGGTGTTAGCCATGCCTCTGCAGCGTCTGAGCTTCTCCAACATTTCCTCGGTGGGACCTCCACCACCATCTCCGTATCCATAAAGCAAGAGTCCGGTGGGAACATCTCTCAAGTTCTTGTGCTGGTGCAGAGATCTCACAACGTCACCAAAATGGGCGGCAGCGGTGTAGGTGTTGGCAGGCGGCATGTGCACCACTACCTGGGAACCATCAATGGCTTTCCAGTTGAAGGTAGAAAGAGGGAAACTGTTGATGTTGTTCCAGGAAAGCTTCTGGGTCAAAAACTTCTCAATGCCTACAATCTGGCAGATCTGCGGAATTTGCGACGAGTAGCCGAAAGTGTCGGGCAACCAAAACACCGTAGCAAGCTCGCCAAACTCATCCAACAAAAACCGCTGTCCGAGCAAAAACTGCCGGATCAAAGACTCGCTGCCGGGCATGTTGGTGTCGTTTTCCACCCACGAGCCTCCGATGGGCAAGAACTGATTGGTGGTGTACTTTTTCTTGATCTTGGCCAAAATCTCGGGATGATCCTGTTTCAACCACTTGAACTGCTGCATTTGTGACGCCACGAACACGTACTCCGGGTACTCCTCGGCAAGCTTGAGCTGTGTAGTCCACGATCTCACGATCTTTCGACGGGTTTCTGCAAATGGCCATAACCATGCTGTGTCAATGTGACAGTTGCCTACGCCCCAGACATCCACGATTCCTAGCGGATTTTTCAGATACACGTCGTCGGAGTCCACGTCAGGGCCCAAGATGCGCTGGGCTATCTTGCGGCATTTCAAAATGGATTTACGGTCGTTGGGGTCGAAAGCATCCATAATGGCGGCGGCCACCTGGGCTGCCTGGAATTTTTGAGGGCTCCCGCCAAGCTCACGTGCAGCATCGCCTATGATCCAGAAATCCCAGAACAACTTGCGAGCGTTGAGATCCGGCAAAAGCAAGTCACACGTGTTCAACCGGAAGTAGCGATTGGGGTCGGGTGCGCCGTCGGCGCCGTTGCCAGAGATGGTGTTACACGCTATCTCCAAGTAGAAAAGCTGGGGCCCGGATTTGCGGTACTTTTTGGGGAGCTTGAACAAGTTGCGGTCGCCGCCCGTGAACGCCTGCAAAGGCAAGCCCAGCGAGTCGTAAATAAGGCCCTCGTTGCTACAATCCCACTCAAAGTCAATTTCCTGGTCCGCCTTCAACCAGGCGTCCGGGATTTGCCACTCAATCTTGAACCAGAACGTTTTCCACGAAGGGCCAAAGTTGTCGCCTTTTCTGGCATCCAGCCACTCAATGGCATCGAAATCGATGTCTTTGAAGAGAGGTCGCGCTGTCTTGCCGTCCTTGTCTGGAACCCGCCAGACTTGCAACTTGATAGCGTCGGTGTTGGAGTCCTTTCTGTCGATATCGTAGAACTTGGGCAAGTTCAACAGTCTGTACATTCCACCATCAGTAAAATGACGCAATCTGTCCATGAAGAGATTATCAATGGGCTTGAAAACCGGCTGGCGGTTAATGGCATCGTAGCTCATGGTGGTGGTATTCGTTAGTAGTACGGGAAGCGGTCGTGGGGTATAGCGCGGGGAAGTCACTATAAGTGTTACTGGGGGAGGAAGCAGCGAGGGTGCGACACAGTCTAAAGAGAATATCGAGGGGGAAAAAGGGGGAAACGAAACAAAGAGAGACCCTGGTTCAATGCCAGAAAAATCCAAATCGCTCGCAAACCCGCACCCCCCGTTTCGGACCCCTGAAACCGTCTAGCCACCACGGCTGCTGTCCTGCAGGCGCCGCTCTCCCTATCTACATGGCCGTTCATATCGAGTAGTACATTGATCTAAAAACCAGCGTTTCTAAGTTACTGAATGTGGACCTCCTTGTCCTCCTCAACGTGCAACACGTGGTCATGGTCCTTGAGCGACTCAGAGTGGATGGCAGGCAAATGGGCGGTGAATCCCTTGATCAAGCTGAACTCGTCCAACACCTTGCCACCAAGCGAGGAAACCTTAGACTTGACGCTGGCAACGTCGGCGTCGGAGGCTGAGTCCTTGAGGGTCACGATGTATTTTTTAGAGTCTGACATGTTGCTTTTGGTTGGGGGTTTCTAGTTGTTTTTGTTGGTGGTAGATCAAAGGAATCTAGAGAGGTAGACGGTGGTGCGAATATCGCCACTGGCGTACCCCAGGAGGCATTCTGCAGGACGCGGCTCCATGTGCGACAGCAACCCAAACTTCCCTGAATCACCATGTTCAGTTTCGACGGAACACTTCGGTTCGTGAAAAGACACGGGTTTTTTCTCTACGTGGGCATCATCTTGGGCCTGGTCACGTGGACCTTCTGGGAAATGCACCGCTTGAGCAGGCAGCTTCGGGACGAGCAGCGCCGACGGGGAGAGTAGACCCGTACACCGGCCACACCCGTGCCTCCGGCGATCCCCTGGCGCCACACCCGTGCCTCCACACCCGTGCCTCCGCGAGCCAGGTAACCACTAGTGGCCGCGGACCACCACGGTGTTTTGCTCCAGCTATAAAGGCCGCGGGTCGCCAGCGAAACCGGCGACAAGTGTGCGTCCTGCACACAGCCGATTACTAATGTGGCGGCCTCCCGGACCTAGGCCAGAAAAGGACCGACCTGCACACAGCCACGGTTGCCTTCCGCCAGCTATTTAACCCGCCGTCGCACTCCGTGCCTACCGAACTATCCATCATGGTTAAAGCAGGTATGTGTATTTTGCGGCGCTAATCAATTGGGGTTTCGGATTTCTTGCCCTCCACAAGGCTCCCGTTCCTGCATTTCCCAATTGAGCACTTTATTTGCTCATTTGTGATCCTTTTTCGCCCCCTTCTGTCCACATAAATGCTCACAGTACTAACGTTGCAGTTGCCGTACTCAGAGGAGACAAGAACATTTCAGGTGTCGTGCACTTCGAGCAGAAGGCCGAATCTGACCCCACCACCATCACGTGGGAGATCACCGGAAACTCCCCCAACGCGTTGAGAGGTTTCCACATCCACACCTTTGGTGACAACACCAACGGATGCACCTCCGCTGGTCCCCACTTTAACCCCTTTGGTAAGGACCACGGTGCTCCTGAGGACAACACCAGACACGTTGGTGACTTGGGTAACATCACCACCGATTCCGAGGGTGTTGCCAAGGGTACCAAGCAGGACACTTTGGTGAAATTGCTTGGTGAGCACTCCGTTGTCGGCAGATCTGTTGTTGTGCACGATGGCACTGACGACTTGGGCAAGGGCGGCCACGCTGACTCGCTCAAGACCGGTAACGCCGGAGGCAGACCCGCGTGCGGAGTCATTGGTTTGACCGATTAAGTAATGATTACATGAAGATGCGAAGAAAAGTAGGAAGAGCCAAGTAAAATTGAAGTTTCGGAGTGAAGAGGAATTGAAGCTTATGTGATCGAGGAGAGAGGTGTCGGTAATGGGTTGCTACAAGGTAAATTACGAGACACGAAGTCTTGCAGTGTAGAGCACCGTGTAAAGCAATTGGGATTATGTTTCAGTGAGTGACGTCAGGGATGGAAGCGTTGCATTGTAAATAGTACCAGTGCTGAAGCAGCTAGGCAATTAGGGTTGAGTGCACGGCTGGAGGGAATAGTGAAGGTGCAACGGCACTTACAATTAGGAAACGTGCTTGCTCATAGATTTCACATAGGCAACATATGGGGCAGACCTTGAATTAATACAGTTCACACACTACGGTTCTCACATTTCCTTGATACTGTTCTTATTTGGTATACAGCTTTTACTTTTCCAGTGTGCTCCAACGCATGGACCCACTGTCCTCCCGAATTCGCACGCTCCTCATTTACTCCGTTTTGGGAATGTACCACACCTTCTGTGGACACGTGGAGTTGGTCATGCTGTTTCTTGGCTGGTACTCACCAGTCAACACGCTACCCCGGACGCGGAAGTAGTACCAGATCTCGTCAATTGCTCCATCCTCGCATCCGACGTAGACATCAGCACCGCCGAAACCCTGTTTCAATGCTTCCTGAATGTCAGCCAAATCGTATTGTTGCTGAGTAGTAGGTAAGATGCCTGCCTGAGCCAAGAACTCGTAAGTTGGAAGCGTGCTCCAGACCTCCATTGTCTTCTGGAAGAAGGCCACAGCTGCCTGGAATTTGTCGTAGGCACCCTGGAAGCAATGAGGCTGCACAGTGTTGAAACAAGTGCCGTGCTTGTTGTACTCGTGCACCCAGAGCGCTTTGCTTCCTCCATCGGGAACGTTGGACTTTTCGTTGTTGACCCAGAATTTGATCATGGCGTCGTACAAGTCACGGCGGCCAAAGTCAGTGGCAATAATGTCAGTGACGTTATCGCTGTCTCCAATCTCCAATTCGGGCACACAGTTCAGAAGGTACAGCCCATTGCACAAGTCGTTCCAGAGACCGTGAATGGTGAAAATACGGGTGGGGTCTGTGGGGTCGTCATTGGACTTTTGAGGAGCAGCACTGGCATTTCCCGCCTTGGCATCTCTGAGCAATCCGGTGTCGTAGTCCCAGAACTGGGTCTGCATAATGGCACCCTTCTTCTCGTAGCAACAACTGGAGTTGGTGATAGTGCTTGGACCATCACAAGAGAAGAAGTCAGCATCTTTGCTAGCTGCACACAGGATAGGGTAGTAATCGACGTTGCGGAGTCCAGCTGATCCATAAGCACCGAAAACGTTGGAAGGTGCGGCCTGGGCTACGGACACCACAGAGAGCAAGGCAATCAACGAGTTTTTCATAGTATCGAAATCAATTGCAGTTGAGAAAGCCGACAAGAAGAATTTGCTGAAGTCAAGGTCTGCATATTCCGGGAATGTTGGGGTTTATAAGTGGGTGCAAATTTGATGCCGCACGTGTGGGTTACGAGCCCGCGCCGGTGCGGACATGGACGAGATCGTTGGCGAAGAGGCCAGGGCAGCGCCAAAAAATGGCGAAATTTTCCAAAAATTTGACTGCCGTTTCTTCTCCAATTCAGCTTTAGCCATAATTGATTTTGGGGTCATTTTTCTCAACGTTGGCTTCGGCACGGCTCTAGCCGCTTTATTGTGCATAAGCGGTGCGCCTATCAGAAGACGTAACTGATTATGACGAATGGGGTAATTCGGCTTCAGCACGTGTTTGCTTCCAAATAGAAGGCTTCGTAATTTAACTAGGTGGGTCGGCTGTTTTGGGTAGTCTGTTTCAGGCAGTCCATGCTGCATGCAATAATGAGTAAAGTAGTCGGCTGAACGTGGCACAGGAAGTCGCCTGGAACATTGTAAATTTGAAACTCGCACTTCGGCCGCAATGCGAGTCTGGATTTTCAATCAGCATTAGTGCCATATCGCATATGTGGCTAGGTTTTTGACGGATGTTGGACTTGATGTGAATAACTGGAAGCGAGCGTTGACAGGACAAAAAGCAAGGCCATTTTGCCCTTCTGTACAGCTCAGCAGAGGCTGCAATAGCATGATGTCAAACGGCCCAGCAGTCAATACATTCGTAGCCCAAACACACGGAATATTCGAGGTCAATGCAAGTAGACATAATTCCAACTCCACTACGCTGACAGAAGAAGAATTGGCCAAAATAATCCGAGCCTCTTCTTGCAGCCAAGCGGAGGGCTCGAGTTTGTACAGAATCACTGATTGCTATGAGTGAACTCGCCCTCACATAGCGACTGGCTTTCTCGAGAAATCCAAACTTTTCTTCCTTTGACACCAACTTCAACCTCGTCATTCACATAGCACGGCAGCGAATTGCGATAGCGAAAACCCACGAGCGACAGGTCACTCAGGGCAGAATGGTAGTACAACATCGTAGCCGCCAAAAGCGGGCCAGGCACGACAATGTCACGCAAATTTTCCGTCAAGCAGTAGTTTTTGTCGCTGTGAATCTTGTGTAGGTTGTACGAGAGAGAGCAGAAGCGCCGCACGTGATCTGGCGAGAACACGATGGTCTTTCCAGGAGCAAGCGTCGCTTTTTTGGAAGAAGGCGTTTCCACGCTAGGCAGATATTTCTCGTTTGTGTACACGAGCATACGTGTCTCCCGTAGAAAGGGAGTGCTTCCGCTGCTCTCGAAGGCTCTGGCAATCTGCACAAATGCCGACGAACCCACCGCACGAACGCCTGTGACAGTTTCGGTGCACTTGATTACGTCATTTGGTGTCACTCTATTTGTCCACGTCACATCGCCACCAACCCACATGCGCCGCAGATATAGCGGAACGTTTTGATCCTTTGGAGCCTGATAGTTGTCGTAGCCATCGGCACCGAGATCCGTGTTGGGCTGGTTATTGAAAATGAAATTGCCACACACAAGACTCGAGCCTGCAACCCCTGTGATTTCTCCTAGTAGGTTGTTGAGATGTAGTAGCTGACCCTGTGACCATGCGTCGGTAAATGACCAGTGCTGGGTGCGGATCGCATCTGCCCAGCGGCGAAGAGACATTTTTGGGCTGGGAGAATGATTATACCGCGAGGTGTTGATAGTTTGGCTCGATTGCAATCAATTGAGGCATCGGGTTCCAGATGTGGTGGCTGGCGATGAGTGCGAAATGTGGGGGGAAAGCACACCGCACACGAGCATTCCGCGAATCAGTTTATCCCGGGACAGGCAACGGTTTTCATTTTCAGCAGTATAAAGTGGCGTTGAGGAGCTTTGGAACATTTTTTTCATGCGAGTTGGGTTTGGCTTTCTCTGTTTGCAGAATTTCTGCCCGAATTACCGAGATCACATAGACCTTGCGATTACTCCAATATACCGCAGTGCGAAAGAATACACCGCAATGTCGCGGTATATTGCCTTGAAGTATACCATCGTTCGTCACGAAAATCCTGCCGCAAAAGTACACTTTGAGGTCCCAGCCGCATCTAATTCCGCCGTCGGGCTGTGTGGTAAGAATATCAGGCTACAATTTCAGCCTCCTCAATGCACCCCCGTCTCCCTGGCGAGCGCACCTGAACTTACTTCAGCACTCTCGCACATCCTGCACATCTACATACTCCATCACCACCATGGCCACTGTCTCCGGCGCCTGCATCGTCAACAGGATGTCGGGCCTTCTTCAAATCCGCGAGGATACTTCGCCATCGAAGCTTTTCTGGAAAGCCGTGGACCAGGAAGAATCGGTGGAGATTCCGCTCAACAATCTCGCCAACCTTCAGGCGACAAAAGATCTGTCACCCAAAATGATCCTCAAGCTATTCTACAGCATAGGAGAATCGGCCGAGGAACTTGATTTGAAAATGACGTTCAACAACCGCCAGACCATGAACGCAGTCAAGGAATGTTTGCAAACCATCTTGGCAAGACAGAAAACGGTGATCAACGACAAACAGAGTAGCGCTACGCCGGAGAGAGGCGAGAATTCGCCTCGCCCAGGCAGCCCCGCTTTGGACAATGCGCTTGATTTTTCCAAGCCCCAGGCACTTTCAGATGCCAGTCTATTGAAGAATAGGGAGTTACAACAAAAGTACCTTCTAGAAGACAGGGCGCTCCGAAGCGTGTTCACACAGTCCGTGATCAAGTTCAAGTTGTCGCCCACAATTTTCTGGCTGAGCCGCATTGGCCAGCTACGAACTTATGCGCTCACCATATCCCAGCATCGAGGACCGTACAACGTATTGTCGACCATCAAACCTGTGGCAACTTCCGACAACCAGGTGAATGTGAACGTCACACGTGACACCATCAACGAGATTTTTGAAACGTATCCGATTATCCGCCAAGCATACAACGAACTTGTGCCTTCCAAACTCAGCGAGGGCGAGTTCTGGTCGCGGTTTTTCAATTCAAAGTTGTTCCGCCGACTTCGAGGCGAGAAAATCAACTCGTCCAAGATCAGAGGAGACATGATAATTGACCGGTATCTCCACGTGGACGCTGACTTTGTCGAGAGAGAGGCTCAGATCTCAGCAGGCAAGGCACCAGTGGCGGAACATCATGTGAACCGGTTTTTAGACTTGGAGGGCAATGCTGAGGACAACTCACAGAAGCTAGGGCCGTCTCCAGACATCACCATGAAATACTCGTTCGAAGAAACAAACAAACCCGACCAAAATGAGGCGGACAGTTTCCGCAAGGAGAACGAAATGGTGGTGCTCATGCGCAACATGAACAAACTATCGAAGAAAATGGTGACGGCCGAGGCTGACGAGCAGAAGACACCGCAACGGCAGGAGATAGAGAAGGAGGCTGAACTTGACCTTGGCGACTTGAACGAGCTGCTGGATCTCCAGTACATTGAGCTCAACTTAAACTCCACTCAGTTGGCTCAGAAGCACGAGACCAAGGATTCCAAGCCCGTGACTTCCGAGGAGTGGCAGGCGTATGTTCTGAAAAACTCGTTCGAGAGACGGCCCCTTGATCTCCGTCAGACGTACGAGTCGCGCGGCCCAGACTTTTCGAAAGTCAGTTCTGACGTCTACGCTTTGGTGCGTCACAATAACAGAACCTACCGTCTGCTTCATCATGTGCCTGACCCTCTGGCGGGCGAGAATGAAAACCTACTCCCTGATAGCGAGGTACAGGAACTCATTACTTTGAATGTTACGGTCACGGAGTTTCTTCTGCATTTCTGGCACCTATTCCTACATGGTGGAAACCCTGTGCAGCTTAAAAAATTGTTTGCCAATCTCCGCAACTGCCAGCAATCCTTATCGGGGCTAGAAGCGCGAGTTAAGTCCACAGTCGACCAGAATGCCCAGGTGAAGCAGAACGAAAAGTTGCGGGACAAGTTGCACAAGGACTTGGACACCTGCGTGCACCTGTTAAAGGCAGGACTCGATACGGCGGTGACGGCGTATGTGAAAGCCGTCAGACAGGCCAACGAGGCCGAGTCTTCAAACGAGGTCAATGAGAATGGAAAGAGGGCATTGGTCAACTAACGGGTCTGACGGCGAACTTTGAAGCCAGAAGAGATTTCGCGAAGGTCGATGAATGTGCTTTACATGGCGGAATTCTGTATGCCTTAGCGGTTGCCGATTAGAACATGATAACATTCAGTGGACGAGAAACGCAGCAGGAGATTCGAGTACACTATAAGTCTAGATTATTGGAGTTTGCTGAAAGGATGCAACACTTTTCTTAAGCCAGACTGCCTTGTCCGAAGTCAGCATGCTCCGTTTGGCAGCTAGTGATGATGCTACTATGAGTGTGGTGGAAAGTTGAGAGGCCGCTAATACCACAGAACGACTAGCGCAGAAATCACGACAGACAAATCAGCGCGAATCGCGCCGGTGAAAAATTATACACGAGTTTTTCTCCAGTCAGGTTCTACTCCCTCGCCGTCTTCTCCAGCCCATCTCTCCTGCACACCATCGCATCGCAAATTATCCACCATAACTATGGCTAAGGAAAGCAAGAGCACAGATCAGATCCTTAAGGGCATAAGGAACAAGCAGAAGCGACAGAAGGTGTTTTCTGCTATCCAGCACGATCGGGCCAAGGAAAGACACAAGACTAGGGTGGCGCGAGCGAAAGAAGAATTGGAGAACCCAGAACTCAAAGAGAAGCGACTCGCCGAAAATGTCCCAGAGACTATCGAGCTGAAGCGTGTGTTCGATGAAACCATAGCCACGGATATGGAAGGTGAGGATGAGTTTTCAGACCTTTTTGCTCGCACCCAGAAGGAGCCAAAGGTGTTGATCACCACCAACGCCCACGCCAAAAAAGCTGCATACGAGTTTGCCGACATCCTCTGTGAATTCTTCCCCAACAATACCTTCGTTAAACGGAAGCCAGAATACACCATGCAAGACATGGCTCTGTACTGCACCAACCGTGAGTACACTGATCTCGTTGTGATCAACGAGGACAAAAAAGTGGTGCGGGGATTGACGTTTATCCATCTTCCCGAGGGCCCTACTTTCTACTTTTCCGTGACCTCTCTCGTCACCACAGATCGTATTCGGGGCCATGGAAGAGCCACTTCGCACATTCCTGAGCTCATTCTCAACAACTTCAATACTAGATTGGGAAAAACCGTTGGCCGTTTGTTTCAGGCCATTTTCCCCCCTAGACCAGAGATCCAGGGTCGCCAGGTCATCACGCTTCA
The DNA here is from genome assembly GCA_030583085.1 of Hermanozyma aechmeae. NCBI lineage: Eukaryota > Fungi > Ascomycota > Pichiomycetes > Serinales > Metschnikowiaceae > Hermanozyma > Hermanozyma aechmeae. The sequence continues at coordinate 195,492 of JAJMHA010000008.1, read as the reverse complement.
TAACCAGCGAGACTACATCTTTTTCCGCCGCCATCGATATGTTTTCCGGAACGAGGAGAAGGTCGGTTTGCAGGAACTTGGACCACAGTTTACACTCAAACTTCGTCGTTTGCAGAAGGGCATTAAGGAGGAGACCGAATGGGAGCATCGCCCTGACATGGAGAGGGACAAGCGGAAGTTCTACCTCTGAGCGATGGAATCCAATATATGTTCATTGGGAACGAGTTTCACGAATTATGCTCAGGAGGGAGAAAATACGGCAGGATATGCGAAAACAGCAAGTCTTTGCTTGGGTTTCGCCTGGACTTGCGTAGTCCGAATCCGCCTGGTGAATTCAAGGCGGCGATATTTGATAGAGAATTTGGTGCCACCCAGGTCAATTATAAATCCGGAAAATTTGGCGGTGACTACTTCGCTGAACGACGCGATGGAAGTTCATGTCAGCTAACGTGGACCAAGAGCAAATACCAACACCTCTACACTAGATGAGAATACACATTGCATTCAGAACCCTGAATTTTTGCCCTGGGAACCTGAGTTCCCAATGTTTTTCTGGTATCTATTTTATCTCTCCTTTCTCGCCTCATCCCCCGCCTGTTACTGTTATCAGAGGCACGGGTGCGACTGTTTTCACGCATCTACATTAAAAACTACCTCCTAGGCGTGCCATCCGACTTAGGTTTGACGCAATACATAGCCAAGAGGCTCTAGACTTCCCTTTACAGAAGTTTATATTGGTCCAAGAACCTAATTGTTGTTTGTCAGCTATCCGCGTGCCCCAATTCCACCCATGGATTCATCAGGGCTTGAGCAGATACTCAGAGCCCTTGAGGTAATTCACGAGCCCCGCAGTTCCAATACTCAGCGAATAGATGCGCAGGCATTTCTTGAGCAAATAAAGACTTCTGAGGAATCGCCATTCTGGGGTTATCAGCTTGCGCTACCGAACTCGCCTGCCAAAAACCACATCGTGCGCCATTTTGGTCTTCTGTTGTTGCAGCACGCTATAACTAAAAAATTCCACACTTTTGATACTGAGAAGGTGTTGGCGGTCCGGAATTGGATCGTGGAACTCTGCGGAAACACGCTTGCTGATGATCCCCACTTTTTACGCGAAAAGACGGCATTTTTGTGGGCTTCGTTGGCGAAACGAGTCTGGGGATGCCATCTTGTGAAAGGTGCAAGTGTTGATGAAGCCAGAAAGCTCTTAAGTCCTCAGGAAAGGCTTGATGGTTGGAGCAGCATGGATGCAGATCTCTGGGCACTCTGGAATGGGTCCGAGGCGACGCGGGAACTCTCGTTAGTGATTTTCAGGACACTTTTTGAGGATATTTACCTCTTGGATGACCCAGTGGCGTCCAAGCGCCTGGCTATTCTCAACCAGCTATGTGAGTTGATCGTGACGCCTACTCTGGTTTTCGACCTGATCTACGAAGCAAACGAAAATCTCACCAGTTGCAAAAATCTGGAAGTTGGCTGGTTTCCCACATGGAGTCTGAATTTGGTCGACGTGCTTTCCAACAACGACTTTGGAAGCAAGCAAGTACAGACCTTTGTTCCCAAGATCCTCAGCACCTACAAGACGTGTCTTCATTGGGTGCAGCCTTGCGTTCTTCGAGAACAGAATGTGGTGTCTACACTCATTAATATTCTCGCTGTGCCAGACATGAAAATCAAGACGTTGGCGGTAGACTGTCTTCACATTCTTTTCACGCGAACGTACAGCGATGCCGATGACTTTGGCTTTTTCATCGGAAGCATATATTCTTCCGAGGGTATTCGCCAGCTCAGGCAGTTCTACCACTCATTGGAAGTGGATCCAGATGACGTGGATGAGCAAGCATATGCGTTGCTAAAAAAGACCGTCGAGATGATCGTCTCGCTCAGCGAATATCTTAACATTAATCTCCCCGCTAAAAGTCGCGTGGACTGGAACAAGGCCGACGTCGACCTGTATCTCAACTTGGTACTCACAACAACCAACCATCCGAGTTTGATCATTTCTGGTCTTTCATTGCAAATGTGGGTGACCACCCTCCGATTTGACGAGCTCAGCTCCAGGGAGCCTGTCTTGAAGATCCTTATGGACTTGCTAGAGGTGGCCGCAAACAGAGTTATTGACTATCTGATTGTCAGTGAAGAAAATGTGTCTCGCAAGTTTCTCGACATAGATTTTGACCTGCCGCTTGATGCATCTTCCTTTTTGTCGAGCTACAAGAAGTTCAATGAAGACATTGTTCGGATTGCTATTTGCAAGAATCCCGAAGAAGGTCTCAAATGGCTTGAAGCAAGATTGCAGAATTTCTTCAGTTCGGACCTCGGCCGCCAGTGCATCAATGAGTCATCTGTTGACGAGAAATCGGACGTATACAACTTCGGAATCACCCAGTTCAATATCATTGAAAACAGCATCCGTGGCGTTTCAAGATGGCGAATCTGGTACAATGGAGACGACGTGGACGCCCGTAACACTAAGCTCAACAGTTTGGTTGAAGATCTTGGCGAGCGTCTTCTAGCCATGCAACTAGCATCACCTTTGTTGATTCGTAAACAAGTTCAGACCATGGTTCAGTTCGCGCCTCTTCTCAAGGACGTTAGCCCATTGATGTTCAAGGTACTTGAAAAGATTTTGACCACGGCAACTTTCCAGTACCCAGAGGACAAATCTGACGAAGAAAAAGAGCTTGTGCGAGACCTCAGGACTAGCTGTGGAACAGAGCTCAATAGGTTGGCGTACATCATGCCTGAATCGCTTAAGCGCATATTTGGCGAGCTCGAGAATGTGATTGCCAACATTTTGGTATCCAACAAAGTCAGCAGCCATGAAAATGTTGCGTTCAAGTCGTTCTTGCTTGTGATCGCATCGAGGTCGTCAATTGATAACCGAGAAGAGCTTTTTGCGAAAATCGTTGACCCAGAGCTCATGGCCTGGTCGGCCCCGGAAACCGAGAAAGGTCTTTTAGACCTCCATTGGTTCATGGAGCGGATGGGCATTGTTGAGATTGCGCAGTATTTCCAAAAACGCAACATCACTGCTGATGCCAACTTGCTAGAGGTGCAGATGGATGACGAAGGTCGCGAGCTTAAGAACAAGCTCAAGGATCGGTGGTCGCTGATCTTCCCCATTCGTGCAACCCGAATTTTTATCCAGTACAGTATTGAGAAGTTGAGTCACGATTCACCCGAATATCTTACGTTGTTGAAGTTGTGGAGACCGCGGGTAAAGCCTATCGTGCCTCACGTTCTTCGACTTTTGGCTCAGATCCAAGCGTACCACAATCCTGACAACTGGCGAGACTTGCCAGATGCTGTGAAGACATTTCTTCGATACAGTCGAATGGAACGTTTCTGGCAGCAAGGCGTCTCAATTCAGAGTAAGGAGACATTTATAGAGGAGAGTGTCAAGGCTGCCCTTACACTCCGTGACTTTGCCGATAGTGTGGGTCATTTGATTCGCTATACACGCGAGTACGCGTTCTTAACAATCGGGTCTTTGTCTCAGCTTGAGGATACGCTTTACGAAATCCCAAACATTGCGTCTGAGTTGTGGAATGCGTTGGCAGGGGACACCACTGGCGTCACATTGCACAGTTGGAAGCACATGATCAACAGCTGTCTCCGAAGCGTGGTCAAGAACTGTCCGGTCAAGTTTGTGGACGTTTTTATGGCCGAGCTCTTGCCGAAGGTGTTGTATGATCTCGATAATCTTCTTCAACAGAAATGGGAAAGGGTCCGACTTAATGGGCTCCAATTGCAAGGTAACGAAGATGATGCCTCCCTTAGCGAGGAAATGATGGAGGAGCACATGCTTCGGCAGCTTACGGCAACGGTGGTTCGTCTCTTGATGGATATTGTTCCACAGGTAAATGCCAAAAGCATCAGCGATACCCAGTTTGCGTGCAAGCGATTGGTCACCACTGACAAGGAGGTGATGGGTGCATTTCTACAAATTTGCACTCATATCATTGGATACAAAGATACCAAATGTGCATTCAATACGATTTTAGTGGTTCGGAACTTCATTCCCGGAATTGTTCTCAAGGACGATGCCGTGGACAAATTTCTCTGCGACCATCTCTTGAAGGCACTCTTGAATGTGCTTCTCGACGACTATTTCGTGGAAACACACTCAGAAGCTGCCACCACACTCACGTCATTGTACTGTGCTTTGAGATCAAAGAGCGACTATCCTGCGCAACTATTCATGTCAGCGATGCCCAAGTTGAACTCGCAGCACATTTCGAATTTCGAGTCATTGCTTGTGAGTTCGAGGTCGTTGAGACACCAAAGGTCGGCATTGCTAGAGCTCATTGGAATTGCTAAGACCGGAACGGACAACTCAGAGGAGACCGAACTCAAAATGCGCAAGAAAGATCTAGAGAATGCGGCCGCGGCGCAGAAGAAAAAGAGACTTACTAGCGACATCATGAACGATCCATTTACAGAGAACGGGACGTTGACGAATTTGTTCGCTGAGGAATCCTGAGGATGAAGTCTATTGGGGAAGTTTGTATATGCTATGATGTTTCCAGGGCCGAGAGTGCTACTGGATTCCAATGCGAACAATGCAACGCTTGAGCAGCGCTTCGACAGCGGTGGTTGTGAATGCGAGGTCTTTCGCACGGAGGTTGTCTTCGAACTCCTTGACGGAGCCACCAACACCGAAATAGTAGGACTTTGCCGCCACCAAACCGGTGTACGGTTGTTCAGAATGCAAACTCTTAAGCACGTCCACGAAAATCGGCAACGTGTCCAAGGAGTAGATTGTCTCGGAGGAAAGGATCAAGTCAGGACGGAATGGGCTGACCAACTGGGAGAATTGTGGTCCCCACGGGCCGGATACCAATGTTATAGAGATGTTGCGGGCCTGCAAATGGCTGACGAACTTTTCAAGAAGTTCCCTATTCAACACGAGCTCGTTGTCGGCCAACGGCACGTTCACGTCGAATGTGGAGGCTAGGTCGGCGCTATCTAGAGTGGAAGCCCAGTGTATGATGAGATTCGGCACGGTAACCAAACGCAAGACTTCGTAATTGAAATCAGAGAGAATGAGCTTGATAGGCGTGGGAGTTCCTGGCGTTTGGAGTGCGAGTCGAAGTATCTGGCACAGCGGAAGCGCCGAGCCGCACCCTAGCTCGACAACGGACTGAAATTTCAGACTTCCCCCGTCACACAACGCCTGGATCTCGTCGACAAGATCGTATGAACATTCCCACAGCTTGAAACCTCCCTCATAGACGTTTCGCTTGAGGTCGAGTTCGGGGGCTTCAGAATCGCCTACAAGAAGCCGGCTGATCTCGGTGGGCTCATCCTCGCTCATTATCTGATGCTTGATGTCAAAAACCTCCCTCCTGTAGACGGTGTTTCCCTGTGGAGTGACGAATGTGTCGAACGACACCCGCACGTCCACGAGCGAGTCGAGGATGGAGTCAAGCGCATGGAGGCTGGCACTTCCAACAACCACCGGCGATTCGTCGACGTGCTGCACATGGTCCGAGCCGCGGTCGTCGCTGTCGGAGATGTCGTCACCCGTGAAGCCGAAAGCGAAGGACATGGTGGATGGGATGAGCCACGTGACCCAGTGTGCAGGACAGGTGATGACGGCGAAGCGGCTGCGCCGCCCGACTGTGCACGCCGCAGGTCCGCAGAGCATGACGGGCGCCAGCGCGCTTTCACTCTGCCGTCCCCCGTCTGGCCATTGTTCGCTGGCGTGACTGGCCGGGCCTCGTGCTGTGTGCAGGACATCAATGCCGACCAGGCCCGGCGCCCCGTCGGCGGCGCCAGATCGATTACGTAATCGGCGAAGCTTGACGGTGCCGCAGCCACCGCTAGCTCAGACCGCGGCGCTCAATTGGGACGAGCGGGGCCCCAGAAAGCACGCCGCCCCAGTTGCCGCGGGTCGCCCGGTGGCCGGCGAGCAGCCCGCTTGCGGAGCATAAAACGGGGCCGCGGCGCTGCCGCAACCTCCCAGCAAAATCCACATCTCTGACGTCCACGTTTTCTCATGTCCCCCTCCCGCTACGTAAGCCCGTCCTGTTCTGCTGGTGCACGGGTGTCCGAGCAAGTCCGAGGTGCAGGCGAGCATCACCAGACCAAACCCCTAACCACAACCACTGCTGCGATTCCTATGAGCGACCTGCAAGTGCCCCGGCGACGTCACGTGCGCCGAGCCAACTCAATCTCCAACGCCGTGCTCGCCCACCTGCATTTGTCCCGCAAGCACGTGACGTTTTCTTCCACCACCAGCCCCCAGCTGGTGGATCTGAATCTGCTGGCGTCGCCCGCCAGTGGCAATCTGGGCGATCTGGACTCCGACAACGACTCGGAAATTGACGACTACGATGCGGGTGGCAAACCGTTTCGGGGCTTCCGCCACACGGACTACTCCATCTCCCCGAGCTACCTGAATTCGCCGGGCGCCACCGACAGCGCCACCGGCGACGGAGCAAACCCAGAGCGCCGCAAAAACGCGAGCCGCACACACATCACCAACCGCGCCTCCAAGCGCCTGCGGGCGCCGCGGCTGCCGGGGCTCCCTGCCCTCACTAAATACCGCCTGTATCCGCACATGGCGACGGCCATGGAGCCCGCGGTGCTGCACGAGCTGCTGTTTGCTGGCGGCGAGCGCCGGCTCCCGGCGTTCAACAAGCGTCCGCTTACCGACACGCCGATTGTCTCCGGGGTAGCCTCGCCAGAGGACGACTCGGAGGGCAGCGAGAGCGCCAGCGAGCCGGAGGACGTCAGCCGGATGCGCAGCGGGGCGAGAAAGGGCGCCGACCGCAAAAAGCAGATCCTGCACTTGTCGCTCGCGGACTTGAACGCCGTGGCAGCCAAAGTTGTGCTGGCCACCAAGCACGAGCTGCTGGGCTTGCGTGTCGAGGAGCCTGTGCCACGCAGCGACTCGCTTTCGCCGCGCGAGAGTGCGCCGCGCGAGGCTGTCAAGTTTGTCATTGCCGACAACGAGGCGGGGAGCGGCGTGGCTGGGTCCACGGGCCCAGCGACAGCAGGCCAAAAACCTCGCGAAACGTCACGTGGCCTGCTCGCCAACTACCGGTTTTCGCAACTGGGTGCCTCGAAAAAAGCAGAGGCTGCGTCGCCTCGGCCGACGCCGAAAGTCAGCATCTCGAGTGCTGACGAACCCAGCGACGCCGGTGCAACAGCTCCGTCACCCGCAGCGCGGCGCAACGTCGACCGCCGTATCATCGACCAGATCAAGCGCGATCTTCTCCAGGACGTGCTGCCGGAGCTCCAGCAGCAGTTTGAAAAAACGCCCTCCTTTGAGAAGCTCAAGTCCATGTTGCTCAACGAGGCGGTTCCCCGGCCGCAGAAGGCCTACACGCTCAACATTGCCGGCCAGACGCTGTCTAAAACGTCGCCGGACGGCCGCATCGCGCTGGTGGACGTGGGTTCCAAGCTCGTGATTGTCATGGTGGGGCTTCCGGCGCGGGGCAAGTCGTACGTCACCAACAAACTCACCCGGTACTTGAACTGGATTCAGCACGACTGCCGCGTTTTCAACGTGGGCAACACGCGGCGGAAAGATAAGACCAACGTGCTCGGACCGGCACTGAGGCCACTTCCGGACAACAACACGCCGCTGCCACATCTGGGCCGCAGCCCGGAAGTCAAGCCTTTGACGCAGAGCCCGAAGATTACCGCTTTGAACCGGAGACGCGAGAACGCCGGAGCCGAAGCGGCCGGAGAGCAGCCTGAGTCCGAACCTGCAAACCCGCTCTCTCCCACATCGCACGGCGCCGATTTCTTCAACCCGGAGAACAAAACGTCCACCGAAATCAGAGAAAAATGGGCCATGGACACCTTGGACAATCTTCTCAACTGGGTGATTGATGGCCACGGCCTGGTGGGTATTCTCGATGCCACCAACCTGACGAAAAAACGCCGTCTCAAGGTATTGAAGCGGATCCAGGAACGGACCAACGGCGAGCTCAAGGTGCTTTTCCTCGAGAGCGTCTGTACCGACCCGGCCATTCTCGACACCAACATCCGACTCAAGCTCTCCGGACCCGACTACAAGAAAATGGACCCTCAGCTAGCCCTCAACGACTTCCTCGGCCGCTTGCGCAACTACGAGCGGGCGTACGAAACTATCGATGAAGAAGAAGAGAAAATCCCCGGCTTCCAATACGTGAAGATGATTGACGTGGGCAAAAAGATTGTCAGCTACAACGTGCAGGGCTTCATTGCCTCGCAGACGGTGTACTTTCTTCTCAACTTCAACTTGTGCGAGAGACAGATCTGGCTCACGAGGCACGGCGAATCTGTGGACAATCTCAGCGGTCGCATTGGTGGGGACCTGCCGCTCACCAACCGTGGAAAACACTTTGCCAAGGCATTGACGCGGTTCCTCAACTTCCAGAGAAAGGAGTTCCGTCGCACGCAGCTCGAAAGGTTTTCGTCGCGTTTGGAGTTGCGGTATAATGAGCTCACCGGGAAAACGCCGGCGGCCATCCTGGCGGTTGCAGCGGGAGCGGTTCACATCCCCACCGAGCCAAATTTCTGCGTGTGGACGTCGATGCTTCTTCGTAGTGTGGAGACCGGAAATTTGTTCAATGAGCTGGAGTACAACGTCAAGGCAATGCGCATGTTGAACGAGCTCGGCGGAGGCAAGTTCGAGGGAATGACATACGACGAGATTCGGGGCAAGTATCCCCGAGAATTCGATGCTCGCGTCAACAACAAGCTCACGTATCGCTATCCTGGCGTGGGCGGCGAGCTGTACCTCGACGTGTTGCTTCGGTTGCGGCCGGTTATCAGTGAGATCGAGCGTACCACTGATCATCTTCTCATTGTGTCGCACAGAGTGGTGTTGCGGGTTTTGTTGGCTTACTTCCTTAACCTCGACAAGTCGTCTATTGTGGATCTCGACGTGCCTTTGCATACGCTCTACTGCCTAGAGCTGAAGCCATACGGGACCGACTATGCCATGTATGAGTACGATGAGGCCACCGACTGGTTCAAGAAAATCGAGCCAGAGCACGGCAAGAACGTGAAGGAAGTGGGTGTGAACTTCAGAGAACGCAAATACTCGGTGATCCCAACAGCTCCACCTTCGTCGCAGAGTGCTCGTCGGCCCAGCCGCATTGGCGATGCTGCGAGATCCTTGTCGTCGTTGAACTTACGGGACGATGAAGCTAACGCGCTGAGCTCCAGAAAATTGGCGGACCTTAATCGCATGAGGAACCCCCAGAGATGAAAACCTGAGCAGCGAAAGTGATTTCATCCAGCCATCGGAGTCGTGGGACGATGTGCTGTTGATGCTGGGTGTTTCGGTTCAGGGAGGTTACTGGCCGTGGCTAGACTTAGTTGAGATCCTTGGCAGCCGTGTTTGGCAACTTTGCTTTCAATGATTTGGAGCCAATTTACAGCCCTTGCAGCTACTCAACTGGAGCAAATAGCCGGCCGGAAATTGACCGGGGGTAGGGATCATCTCTCGTGACTTACGCATTACCCATGCGGCGTATTTCTCGGATATATGGCACTTCCATTGTCTTGACGACGTAACGAGTCTCTCGGAGCACTGACTGGTGGCGTGACCTGGTCTGGCTACGCAGTGCCAGGGCTTCTGTATCAACCTTATCTGGACCATCGCTGGACGCGGGCCAGAACAAGGAAGGGGCACGCAATATTCAAAGTCAGGAACTGCGCTGGCATCCGTTTGCTGAAAAGACACCGTCTCGCTATCTTACTGCTTTACGGCTTGGAACCGGAGAGTGTAATTCTTCTCACCGGCAGCAACTGCACCTGCTTCTTACATATTACCACAATCAAGTCTATTCGTCATCTAATTGCGGAGGCTCTTTGCATTTTGCCTAGCTCTCACCTTCCTCTACTCTTCTCTTTCGCACCTCCTCTACTACTTTCTTTTACCACGTGAGCCCAGAAACTCGCCACGATGGCAGCACTCGAGTATAATTTTGCCAGCAAAACTCACGGACCATCAGCATTTGGACTTTAGTGTCTCCTGGTTTTTTCTCTAGTTTCTGGAGGTTGCAAAAGTGGGAAGGCAACACACCCGTACACCAGACACACCAAGTTCCCCAGACCAAGTTCGCGTTCAGGCGTTTCACCCGTACACCAGCCTAGCCCACAATGAACACCCAAACAGTGGGGGGCGCTAGCAGTCGTGTTGCCTCTGCCGCCAGCGGCAGCGAGTCTCAGCTGGATTCTACGTCTCAGAAAAACCCGCTGGAGCCTCCAGAACCCGCCAAAGGGCCACCCGCTGCGACGCTGGCTGCACCTCAACCCACCCCTGCGCAAGCAACCGCTTCGGATGGGCCGCTGGCCACAAATGCGCTGGTATCTTCGCAGTCGGCCCACCCGGTGACATCATCGCTACCGGCCAGTCCAACAGCATCGGCATTTCCAAGGACTGCACCTCCACCATCAGCCCTAAACAAGCAACTTCTCTCCAAGCTCAACAAATCAATCCGCGAGAAACAGAAGATCATCACACAGCGGGAGCCTCAGAGCCGCGCGCCGACGCAGCTTCAGGAGATTGTTGGGCTGGGCAGTGCCGGCACGCAGTCTGTGGCTCTGGATACCGGAACACCAAACGAGCCTGTTTCTGAGCCAGACACCGACGACGCCGCGCCCAGAGACGAGCGTGCCCGCCGGCGGCGTGTTGCGAAGCAGGCGCTGACCCGGACGGACTTTTTCGCTGCAAAGTTGGCACTGGCGGTTGACGACGTGTCGCTGCTGGACTCAGACGAGACGTTCGTGTACGAGAGCGGTGCTGACGGGGCAGGAAGCACATCCACGGGAGCCGCGGGACCGGCTGTTGCGGCTGTAGTTAACGGAGCGCCCCTTGCCATAAACGGCAATGGCCATGGCGCTCTTCTGGGCGGCGGACCTTCGGGGACCACCGCAGTTGCTCCTCTGAATGGAGGCGGCCCCGGGACACATCTTCCAGGCAGCCCGGATGCGGTGCTGCTTGTGAGCGTGCGGCCGGATGTTCTAACGCTGACAGTTCTGTCTCCTCACGAACGCCTGGCTCTGCGCGCTGAATCTGTCCATTCCGTGCAGCTGAAGCAGGAGAAACGTGGTATAAATCTCTACGAGCGCGTTGCCCGACGCAAGGGTAGCCAGCATTCGTTGCTCAGCGATCGCCCTGACACGAGGTTTTTAGACGAAAGACGAGCACTTCTAGACGGCCGCATGTTTGACCGAGGCGTTTATGACGACCGCAAGGCGTTGTCGAACTCAGACGAACGCCGGTTTGATGGATTCGTACCCAGCATCCACGAGGATGAACCGTACGGGTTTGGCGAAACGACCGAAGAAGCAGACGACGGCCATGAGAGCGGCGAAAACGGGAAACATGTCCCAGCGACCGCAGATATGGACGGTGCTGACACCGTTCCACGTCTGACATCCCTGAAACTTCGCTCAACCACCTCCAAGCTCTTTGACAAAAACGGCGCGCAGCCTCGACGGTACCTGACAATTCCGGACGATTTTGACATCGAGGACTTTGATGACGAGCTCATTTATTACGACAATCACAACATTCGCTTCCCCCACCATGGCCTGCACGCCACTGAGCTGTCGCTGCTATTACCTGGGCCAAAGCTTCCGCATTATCGGCTGCTCAATCTCAGCTTGGGAAACAAGAGGCGGGGCAAAACCAAGCGGTACCAGCTGGTTGGGTACGGCAAAGAGGATTACGGATATTACGATGAGTTCTATGACTATGGAGGTGAGAACAACCAGTACGGCCAAGTTGGCTACGCTGCCCCTGGCCCTGCGAGCCCTTTCACGGGCCAGACTCCTGCGTTTGGCTCGCCCAGATTCCACGGTCCTCCCCAAAACCGGCTTCTGCCCTCGAACACACACTTCATGCTCCCTAGGAAGGTGTCTTCTTCCACCTTGACACCCAACCGATTGCGGGTGTTCAAGAACGTAATTTACCTGGCAATCAGTATTATCGTTATTTTGCTGGTGGGGTTCGCTCTGGGATTCCTCCTTGCATCTACTAAGGAGCTTACGGACGTGGCGATCTTGTCCATAGACAATACTCTCATATCTCAAGATGAGTTGGTATTTTCCATGGTTGTGGGGGCACTCAACCCGAGCTGGTTCACAGTGGAGGTTCAGGACGTTGAGCTCGATATTTTTGCCAAGTCGGGATACCTTAGTGAGCCCGGCGCATCCTCGGTGGAGACCGTGCTTCTAGGCACAGTGATTGAGCTAGAGCTGCCAGTGGTGTTTGATGGGAGTTTTTTTGCACGAGAACCAGCCCACGAGCGTGGCGAAATCAAACTTCTTGCTCCCGGGAAAAACCTTACGTCGGGCGGCGTGTCCAGCAAGTTGAGTAGACAAGCCGGGCTCTGGTCGAGGCAGCAAAATTCGGATGTTATAACCCTGGAGCTGGATAGTGACAACTCAGACAAGTGGAATATCATTCTGAAGCACCCATTCGACTTGGTGATCAGGGGCGTACTCAAGTATACTCTCCCGTTGTCAGGAAGTCAGAAGAGCGTTGTCGTTTCAAAAGTCTCATTTGTTGATCCACTGACCAACGAATTCAAGTGACGCTTGCATTGAAGGACTGGCGGTAGGTAGCTAAGTTGGATGGCTTTGCCATCCAGAGGCTGCGCCCTATGGTATTGAAATCTAGTACAGTCGCTTGTGATTTCGTATGAACCGCGCGACGCATTGGGTAAGTTCAGAGCCCTTACTGTTCACATTAATTATTCTTTTCAGGCGTTTTAGTATTATAATAAATGGGGGTAATACTTGGTTGATTATAGGCAAAAGACGGCGCACTGCGTCTGGAAATTCCGAATAAACAATTATGGAGTGCTTACAAATTGGAAACGAATTTATGCAAGAGTTTCATCGAATATTCAATGATTTTAATCGAGGTCAAGTAGCTCGTACTTGCTGATCAATGCTATGTGCCGCATATTGCTACGCAATTGTTACTCGGGGCCGAAGCCACACACTGAATGGTCTGGGCTCAAAAGAAGTTCCACCAGGGCACGAGTTGCTGACAAATGGATCCGCAACCATGGCTTGAGCTGTGTTGGTGGGTCGCCGGATCTCAAACCTCAATACTACTCGGCACAAGAAAACGTACATCTCTTTCATGGCCAAAATGTCACCGCTGCATTTACGGGCTCCCAAGCCAAAAGTAAGATGATGGGGTGCTTCTTTGTTGATGATGCCGTTCTTGAGCCATCTTTCAGGTATGAACATGTAAGGATCCGGAAACACACTGGCATCATGGTTAGCCTCATAAGCGTTCATTATCATGACAGTATGTTTAGGAATTCTTACTTCTTCATGCACAATCGACTTCGAAGTGGCCCTTGGCAAACCCAAAGGAAGCACCGTGAAGCACCGGAGCGCCTCTCGAATAAGCGCCACGGCATAGTCGCAGGGCATACCATGAACAGCCATTGCCCAGGCTACTTCGGGGTTCTGGCCTGCTGAATCCATTAGCGATTGGTATAGTTTCCTTTGCATGGTGTATCCGTTTGTGGCCTTCGAGAGTACACCAAACAAATAGTTGAGAGTGAAAGCTGTGTTGTCGAGACCAGCACTTACCATCGTGAGACAAATCGATGCCATTTCAGCTTGCGAGAGCTGCGAATGTTGTTGAAAGTTTGCCATCAAGCTGCTGGCCGCACCAGGGTCATTTTCACGTATTGAGGTTTGAAACTCAGCAAGAAACTTGCTCATATAGCAATCACGAATCTCTCTGTATTGCGCTGACTTTCGTTTCGCTAAAAGGCGCCACGGCCAAACTAGTAGCATCGGTAAGTAGTCCTGAAAATTCAGCAACAAAGAACGAGTGCGCACAATTGCATTTTCAGTCTCAATGATCGTGTTGCTTAATTCATGATCGACACCGTATGGCTCCAACTTGCGTCCGTATGTGAGTTTGAGTGCACAGCCAAGACTATAATACTGTAAGTGTCGAAGCAAGTCAATGTCAGTAGCTGCCAGGCGGCGGCGAGAATCAATACAGGTGCTCTGAACAATCTCTTCAATGTGTTCTAGTACATGGCTTGAAACCTCGTCGACTACTTGCACCGGAAATCCCAGCTCCAACCGACGCGCATGAAGCGAGCTCAGGATTGCCTTTTTCATTGCAAGGAAGGAGGCCCCAAATGGCGTCAGTCCCACCGTATAGCCTTGTGTCTGGGACACAAGACGGTGGAAAGTATACAGAACCGGTCGACTATTTAGCGCATTCGAATGCTGGAGCCAGAATTTGCGTATTAGTGAATATGATGCTACAGCGACGACTGGTGTATTCCCTAGACGGATTAGGAAGCTCTTCTGGTTGTAGGATTTGGCCCACAGAGTCAATCTCAAACTAGGATTGTGGACCAACAGTAGAGTGTGGCCCAAGATGGGAAATGCTGGAATTTGAAATACTCCCGATGGCACCGGCCATTTAGAGCGAATTTTGAAGCATGCGGACGCAAGGATAGCGAGAATAGCAATTAGTAGTAGTTTCCAATCCATGAGAATGCAGTATCGGCAATTCTGTGCAACGCGGCTAGGCGGGGCCAGGTGGGGACGCAAATACGCCGCTTGCATGTATGCAAGTAGAGGGTCCTGGGTATATATGCAGGTCTGGCACATTTGACGCAGCTCTAGTCTGTGCGCTGATTACATGCAAATCATGCAGAAGTTACGGGGGCCCATCAAGGCCGAGCAGTGATATCCGAGGGTAGATATGGCAACAGAGAGAATGCCGAACAGGAATGTATTTTGCCGAGGCGAGCTACTTGCGTCGTAGTTTCTCAAGTCCGTGAGAGTTTTTCGATCCTCCTTATGTTCAGGAGGAGGTCCGTTATTATTCCAGTGACCACATTTCCTCGCATATCAATGCATCTTCTCCGGCCTATGTGCCTCGGTCCCACCAATCAGGCAATAATTGCGGTTCCCCCCATCACTGAGGGAATGAGCGAAATGTCGTACCTCCGTGGGAAGTACCAGCGTTTCTTCCTCTTGCGTCGTGGCTTATCGTGCTAATAAGAAATTTCAATAGTTGGGAGAATCGTGCGGCAATTCTGTCACTAAGTTGTGGCATAGTCCCATCCAGCCCCACGGATATTTTTAGTAACGTTTACAATCCGATCTCTCCGCCTGGTCGAGGCAGTTAATCCGCGGATGCATGACGTGTGAAGGTTACTTGGCGTATTTGCAGACTACGATAGTTCCTTCGCTGTACTGCGCTGGTTGTGATTCCCGGGATAACCTTAAAGTAGTTTTCGTTTTTCTTGTTTCTTGCGAAATGAGCAAATTACTAGAGAGCCCTCAATGAAATTCTCTCTTGGACGTCTGAGCAAATTCTCGGACCAAGGGAATACCTGGCCGACGAAAAAGGACTCCTCCCATTCACGCCTGTAGGTGTGGTGAGAAGTCCGTTGCGAGAAGCCTACATAAAGGGGCCTAACCAAGTGAGCGATTATGCACCCCCATGCACCGAAAAGTCGCAATACCCCCCCTCAAGTGCATGTGATGTCTTCGGGAAGGTAGGAATTAGCGATGCGCACGAACGACAATGTAGGAGCTGTAATCCGAATGATGGCTAAAAGGAAATCCAGGCAATATTTCCTAGGCCCTATCCTGCCAATCGCCGTCACGAGCAAAATATCCCGCAAAAGGTAGTAATCACGTATATCACCAACTCAAAACCTTTGCAGCTCATATCGCCGCAGGTTCTGTATTTGCTGTCCTGCTTGCAGAATGTGCGGGCCACTGCTCGTCGTGTATACATGATAAGCGGTGACTTGCCATAAACGTTGTAGCCGATCAGAAGGGTACTCCCGAGCTAGAAAAACAAACTAACATGGAAAATAAAACACTGTCCTCCAGTGTAATTTTCCGGCGCGCTGCCAAATTTCGAAAGCAGCGAAGCGCCGACAGTTTCAACCTCCTCTCCGGGGTTACCATACGAGAGTCGGCCATCGTTCGCCGCAGTTCCGGGGAAATACGCCGTGCCGAGGGTGGGCTAGTCGCAATACCGGGGGTGGCTTCCAAAGATCCATCGTGCGCCGGAATTACTGCACATAGCATCCGCCCCCCACCGATATGACTTTTTCTATGGTGGCCGCTTCATAAACTGTACCCACTCCTCCGCTGGCCAAATTGTTTTCCCCAATATTTGCACCTGGGTTCCTTTTACTGTGACACTGAATACATCGGACTGTCCCGATCCATTAACACCGCTAGCCCTCTGCCACACGGGAATCGTCAGCCACTCCATTGTTCTTCACCTAAAGTCAAATGCTGAGCCCGAACCAGCGTCGCCAGCGAAGCGAATACTCAAAAAATGGCTGTAAAGAGTGCAAGAGAAGGAAGATCAAATGTGACGAGTTCGTGAACCCGCCAGCAGGGTCAATCCGTCGCATCAATAAACAAGGCCGTGAGCTGTGCTGGCAGTGTACACGTTTAAAAAAGGAATGTGAGTATCCAATGAAGGGAGAGAAAGTTGCCAGGGTGTCACGAAAAGTGATGGTGGAAAAAAGGGAGCAGGAGTTGGCAGCGTTGGCGGCTCAAAAACGTGCTGGTATGACTGCGGGGATCAGCACGGGCCGCAACACAAACGCCAGTAGCCCAACTTCGACGTCCGTGACGGGTGCCCGGGTGGTGAATGGAAGTGGCAGCCTTGCGTCGTCGACACCGCCCAGTGCATCATATACGTCTCCTGCGGCTGCACCTGCGGCCCAAAGCGCGCATCGTAACTTGTGGCTGCAGGCGCCAGCACCGGTTCAGCTGAGTCTGGTGCTGCTGTTGTCTGCACAGCTACCGGCGCTGATGCAAATGCCTCTGTTAGCCCCACCCAGCACGTACCCCCACTTTGGCATGGGAGGTGCGTGGATGTCTTCTTCGCATGTTCCGCACGCTCCTCAGGAACCCACGACTTACTATGACCAATCTGATCTCTCGCTCCTTGCGGCAGATCTCAACAATCTTGTTTCAGATATGATGGTCGAAGTCAATGGCGACATGCCGGAAATTACATCCACGGAAAGCAACCTCACACCACCCACTCCGACAAGCGAGACAGCAGTTGCTTCATCGGAGACGCATGACTTCATCCCGCGCAATATAGGCTTGGAGTACATTGAGGTGCGCAATCCCGAGGAGCGCTTTTACTTGAGTGAGTTTTACCAGGAGTTCTGCAACGTGATATTGCCATTCAACGCATACGATCGCACCATGCAAACGTACTACAACCCGGTGCGGGACATCATTTTGAAGTACGCTCTGCATGAGCCCTTTTTGCTAGCGGCCATCATGGCCCAAGGCGCACGTTCGCTCCACCAGCGTAACGGCGTGCAGCGCGACGAGGAAGCCTACTACAAGTACTTGCTGCGATGCCTCAAGCATCTTGGGCCAGCTCTTGGTGATGCCAGTAACAGAACTGGGCCCGTGCTGCTGGCCAATATTGAACTGGTGCTCCTCACTGTACTTCTCTTAACGCTGTCCAATGCGGCCAACGCCAAGCAGAACTGGCGCCCGCACCTCAAGGGTGCGAAGGATTTGTTGTTGAAGCACACGGTCAATTCCAATGGCTCGCAACGAACATCCAAGGTTGTGGTGTTTTGCAAGTATTGGTTTATTCTGTTTGAGATTTTGGCTGGACTAGGCTCTCGTCTAGGCGGCACGGTGCAGAACGAGGATGAGTTGAATCTACTCTTGACCTGTCGCGACCCTTACGAGTATCAGGTCCTCTCGGAACTTGGACTCGTGCTCCCGAACGGCTTCAACCTTTTGGGTGGCTATCACCACCTGAGCATCGAGCCTCTCAGAGACTTGATCAAGTTGCTCAACAAGTTAAGAGTAGACAAGTCGTATCGCTGCAATGAGCCTGCTGAGTACGTCAGGCTTTTGGCAGAGTTCCATCGCCAGCAAGAATTTGTTTTCTTCAATCGGAAGTGCATCCTTGATCAGGGTGACTTCCCATCGGGCTACACTCCCTCGGGGCTTCTTTTAGATCCCGTCACTGTCAATTCCAAATGCGTGGTTATTTCGTGGATGGATACTTCCCAACAGCTTTACTCGCTCGCTGCGACCATCACCATTCTTACTGACTGCTTCAAACTTGCCTACGATCTGCCGCAAATTCAGGAATTGACGTGCAAGTTGACGTCCCTTCTTCGTTTCCTTAGCAGAACGCCCGAGACGCCTCTGCTAATCCAGTGCTCAATTATGATGATCCAGTGGCCAATGATGGTTGCTGGGCTCAATCTGCATCGGGATTCGGACAAATTTTTGGTGACGAGGTTCTTCGAGTCGGCAGCCACCATTGGCGCGGGGAGTGCTGGGCATTCCATGAACCGCTTGAAGCGTGTCTGGCACGCGCATGACGGAGGCTTGCACTCTGATATAACCGACGATAGCGTGGATGTTGTACAATATTGAGAGATCAACACCTCGTCTTTCAAATTTGCATCCATGGTCTATTCAATTCTTAAAATCTAATCCATTCATGGCTGAGGTGCTTTTGCGACTTGTCAGACTACTCAATGACTACTAATAGACAATATAGACAAGGTCTTGAATTTTGGCTATCTTCCAATTACGCCTCCTGAAGGAGCATGAACCAATTGCGGTGGCCGCTCGCCAATTCTAGCTGAATATCTGCTACTGACAAAACTTTGCTCTTCTCCCGTTTGTCTTCCTGTATCTTCCATCCCACTCTCTCAGCACCAGACCGTGCTCCATCCAAATTTGCACTAGTCGGGCCTATTCTCAAAGAGGCGTATTTGCCAACCATGTAAAGGGGAATATCTGAGCGCCACTGCAAGTCATCTGTCAAACATGGAAATCCATTCACAAGGTCGATTGGGAAGCTTTTTTGTATGCCATGAAGAAAATCTAAAGCCTCAACGTCTGCCCTTATGCCAGTAGCACAAACGACATAGCGAGCTTCGAGATTGGAAATCACGGGTTGGTCCTGGTTAGGGTCCTTCGTCTGCACTGTCAAGTTCCAGGTGTTCTCTTCCAATTCTCCATTCAAGATTTCCGAATGACGCATAACTGTGAGGTTTCCGGCTTGAACATGTTTGCTCAAAATTCGGTGGTACTCAGGGTTGACGGAGCCTCCCTCTCGAGCAGAATTGATGAGTTCGAAGCGTTCTTGGTCGGTGTCTAAATTGTAGAAGCTTGCCTTCTTAACATTTTTGTACTTTGTGACCCAGTCCAAATGAAAATCAAAGTGCTTGATTTTAAGTGGACCCCGCAAGAGTAAGACGACCTTTTGGCCAGCAGAACACGCCACATGAGCAAGTTGCGCCAGTGTAAGCCCACCGCCGACAATCACGATTTGCTTTGAAGAAGCAGAGCATTTTTCTGGTGGAAACGTCACATCGCCAGCAAATATATGAGTAGTGTGGCACATGTGATCCAAAGTGGCAGATGACTCCAGCGCAAGACCAGCAATAGGGAAGTTGATCAGACCACGATGGCCGGCAGCAATGACGCAGGTTTTAGCAGCGAAAACTCGACCGGATTCAGCCTTTAGGAGGAATCCCTGCACCCACTCGTCACGGTCCAAAACATGAATGTCGCCATATTGGACATCCACAACTTCCTCTTTTCGGACACAGTTCTCGAGGCCGTAGCGGTTAACAAGGTCATCACAGAAATCCTGAAAGAATCCGGTAGACGGCCTGTAGTAATCTTTCCAGTCGCGCATGTTGATGTCCACTATGCCTGGTCTGTCGTGGGTTGCGCCTGCTGTTGGTACCGGGCACTTCTTACACTGCCTCTTCAGTACCTTTCTTTGTTGATGCTTGGAGTACTCTTTTCCGACTACGTTGGGGATCTCCTTTAAATCGGTAAAGCGTCTCTCGCGGTCGGCAAATATTACCATTCCGTCCACATCGACAGGATCAGGGTGGAAAAACATGGGCGAGCGCAAGTGAGGAATTTGGCAACTTGCAAACTGACGGTGCCATTGTTGAAGAAACGAATCTGAAACCAGGTCGAGCACCACGATCTCAGATGCATCGAACTTTCCCTGCTGCGATTTTGTGGAATGGTTGCCGTTCCGACTCACGTGGCCCAGTTTGTGGCCGCGTTGTTTCAACCACAGGAACCGCTGGTGTTCATCCTCCGTAAAGATTGACCCCGGTGTGGCCTCGCATAGCCGTGAAGCGACTGCAAGTCCGCATGTTCCGCCGCCAACAATCGCAACCTCAAAAAGTGAATCGGAGAAGATTTCCATCTCAGTCTTGTGAGTAACTTCTGAATATAAAATCGATACAAGAGGGCAGACAAGAGGGTTTGGCCCATTTATATCACCAGTCCTGCATAACCCATCTAGTGGAAGAAGACGGAACCAGACAGCGGGGCTAGTTGGCGTAACCGGCGAAGCCCTCGATAATTGCCAAGAGCCCAACAGCTCCAGGGTCTGGAATGTGTGCGGCGTCATCTTTGCTCACGTAGCTGGACCGGCCGAATCGGGCCTCCAAATCTCCCGTAGCATCACAGCCCTTTTTGGCGGCATCTACTGCAGCCTGCAAATTTCCAGATTTGCTGAGTTCGTCAACAAACGGTTGGAGAGTATCCACAAGTGTGCGGTCGCCCACGCGAGCCTTGGTGTATTTGAAGAGACCATCGTAGAGTGCAGACTTCAACGCAGCCGCAACACCGGCGGAATCAGCCGCACCCTGCTGCTTGAGGGACTTGGCCAATGCAGTGAGAAAAATGGCGTAGATACCCCCGGATGTGCCGCCCATGTTGTCTTCCACAAGGTCGGTGATTCTGGTAATGGTGGCCACGGGGTCGGATATGTCGTTTTTGAAATCGGCATCGCGGGCAAGCGAGTGGAGAATCGCGGAGGCACCACTCTTAAGCGTCTCGCCGCAGTCTCCGTCACCCACTTTGGTGTCGTATTCGGTGATAAGCGGCTCTTTCTCGATGACGTTTTCAAGACCAGCAGAGAGGGCGCCGCCGAACCATTTTCCGTCCACCTTGAGCGAGGACCGCAACACAGAGACATGCTCTTCAGGTGAAGCATCCTCTTCGGACCGCTTGTCCCACAACGACGCCGAATACGTCTTGGGTTTCCATCCTGGAGCATCGGTTTCTGCGTCCAAGAAGCCGAAAACATCGGCAGCGCCAAATTTACCTGTCGCAGCCTTGGTGACATTCAACACCGAGAGCGAGAATCCAGGCGACGAAAGCGACGTGACAAAATCGGAAACGAGCACCCGAGCTGGACGCTGCAGGAGTGGACACCGTTCCACCGCATAGTGAGCAATGGCAAAAAGCTCTAATGACGAAGTTCCGCCGAGATTGTTGACGACCAACACGACTTCGTCTTTTTCGCTAACATCAAGATAGTGCCGGTCTTCGTCGCGGTCGTCCAAGATCCTGGCATACAAGGTGTCGATCAACTCGGCGATTTCCGGGATATCGATCTTGTGGCCGGGCTCGTTGTGGATTCCAAGCCCCAACTCCGCCTTTCCGGCGCCAGTGAGCTCTGCGCTTTCACCATCGCGCCCTGGCACCGACGTGCGATCCAAAGACGCCGACATCGTCGCCGAGACTGCAGCAACCGCCCGTCCCAACTCGGCCACGTCTGCAAGAGCGCCGCCTGCGGCCGCAGCTGCACCCACGACTTTGTGAACAAGTGCCGTTGCAGCCAAACCGCGCCGCCCCACCATGGCGTTCTGCGCACGGCCCACGGCCACATCGTCGCCGACAACTACCAATTCCACCGCGTAGCCGGCGGCCTTTGCCTTTTCAGCCACAAGCCCGAAATGCAACACGTCGCCTGTGTAATTTTTCACCACCACCACGGCACCCGTCTGCTTGTCGGCGGTGGCTTTTACGGCGGCCATGATCTGCTTCGTGGAAGGAGACGCAAATATGGCGCCACTTACTGCTGCATCTAGAAGGTTGGAACCAACAAAGCCCAGATGCAAGGGTTCATGCCCTGCGCCACCTCCTGAGATGATTGCAACCTTTTTCGATTGCAAGGGTCTGTAGACGACCTTCTCGGAGGGAATGACACGAATTGAGGGGTTGGCGGCCGCTAGGCCACGCAAGGACGAGAGCACTAGATCGTCATTTTTGGGGTATTTCCAATGCTTACCAGTCAGCATGGCTTCAGAAAAAAGAGATTGTGGTTGGTGGCAGGAGGTGACCTTTGGCCCTTTATAGTGCGCGGAGTGTATGTGGGGAAGTCCGAGTCTAAAACGGAATGCGGGTGGGATGAGGTGGAAAATGTGCAAATATGGACTTTTGCTGATTTTGTGCCGTGGGAGGATATTGGCGGATGGACTGGCGTCTTCTGGTTTGGATGCAGAATCTAGGGAATGCTTTTCAGACATCAGACCCAAATTTTCAGACACCCAGACACCATAGCGGCTGGCCTGTCGAATCGGATAATCGTAGGATGCAGTACTGAACAAGAGCTTGCGGCTTTTATTTCCGCAAATGGAAGCGCGGGTTCGGTTCTTGAGAGCGTCCAGTGTCGCTTCAGTTTATTTGAGGGACTCGTTTCAGCATTGCCTTTTCAGTTCCTACGATTGCGGTGAATTTTTTGCGTCAATGCATTCTTGTTCGCTTTCTCTTCTTTACTGTCCTTCAATGCCTTTGAATGTTGACTGCTTCTCTGCAATTCTGCTTCTTTTCTTGCCTTGGTGTGGTGTCTGGGTGTCGGCAGGAACCAGCCTACGTACCCACCAGCAATTAGAAGCCCTAAAGCTAGAAAAAACGCATTTCTTCTCAGTTTCTCGTCCACATCCATTTCCAGCCGCGCGCCGCAATTTTCGCTCCTCCACCCGCCATTTCTCCGTACCTCCACATCACTTTCCTGCATACACCACATGTCTTCGTCCCCATCGCCTAGCCGACTGCCCAGCGGCGGCAGCCCGCCCAAGATGCGGCGTCTCCACCGGCCCAAGACGTTCACCGGGTGCTTCACGTGCCGGCTGCGAAAAATCCGGTGCGATTTGACGCGCCCATCGTGCGAAAACTGCTCCAAGGGCGGACTCGAGTGTGCGGGCTACGAAATCAAGCTCCGCTGGTCGCGGCCGGTTCTGTTTCGGCCCAACGGCCGCAACCCGGTCCAGGATCACGTGGTCTTTCCCGATCGGGAATCCAAGGGCGGCGATGACTTCTTCCAGCGCCGAAAGGTAGCGTTCGTCACGTGGCGCCGGCCCTACAGCACGTACGACGCCATGGACGCCGACCTCGCCGCATTGCGCGCGCGCCGCCACCGCACCGTGCACTGCGGGCCGTTTGGCGTGTTCCGGGCCGCCGACGACCCCCCGTCACGTGCTGCCAGTCACGTGCTGCAACTACCGCCGCCGCCGCCGGCCGAGTTCCACGCGGCTGCCGACCAGATGTGGCTCTCGACGGAGTTGCGCGAGCATGCGCTTCTTACGGCCGCCGCGCTTGCGCCCGATCCGCCGTTTTTCGACGAGACGGCGCTCCTGCAGTTTCAGCCCGAGCACGCCGACCTTCTCAACCTCGTGTTCCACAAAAATCTGGCGCCGTCAGTCGCAGGGCCGCCTGCTGTGGCGCCGCATCTCCGGCCCTACTACGAAGATTCGTCGCTCGTGCAGGCCCCGACTTCTCTAGACATTCAACTCCATGCGCCCAGCAAAGCCGACGATTCGACGGATCCTGTCGACGGCGATCTGGCACACGCCAGCACGCGGATGCCCGATTCGGTAATGAGCATCGTGCGCAGTCCGCTTGAGCCGCTCGTTGGTTTCGACGTAGCATTACCCCGCCATGGAGTGGGGCTCCCGGTAACGGCGCTCCAGATCCAGCCACTTGCTCGGTATTTGGTGAACTACTATGACACGGAAGTGGCGGACCTCATGACTGTGATTCCGCTCACGGAAAACCCGTGGAAAACGATCTACTTGCCGCGGGCATTGATGGCGATTGGCGAGCTTGCGGCGATCGGCAAGACGTCGCCGGCGAAAAATGCCCTTCTCAACGCGCTTTTGGCGGTGGCTGCGTTCAACTTGCAGAGTAAGTTCACGCGAAATTCCAACCAGATGCGCTTCTATCTCAACCTCGGCATCCGGCTCCGAAACCAAGCCAGCGTGTTTGTGAAGGCGCTCCTTGGCGGCGGAAAATCCGATGTCCGGCGATGTGTGGCCAGCGAAAAGTACAAGGACATCCTCTGCGCAGTGATGTCCATGATCTCGGTGGATCTCGTGTGGGGAACCATGCAAGACACCAACTTCTACATCAAATGGTGCGAGCGCGTGATCTACACCAAAATGCAGACCAAGTCGAAGCTTTCAGCGAAGGCCAGGATTCTTCACCGCATTTTCTCGTCCATGAAGCTCATCCAGGATCTGACCTGTTTGGATGTGGCCGGTATCCAAGAAGACTATGCCATGCAGTCCCAGTACGAACCTGATTCGCTCACCAAGTTGGGCCCAGATGCCCACCACTTGAAGGGCCACATTGCCTATATTGTGGACCTGCGCAAGATGTCGCTGCCGATGTTCGTCAACATGAAGCTAGTCAACACCAACAAGAACGACGAGAACTTTGCCACCGATGCACTTTATGGCCTTCCCAGCTCGTTAATTGCTCTTTTCTCTGAAACAGTGCTGTTGGTGAGACGCAAAATCCACAATGACCATGTCATCGGTGGTCCACAACCGGCTGAGTTCACTACGCGTGCTGACTCGGTCAAAGAAAAGCTCCGACGCTGGACGTTAGACTGGAAATTGGGGACTGATCCCGATCTAAATGACTTTTACACATCCATGCATGAGGCCACCTTCCACCACATCATGTCCTTCTACCATGCATTATGTATATACTTTGCTCGATTGATTGAGGGACAGCCAGCGGACGAAATCCAAAACCAGGTGGCCACCACACTCAAGCACCTCAACTCGATTCAGAAACTCATTTCCGAGGACGAAGCGCACATTATCCCGCTTTTCTGGCAAGGTTTCATAGCCGGCTGCGAAGCCACATCTCCAGAGCTCCAGCTGGGATTCAAGAAGTGGGGTGCCGATATCGCGCAGTACTTGGGTAGTTACTGGGGAGCACGGCAGATTATGTTGGAGGTGTGGCGCCGAAAACAGGTCCATGAACCACGTTCGGACTGGGTGAGCGTGATCACCGACTGGGAGATGAACCTCATGCTCAACTAGACGGCGATGTTATATAAGAATGGCATGTTGATACGAGAATGGCAAGGGTGCTAATTTACAGTGGGGTGAAGATTGGAGGTGCTGGTTCTGTAGGTGGCGTACCCACAAGAATGGAAGTAGATCTAGCAGGAATGGCTGGATGCCTGGAGTAGCGACTGACAAGATTTGGTGACGGAGGAGGAGCAGAGAGTGCCATAGAATGCCATAGCCATGGTGCTTTTCTTTGAGTCAAACGAACACTTTTCCAATGACATGGCCGTATATCCAATGACATGACCGTAGGCATCGCCCCAATGAAGTCGATGAAATCAGCTGAATCTTCTAGACAAATAACCTTACTTCCGCTGTAATCCGTATCCTCCGTTTAGATATACATGTCTTCCATTGCTCTGCCAAAGATTGACGACGTTGTTTGCCATTAAGAGATCCGAACCCGTCCGTTCATGCTAAAAGACATGGCCGGCAGCCATTTCTGACGAGGTGGGCAGGGATCTTTCCTCAACTCGCGTTCGTCTCATTCTCCAGGTCCAAAGGTCTGGGGTCCATTCACACTCAAAAGTGCCAGCCACAGCCCTCAAGAAAGCATTTTTTTCCAACCTGCGGCATTCTTGTCTACGTTTGTTTGTTTTTCCCCCGCGCTTCAGCCTGGAATTCGTCTTTCGAGAATTCTCCAAAATTCGCACCCAGTGCCCCGCAGGAGTTGACACTGCCTCGTCAAATGCTGCACACCGGATAAATTTCACACGTGAATCCAGCAAAGGTCGGCGCAGTGGTTGCTGTGGAACGGAGAAATTCAGCTGGCAAACGCAGAAACAGCAAAATTGGCGTGGCCCCGCAAAGCTCAGAGGCCGAAACGAACACCCCGCTCCGCAGCCAAAGTTGCTCGATCTGCAAAACGCTGCCCAAATCGCCAATCGCGTTTTCCACTACATTTTCACTACATTTTCATCCGTCGTCTCGGTGGTCCTTCCGGCGACCTTCTCCGCCAGAGTTGCGGCCACCTCGGCGTGCTCCGCAGCTCTCGGTCCGACACCAACCCAGCCACGCGTGCCTCCGCCAAAGAACTCGTAGCCTAGCGCGTGCCAACGCGTGGCGGCGCCTGGCTCGCAACGACGCCAGCAGTCTAGATTCGATATCCTGCACACAACCTGAAACCTGTCTCGCTTCGCGATGCTCAAGTGGTGCACACAGCACAAATCACCAACTCCAGTGCAGGCGCCGTATTTACCGACGCGACTTGCACCTACTCCACCGTGTTTACTACCAGGTGTTTACTCACAACAGACGCCATCGCGGCTGCCAGGGGCTGTCTAGCGCCCCACCGCGTCACCTGCTATAAGAACCCCTGATCGGCATGGCTGGAACACTTCATCTCAACAGAATCCACTCACCTTAATCCATTCTTTAATCATGAAGTTCACTGCCGTTTCCGCTGCCCTTGTGGCCACCGCTGCTGCCGCTTCTGTGGCTGAGGCTGTCACCGTCACCGACGTTCACTCTACCGAGGTCACCATCACCTCTTGCAAGGACGATCTTTGCGACAAGACAGCCGTCACCTCGTCGTCGTCGTCGTCGTCGTCGCCATCTTGGGTTCCTACCACCGTCACCGAGACCGTTAGCGGTGTGGAGACCATCTACACCACCGTGTGTCCTCTTACTGAGACTACTGCTCCAGTGGAGGCTCCAGTTGCTCCTGCGTCATCTGCTCCTGCTCCTGCTCCTCCTGCTGCCCCAGCATCTGAGGAGACTAGCCCTGCTCCTGCTGCTCCAGCTACTGCTGTTCCTACCACTCTTGAGGCTGAGGCTACTACCTTGTCTTCTGACTCTGACATCTACGTGGACATCACCGTGACTCCTACCGTGACATCTTCCACCGGCGTGATTGCTACTTCGTACGGCCAGTCTACTCTTACTTCTGTGTACAACTCCAACTCCACAGTGGCTGGTGTTTCGACGTTTGTTGCCGGTGCCGGCAAGAACGCTGTGGCTGGTGCTGCTGGTTTGGCTGGTATTGCGGTGTTGATGTTGTAGTTGGCGGGTCCATTTGGTTTAGAATAATAAAAGAGAATAATGCGTATTTGGAATGTAGACTGACTGGTGAGGATCACGAGGAGGAATAAAAGCGATCTGCCGGGGCTTTCTTGCGTTGGTGACTTTCTAGTGAGATCCATTCTCGACATGGCTGCTCGGTAATTCTGATAGTCCTTCTCGCCTGCTTTTTTTTTAATCGTTGCGTAGTTCTTTTATTCCGCCAGTGGACTCTTGTTTTCCACTTGGCTAATCCTATGCTATCTATTCTTGTTCACCTGGCTCCATTTCCTGTCTATGTCTATGTTCAGAGCTCGTCGCCGAGATCCGTCTTGAGCGTGTTGGGCACATATACGGACCGGCCAATGTACACGTTCCACCAACCATTAAGGTAGTACAAGACGAAATTCCACACCGTCTTGGGGAACGACACGTATGCGTTCACCACGAACTTCACTGCTTCCATCACATTCTGCAACTCAGCCATAAACGTCTGCACCTCGGCCTCAGGGTTTTGAATCTGGCCCCCATCGGCTTCAATCTCCTGCTGCGAACGCGCGTCTACGAATTCTTCCTCGCTTTCTGGCGCCTTTGGCTTGTCAAACGCAACAAAAGGGAACTCAATGCCCCGATCGTGCAAGGGCTCAAACTCACCCGGCTTGGCGGTACCTGCAGCAACTGCCTCCAAATGTTGAAGATACAATTTCTTGAAGTTGTTAATAGCAGACACCGACTTAGACAATCTATCCAAAGTGTTGAAAAGAGAGACAAGCTCGATGCGGCGGAATTTGAGCAAATGCTGCGTTTTTGGATCCTCAGAATCAAAGAGAATCTTCAACGCCGTGCCGTACCCGATTGTCTGGAGCTTGCCCCACATTCTGCATCTGTCACATCCCACACAGTCCATAATGGCAGAAACGTTGCGGAAACGGGCACGAAACTCGGCCTTGAGCTCAGGGTCAACGACAGCAGGGTCAAACAACCGGCCGGTGTCGAAAAGCGTCTCGGAACCCAAGGAGGACGTGAGACTCTCAATCCATGGTCCATACTTGGCCGAATCGACGAGGTTGCCCGCAGACGCAGACGTTTCGGAGTCTTCGAGAATCTTGTCAGGTAAAGAAACGAGTTCCAGCAATTTCACAATTGCCTGCGACACTAATGCGTAGTTAAAGTAGATGTTGGACAACCGGTCGTTGAACTTGCCCACACGCTCCATGAAAAGGCGGAGGTTGGGGCCAAACTCTTCAGTGCGAGGATCCAAGTACTCGTTGGACAAGTGTACCGCAATCAGCGCATGCATTCCCGAGATCAACCGGTAGAACAAGTTCTTCTCGATGCACTGCTCGGGCTCGCCCTCAGGAAGCATCAGCATCGGGTTTGTATTGGGGAAACAGTTTTCGGCGTAGATGGCCCGCCATACATCGAAAGACTGGGCACCTCCGTAACCCGTGAATCTTTCCGGGTTCTGGAGCAAGTCCACGTAAACACAATCGTGGCCCTCATCGACCTCAAAATAGTCCAAGTCTTCACAAGTGCTGTGTTCCTGGCTGGTTGGCCCTTGCTGGATCTCGCCCAACCGGTTGGGCCGAAGCTCGTCTGGAAGCTCGCTCCAGTTGTATTCTTCCTGTGGCAATATCTCTACGGCACAGTTGCGGGTGGCGCAAAAGTGTTGAGCATCCCAGAACTTGCACTGCTTTTCGAGATCAAGTTTGAAGTACCGAAAAAATGGCGTCTCCACCAAATTCATCAACGTGCCTCTGATGTTGGCGTTGATCTCATCGATAAATGAAAAGGTGGTGTTGCACGTGGGGGTGATAATCTGCGAGCAAAACTCGGGTGAGTCGAAGGGAGAGAACTTCGCTAGCGAAAGCACAAATGCCTGCACTAGAAGAAGAAAGAAGGACAAGTTCATGGTGGCGAACAGTTCTGTGAGGTTCTGCGATCAAGCCAGCGCAGCGGTCACGTGACGTGCATGAAAAAGGAATCAGGCAACGCACCGGTTCGGGAACGACGGCATCGTTTATCGGGGACAAGGCTTTGGATCCTGGCTTGAGTCGTGCGAATTCCGGCAAACCCACCCATCCGAAACGGCGCCGTTTCGGTAACAGTGTGGCACGTGACTAGGTCATGTGATGATATGTGAAGAGATCAAGAATGGGAGCCTTGATTTTTACCTGCCAATTTTGTCAACCAGTTGAATCAGATTGCCTGTTCGACTGATTTTGAGCTGGTTTGGCTAAAAGTCCAGGTTGCTGAAAGATGCAATGGAACTGGGAAGTAAGCAGCCAAGTGCAAAAATGGCAGTTCAGCTTGATCTCGATCTGGCTGAGGCGACTTGATGAAAGCGCCTCGGGGTATTTTGAGCAGTTTCGTTTCGCTTGTTTGTCGCGATGGTAGAAACAACGCCTCTGATTCACAGCTTTTCTCGAAACTAAGTCGATCGCTTTAAGTAGCCGCTGA
The DNA here is from genome assembly GCA_030583085.1 of Hermanozyma aechmeae. Lineage (NCBI taxonomy): Eukaryota > Fungi > Ascomycota > Pichiomycetes > Serinales > Metschnikowiaceae > Hermanozyma > Hermanozyma aechmeae. The sequence goes on along the minus strand of JAJMHA010000008.1, from coordinate 165,871 downwards.
TGTTTCGCCTGATGTGCGTTGAAGAAGTTGGCTGCATTTTCAATGTGCTGGAGCATCGGTACTAAGAAGCTGAATTGCTCACATGCCAGCATTCCACTGTGCGGCTATTCGGGGCATTCGAGTTTAGTACTTGCTTCATTTATCGTGATATGCACTTTTTGGCTTTCTTCATACGGCAATTACGTCCAATGAACTGTCGGAATAAGGTTTAACGAAGGCTCGTTTCGGGAGTTTCGTAAACCCGCGTAGATGTTGCCCTGTCCCCAACCACCTCCATGTGCTACTCAAACTCCGGATCTCTGTAATCGAATTGAAATCCACCTGACAAATCCTTAAATTGGCTGGCTTTAACTGTTACTGAGACTATCCCAGAACGGGCTGATTGGTTGTCATCGGTTCGGAGCATTCGGTCTGCTTCGTACTTCGCTTGGGAGGAGTGTGAATCTCTGAATCATTCAGCTCCTAGTTCGGTAAATAGAACGAGATTTCCTCAAGTGGTGCTCTTTTCGTCTCTGAAATTAGGACGCTATTACGGGCCTGCTCTGATCCCGAGCTTCATTTCATCTAGTTGACCCTGAGCACAAAGCAAGTCGGTGCTTACTGAATCCAATTATGTATACTGGATGACGTTGGAGTTGTGGATCTCAGGACCATGTAACCGTCATGATCATGAATCGTAGCAAGGTTAGGGAGGAGCACCAGGGACAGTCGGAAGAGAAGCATTTGTGCAAAACATAAAGACTGCCTGAGTGTTAAGTCTCTATCCATGCAAATCAAACATCGTGGGAGTGAAATGGTTAGAAAAATGGAAGGCTGAGTCTCTGGGATCCGTACTAGAGGTGTAATTATGCATGTTTCCTTCTGTTATCTCTTAAAAGCAAAAGAGCTCTTCTAGATTTGAAGATGACGACTCGTCATCAAAACAAGATACCATTGAATGATCCTGTCTTCTTCCAGGACAATCCCGCTGTCCAGAGTCGACCGGCCAGAATCTTTAAGCGCGTCCAGACACAATGCCTGGACTTTTCCATGGACTGAGAACTATTGTGTTCTGGCCCAACTTTCATTCAACTACGTCTGAAGTGAGGCGCCTAGAAACACGGACGGAAGAATACGATCCGAATACGATCGCATGAATCCAGATTTCTGCACGTCGCCCTGCCTCCACTTACACAAAATCGGCTCCCCTTTCCTTCCTAGGTTCTCCCCTGAACGGCACAGCAAGCCCAACTTGCTGTTTGCTTTATGTTGAGGTCGTAACTCGGTAGAAAAAAGTCACACGCCTAAATTCCAGGTCTCATGTCGTCGCCAATTTTCTCACTTCTCTTAAGTTTTCGCTCTTCTCTCCGGACAGAGACATGGACTCTGAATTTGACTCGCTCACCCCGCTCACCCGCACAATGTGCTAAATACCTTGTTGCCACGGCGTTCCTGAGGCAGCAGGCAAACCAAACTTTGTATTGACGCAATCTCAGCTGCTAATGTGGAGATGTTTGTTGTTCCGATTGAGCGTCATGTGCAATTACGACGTAGCCCCCCACGATGGAATTCCTCAAAATTCCGGTGGGTTGAGTGCACCTAAGGAACAACTGATTGCGGAGTTTCAGAACAAGTCTGCAGGCGCTGCGCATCTGCGAACTTGCTGGGACATTAGCGACCCCTCGCGGTAGACCTGTAGAGAAGACGCAATGGAATTTCGGATACGCGAGAAATCGTGCCATCTGTGGCATTGTTCGCTACCGAGTATAGAAAATCTTGCTAGTTTATATTTAGAATGACATCCACCGCAACGCCGCTTTTCTCTGCGAAAGATTTGCCGCCGCCGCCGCGTCTTAGCAGAATTAAAGCCTAGAGTGACAAGTAAAACCGTTGCACTGCACGTAGCGCCGTTCGCTGCACGTCGTGGTGTCAAGCGTTGGACCCCTCTACTTCGTGTTACCCGACTGGGACAGGGCTGCATTGTCATGCGGTAAGCGTTGCGAGCATGGGTGCGTCTGATACGTGATGGCAGCTTGCCCTCGGAAGTCGATTGCCTGCACCCAACTCTTTAGGTCCACCACCTAAATTTACTCCCGCCACATCAGATCTGTCTTTTTTCCATATGACAATCGTTACGAGCCCTGCTCTAAGTCCGTGCGGTGAAACTAGAGCCTTTTCCGTGGCTCCAAAACCTTATGTGGTTTGTTGAAATATGATGGCATCCACAGCACCTCTTCCACAGTTTGTGGATTTACGCTGCTACCACTAACTCTGCTGCACGATATCCGGAGCTGCGAGATCGTCCATCACACGTGTTTAATACCTTGACTGTCTGATCTGGCAACGCGCAATTTCCCTGCTGGAATATCATCCACTCAATCGGTCGACGGTTCTCACTTCTGGTTCAGAAACCCTTGATCTTTGTTTCCGCCGTGGCTGCGGCGCTTTGAGTTCTTTCGCTCGCTACTTGAGTTTCAGCTTTTCATCGTGGGGTACCAAGCATAGCACTGGCACACAGAGTGAACATCCGGATCACTAGGTTTTGAGATAGGCTTCTTTGCTGGTTATCTATCAGGTTGCAGTCTTTGAGTCGAAGCATCAGCTCAACTCATCTTTTGCCATTAAATTACACGCACGGATACAGTCTGATACCTCCTTCACGGCATTGCTGTTACTTCCACTAGTTAACCTTCCGTTTCAGCATTTCATCTTTCGAGGCAAAGGTCAGCCGTACTCTTCATGCTTACTACAATCGTGGTCCCCGTTGTTGTCAAGGGTTTTTCTGGTGTGGTTTCCAGCAATGTGCCCGCCTTGTGCCTCCTTATAGGAGGTCTACTATTTTCCTTTTACAGGCTAGTTCTCTTTCCGCTCTGGCTCTCGCCGTACAGAGACATTCCTGGTCCATACATTCATCGAGTTCTGGGGATTCCTGCGCTCTGGTTCCAGGTTCAAAACCAGTGGGTACGCCGCGTACACTCCCTTCATCAACAATACGGCGATGTTGTTCTCATTTCTCCATCACTGGTCTCGTTCAATGGCAGATTGGACTTGGTTCATGATGTCTATGTGCGGAACATGCCCAAGCTGGAATATTACAAGCTTTTTAGGGCTCATGGCCACGACAATCTCTTTCTGACTATATCATCTGCTGAGCATCTTCGTCACAGGAGACTTCTCCACAAGTTGTACCTGAAAACTTCGGTGTGGGGCCTGGAAGTCACCAGACAAATCTTGACTCTGCAAATGGGGAAGATGGGGCAACGCTTGGCTTTGCTGTTGCTGGAGAATATTGCTGCTGACGTTTACTCCCTCTTCGGCGCGTTGGCCATGGACTGCATCACGGCATTTGAATTGGGTGCCCAAAGTGGCACAGACTTGATGACGAACACACGACTGCGGGAAGTGCTCTCCGCTCACCGTAAAGAGAATGACACACTTTCGTTTCTTAGTTCGCTTCCGCCTCCCATATCGTGGGTTTGCCGAAAATTGCGCCGCCTAGCCACCACCTCTGCAACAGAAGCGTGGCTTTTCAACCTCTATCCCAAATCGTTCTTCGTCCATCAGAAGTCTCGCACACCAATGCACCGTGTTGAAAACGTTGCCGATATCGAGAAAGGAGCCAACATTCCAAGATTCCAAGAAACTCTGGTCGATACCTCCCTCCATCGGCTACTATCCGCGGGTTATCTGCCACTCCAGGCATGTGCATTTGTAAGTGATAACATTGTGGCAGGCCATGAAACCACTGCCCTTGCATTAACCTACCTCACCTACGAACTATCTCGCCCAGTCAATATGCATCATCAGAGTCGACTCCGGTTTGAATTAGAAAGAGAATTTGGCCCTTGGAGTGCTGAAAAGCCGCCCATTTCCAATGTTTCCGGCGTCATGCGACTTCCTTATCTCGATGCTCTCGTAACTGAGAATTTTCGAGTCCATACTCTGGGCATAGGCGCCATGCCACGGGTGGTACCAGCACCATATGAGATCCTGTTTTCAGGAAAATCGGTGGTGTTACCCACCGGAACCGAAATATCTTGTCAGCAGTTCCTGATGCATCGTACCGAGCTGGTTTTTCCAAATCCAGACACGTGGATGCCAGAACGGTGGTTCCAATCAAAGTCTCAAGTCAATCACATGCGCAAGCACATTATGCTGTTTGGCCGAGGGGTTCGAATGTGTCTAGGTATGAATTTGGCGCTCGCAGAGTTCAAACTAGCCATTGCCAATATCTACTGGCAATATGAAAGCGAGGTGTGTAGTCAGTGGTGCTCAGTCACGCAGAACAAGCCAGGACGTCCTGTGAAGCCAATCAGTTTGGTTTCTGGGCCTCAGGACGGCTCTGATGAAGATAAGATGGGTATGCTCGACAGCAGCTCAACACGGCCATGCTGCGACGAATGCCGCTTGCGATTCCGAAGAATACAAACTCTCTGAGGAGCTGAGAGAGACGTGGGCAGTAATTTAAGCGTCGGTTTACTTCGAGGTGCCAAAACACACTTGCGGAATGCAGTATCGAGATGGAAATGAGAACTCGCTTTCTGACGACTCAACACACCAGGCTCAGGCGCAAGGTTGGAGTGTTTACCAAAGAGATTCCAGGTAGAAGAAGTCGATGATCGCTGGCGCAATACTTTGCGTTTGCCTATGATCTCCATATTCGCAGGCTCCTGTTCAATCTTGCGCAGTCACCGATCCCATAACTCTGCAATTAAAAAGTCCCGTATTTCAACGTACACATCCTTTCCGATACAGTGACCTTTTCAAATTCTGCACCGCTACAACCGTAGGTTCCTGTCCTCACAACCCGATCTATATTGACAATCGTCTATGTCCTTTTCTTAATCATCCTTGCAGCTTAGTCGTCAAACTTGATCTTCTTTGCGGCCTTGGTCATGTCCACATCCTTGTAAAATGCTCCATAAGCCAGGTGCGTCTTCTTCTTGGTGTGTCCACCGAAGTTCAACAACTTCTCAGGCACCTCCTGGCCAGCACCACGCAAAATATTCACCAAACCTCCAGAAAGGTGTTTTTCGTGGTCTGTGAAGAACGTGTGTGCAATTCCTGTCTGACCAGCACGGCCGGTTCTGCCAATACGATGCACATAGTCCTCTACCGTCAATGGAAACGTCAAGTTAATCACCGCCTTGACGTTGGGAATGTCAAGACCACGTGCAGCAACATCAGTGGCCAAAAGAAGGTTGGCTTCACCAGATTTGAACGCCTCAAGCGCCCAGGTCCGCTGACCCTGATTCAAGTCACCATGAATGGCTGCTACATTGTAGCCGTTACGGCGAAGGAGCTGTTCGACTCGGGAGGCCTCTTTCTTGTAGAGTGCAAAAATAAGCACCTTGTCGCCTGAATGCTTTCCCGATTGGTACTTTCTCAACACATCCAAGAACTTCCGCTCTTTGTCGTAGGGTTCCACAACCTCTACGATCTGGGTGATGCGCTTGTTGGCAGAAAGCTCGTCACGGTCGCCGATAGTCACCTTCACGGGATCTCTCATGAAGTTCTGGGCAAGATCACGCACTTCCTTGGGCCAGGTTGCAGTGAACATCACAGTCTGGCGAGTTTTGGGGGTGGATCCAATAATCTGGCGAATGTGCTGCTCAAATCCCTTGTCCAACATCCGGTCGGCCTCATCCAACACCAAATATTGCACGGAACTCAAATCCACGGCGCCATCTTCTAAGAGATCCACAAGACGACCAGGTGTGCACACTGCAATGGATGCCAGCCGAACTTTGGCAATCTGGTCGCTCTTGCTGACTCCACCATAAATGGCCACCGCGTTGATTTCGGTTTTCTCGAGCACTTTTTGAAGGTTGTCGTAGATCTGAACGGCAAGCTCTCTGGTAGGCGAAATACAGAGCATAAAGAGACCCTGAGACTTGCTCTGTATAAGCAAATCCAAAGCAGGCACGCCAAAAGCAAACGTCTTTCCTGAACCAGTTTCGGCAACACCAACTACATCCTTCCCACTGAGAAGATAGGGCCACGATGCAGACTGGATAGGTGTAGGGCGGGGAAACTTGCTGATTTCCTCCTGAAGGGGAGATGTGAATTTCACGTGGCTGAACTCAATGATTGGCCGTACCAGGAGCTTGTGGGGGTCCTCGATTGTGATTTCCTGTGACTCAAGGAAGCTGTCAATCTGACTCTGAGGAAGAGCCGAAAGCGAAGACGCCTGTGTGTATGAACCCGAGGAATCGGAAGAGAACTCGGTGGCTTTGGCAGCTTGAGGCTCGGGCTCGTTGTTCTCATCGCGTTTCTTGTCTTTCTTATCCTTCTTCTCTTTCTTGTCTTTCTTTTCCTTCTTTTCCTTCTTATCTTTCTTTTCTTTCCTGTCCTTCTTGTCTTTTACGTCATCTCTCTTCTGTTTCTTGGACGCTTTGGCGCCATCGTCGGCTTGTCTTTTACCCATGGTGGTGAAATTTCAATTTTGCGCCGCACCACATGTGCACACCCGAGATGAGATGAGAAGATGTAACAACAGGGAGACGAGGATCCGATAATTTGTATGAATTTTAGAATTCTAGTGTCAGCCGAAGCTTTCATTTACGTATTATTGGAATGCAGTTCGCGGGTTTCAATATTCGATAACCCGTCTTTCTCGTCGCATGGGCACTCGATTCTATAGATAATGGCTACGCAGCTACTCGTGCAACTCTGCTCAGGTTATATTCTGAGTGTGTTTAAATTTCGAAAGGGTCGTCTCTGCCGCCAAGCTACCAGCACCAGATGGCCTAACAACCAGTTCTATATTCCTACAAAGTGACCATCAATTGACCATCAATTAAATCTTAAAATACAAAGTCCCCATTATCATAACAACAGCGCAGGTATAGAACGCAGTACTACTGACTTCGGAATTATGCCTGCACTCACAAACCATCTTTGCAAGCTTAGTCAATGGCCTGCCCAACAAAACTCGTTCATGCCTCGTATTAGAGTTTGTGACGTAACTCCGGAGCTGCGTCATCTGCCTCGCGTCACGCTAAGTCGGATCTAGTTTTGCCCTAGTTTTAAGGGAGTAGCCTAAACCTTGACATATCCGCGGATCTGTGCATGTCAAACACCATAGAGAAGCTCGAACATTATTAAACACCTCTCCATGCGCTGCCAGGGCCACGTTGCGCAGTATGAGGGATGATTCGCTGGCCAAGCCAGAAGCCTGACGTAACCGAAGAAGCGGACAGCCAGGGCTCAAGAAGTCAACCTTACACCGCACTCGATCGCTTGTACCAAGGTTGCTTGACTTCAGTCACATCCAAGTCTGTTCTTCTGCCTGAATCAAGATCGGCCGTAGCAAGATCGACCCACTTCGTTTTGTTGACCAATTTCAAGAATGCCACCAAAATAAAGAAAAATGGAAGTAGAATATAGGCATCCACGAAATCCTTCGCCAGGAATGGCTTGAAAGTAGACCAGCCCTGAATCAAAGCCAAGAAAGTGTTCAACACGAGCCCTGCAATTGGCAATACAGGATACCACAAGCCCTTGTATGGGAGCTCATCGATAGAACGACCTTGAAGTTTCCAGGCACGGCGAAACCGGAGGTGGTAGGCATTGATAGCTCCCCACACGATAAATACAGCCACACCGGACAAGTTCACAATGTAGGAATAGGCCTTGGCAGCACCAGTGGAAATGTTCATCAAGGACAAGAATCCCGTCAAGCTGAACAAAATAACTGCCAAATAGGGGACACCCTGGCGGTTCACTTTGTTCAAAAACCGTGGCGCCAGGCCCTCGTTTGCCAAGTGCACGATGGTCCTCGAGCCAATGTAGATACTCGAGTTAATGGCCAGGATACACGTGACCAAGATGAACGCATTCACCAAGTGCACACCACCACCCCAGCCCGCTCTCATCACGGCAATTGCCATGGGTGACTTCAAGGCTTTGGTGGAGGCTCCGAGGTTAGGGTCATCGTATGGTACGGTGAGGCCGTAGAACAACGCCAATCCCATGTAAATCACAATAATGCGGACGAAAGTTTGTCTGATGGCGACAGGAATGGCACGCGTGGGATTACGAGTTTCACTGGCAGCGATGGCTACCGATTCCGTGCCGGAATAGAAGGTCGAAGCAAACACGAAAGTGGAAACCACGGATTTGAAGCCGTGAGCCAATATACCGGGGTTGTTCCAGTAGCGGAACCCAAACGCCTCTTGGCCCTTGATGCCACCGGATACGTAGACGATGCTGAAGATGTAAAAGGCAAAAATTCCCACGATTTTGAAAAGCGCAAGCCAGAACTCGGCCTCGCCAAAAACACCCACTCCAAGAAACTGGAAAGCAAGAAATACCGCCCAGAACATCAAAACGTACCCGTAGAGCGGCACCTGGGGACCCCAGAACTGCATGATCAGAGCCACCATATTGAATTCGTTGGCCAACACCGCAATCCAGATAATAACGTAGTTCCAACCCACGGCTCCTCCCACGGCACGGTCCACAAGACGATTTCCCAATGTGGAGAAAACGTTACCAGATGGATAGAGCGTGGCTAGCTCACCAAGACTCTGAACCATGGAAAATGCAATGATGCCAATGACTCCAAAGCCAATAATGAGACTGAGTGGGCCATTGGAAGTTGGAGATGCAGCACCCACGAGAATTCCCGGTCCAATGATGCCTGCCAAGGCAAGTAAGGAAATATGTCTGTCTTTCAACTTGCGGTGAAGGTCCACGCCACCTGTTTCACCAGCCAGCGAATTCAGCGTTTCTTCCACAACCTGTTCGTCTGTATTTTTTGTGAAAAACGACATGCTGGTTGAATGCTGGGCATCGAGCTCAGGCCTATATAACGTCTTGAGCAATGTCACGTGAGCATTCCCGCCTCAAGGCGGATTGGCGGAGAAGTAGTGGAATTCGGCGAAGCCCCCGCCAAAATGCATGAATCGCGATTACGGGAATGCGTAAATTTTTCTGGCTTGGTTTTTGCTCTCGTTTCACGTCTTTTGCCCTCGTCTCACGTCTTTTGCCCTTCTAGGGTAATGAGATCCATAGCCCGCGCTCGTATTTGGCCATCGCCCAGCCGCACGGGACCCTGCACTAACGCCACAGTGCAAGAACCGGCTGAAATTACGTGCAAACGATTGATCGGGCAATTTTGATTGGTCCACCGTAAACAGCCCAGCATGGCAGTGTCCAGCTCTTGGCTTTTCGGGCAGAATCCAAGCGTCCTACGTCATTGTTGTGTGCCGAGAAGAAACGGTCCGATCAGCAGCGTGAGATGATTATCATTCTACGGGGCATAAATTTATGGTTCTGAAGATCAAGAAGTATCCAGAAGCGGATAAAGTTCACCTTGTTGTTAGATGTCTTCGGGGAAGGAAGAGCTGTCAAAAGTTGAATTCTCACCGACACTGCAGGGCCAAAACGGCCGCGTAACGGCCGCGATTTCCAGAAATGAGCAGGATGCCTTCCAGATACTGCAGTATTCCATGCTGTTGGTGCAACCTTGGGTTCATGAAATCGGCGACTGCAACCAAGTCGATCTGAGATATGAGGCCTAGACGGAGACAGAAGAGAATGTCCAGGCTAGTCTTTATAGGGTAGAAGCGATTAGCCTGTAAAAGTAGCACAGGAAATAGCGCGCAGCATATAGCGAGCAGACAGAACAGCTTCTTGCTACTTGTGCTTTGGCTAGAGCGACAAACATCGAGTTTCAGCTCTCCAGCCTCAAGAAAAATCTTCGAGATCGCTCGCACAAGGTCTCTCCAGAGAGTCATTAAGAATTAAGAATGTAGTGGAGCAGGCGGCCCAACCCCAGAAAGGGCAGGGCATGGAACCCACAACCACACGATCCCCCGGGCCCCACATTGGAAGGTATACACAGTTGATCCGCAGCAGGGTCCGAGGGCTTGATCTTCTCCATAAACAGAACCTAGCATTCAATGAGTGTGAATACAGGGCAGAAACAGGAGGGCTTTGTACTACAAGTGCACACGAAGAGTATGTATTGGTGTGCGAAGATGGTGCATGGCGCGCTTTTATACTCGGGCCAGGGTTACCCGGATACGAGCCGGCGTTGGTGCTGTCGGGGTAGAATGAAGGTTGGCGGCGCTGGCGAAACTGTGTGTTTGACGTACGGTGGTTATTTGTCGTGGGCGATGGCAGTTCGGGTTCTGGCCTCCAGGTATGTCTCCACTACCACGCAACCTAGACAAAGCGACAATCTGGGCTTATTTCGAAATACCCAGTAATCTGTCCAGCATTCTCTTTAGGCTCCGTGTAGGTGTTTTCCCATCTTGTGTCTATGGCACGTGTCTCGGAGTTTGCCGAGCCGCTGGTGGAGCATTTCATGACGAACTTCGACCCTCTCCACCGTCTAGACCTCTCCCGACGATGTCGCCTGTTGGTTTTCAGGTTGTAGTTGCGCCAAGTTGCCATCGAATGCGCCATTCGCCGTAGCACCGACTGTGCACTCAAGTCCCAACTTCTACCATTCCAATGTCTACAGATGCCTCTCTTGATGTCCATTGTGCCTCGCTATCAAAGCAGACCAGCATTTTCAAAATCTCTTCTAGAGCTCCTGGCGCAAATCCGACCGCCGTGGAGCCTCCAAGGGATGTAACTGAGCCAAGTAGGTGATGGCCCACATCAAGTAGCACATGGCCAATCCAAGAATAAGAGAAGACCGCCACACGGTTCTGTTTTCTTTGGGCGCTGTGTTCCATGCCAATACGCAGAGCGCAACCGTCAACACCAACACAATCACAACGGTGTAGCTGGAGTTAGTATATGAGTAAAAGTGGCAGTTGTGCGGCGGGAATCGAGTGGTTTATTTCGAGCCTCAGAAATCGAGGTCCAATGTTTGCATCTGGACTCGCAAATCTAGAGAATGCCGGTGGTGTAGGCGACGTACCCACTCATGATGTAGTTGAGAATGGAGTTGGAGATAGCGTCTGCACCCGTGCCTCCGGCCAGGTGGGCTGGGTCGAGATTGGCCGAAACCCTAGTGAAGCGAAGTTTATGACTCGCCCTCGACCTATGGCTAAGGTTCTGCTTTTCTTTTGCTTTTCTTGCCTCTCCCTATTTTTGCTAGCTTGCAAGTGTATTTTCACTGTAGACTTTACACTTCGTCGCAGTATTGGTATCTTAGCGCGAAACCTCACTACCTACGAAACCTTCTACTGTTTTCCTTAACAAGCTAATACTGTGGTGAAAACTGAGAGGGAATCCAGGATATTGTACAATTCTATTGGCCTGATAGTTTTTGGCCCTACCCGATTTTACGCCGGCAAAGTTGCGCAATTGCGATCGCGGAACTCACCATACTGATTCCAATCCTCCACACCAGCAGAGAACGACCCGCAAGTGTTGTCCGCTGATTGCTGATTCCAAAGTGTCCATAGACTTGCCTCCTACCGTGCCTCTCTGAGTCACGTGCGAACATCAACATCCACACCAACACCACCAACACCATGGCGGTTTCTTCCAAGGTAGCATCGTGGGTCCACAAAGTGGTCCAGCCACAGTACGAGCATCCAGACGTGGCATACACACACATCTGTGACTTTCTTTCGCGATACCTTGCCCAGGGATTTCGAATAAGAACAGCCGTGCACACTCTGTATTCTGGGGTACCTCAGCTTCTCGTGAACATCTACGGCAATGTAGGTTCTGGCCCCCACGCCATTGGAATCCAAATTTGGCTCCCATTCAACTACCCCTACGCGGCCCCTAACGGCTCCGAGCCCAATGGTGCACCCATAGTGTATGCCTCAGCACCTCGAGATTCACATCTCTATGAACTGGGGGCATTAGACTCCCAGGGTCGTTTTTTCTGTGCATGCCTTCTGGAATGGCTGGAAAACTGGAGACCAGACATAGAGAACACCCAGGATCTTTTGCAGTTGATGGACGCTATTCGGGACGAGGTGACTCCCAATTTGAGCCGCAGAAGCCCAGAGAGTAGCTCGAAATCTCTGCCGATTTCTCTAGGGCCCGAGTTGCCAGCCAAGCCTCCGCTTTCTAGGGATAGTACGGGGTCGAGAGTACCGCCAGAAGTGACCGGTCCGCCTCTCCCAAAAAAGCCATGGGAAAAGGAGGCAGACTTGCCATTACGTCAGATGCAAGGTTTGTCCATCGATTCACAGCAATCGGTCAAATCGAAGTATTTCGCTCCGCTTCCGCTTCCTCCTCAGAGTGCCGATAGCGACTCTCTTTATTCCGGCCGAGAATCCTCAGGAAGCAGCATCAAGTCGCCACACAGAGTGACATCTCCCGGTAGGATAATATCTCTCGAAAGAGTGGCATCGCCCGGCAGAATACAGCCCCCGCCTGCGAGTCTGGCTGCTCTTCAAGAATATGAGTATCGGCCTACTCAGCGAACTTACGGAGACGGTCCCCTCTACAGGAACACGCGGACCCCTCCCAGCGTTTCAACTGGCTCTCCAGTGCATGCAAATGCTCATCACTCAGCAAGCCCAACGCATCAACTACCAGCGCGAACCAGACAACACGGTGAAACCAACTCCAACAAATCGAGCGGCCGTGCTGCCACCGTTGCAGATCTCATGGATCTGACGAGCTCCCTGAGCCACGAAGATCCTCGCCGTGCTGCAGTACTTAATCAAATCTCGCTGGAGATCAGCAAGTATCTTGAAAGCGGGAACAGTCTCAACCGTTTCATAGGAGAGGTGGACGAGAACGGCAGCCGGGTCCAGGCTCTATATAACCAGCTTCAGAACCACCTCTCGAAGGCGAAACAGAACATTGCGCTACTCGACAAGGACATCGATACTACCAAGAGTAACATTGCCGAGTTGTCGAACTACAACCAAGTCTTGCTTGATCTGGCTGGCCGAAATTCCAGCACCAGCGATGCGATTGCGTTTGGAGACTCTGTTCTCCCACTTTCGGAGTACTTGGTGCCTTCGAATCCTGGGTCAGCGCAGCTCTTCAACTTGAGTGCCGAGATCCTGTCTTACAACGATACATTCTTCATTCTCGACCATGCGTGGGCATCTCCGCACCCAATCATCAACGACGACAACATGGAGGCATGTGTCAAGGCGGTGAGAGCTATGGCTCGTGATCAGTTCTGGAACGTGGCCGCGAAAACCGAGTTGGCCAGCCGGCTGGGGTTAGCGTAGGTGAGAGCAAGGTGGCCATATGCTGGCCGGGATTTTCAGAACTATACAAGGGTAATCTGAGATTCTACAGGCGAGTTCAATCGCTCAACGTACGATTCCATTTAGTATAGACTCGAAAGCTGGCTCCGCCGAGTGCTTCGGATTTTTAGATAAAGCGAAATGCAGACATAGACGATAGGCAGCCCTATTCCCTGTTGTAATCACTCAATTTCCCCTGCGCTAATTGCTTATCGGTGCCCTTCTGCCTCTTTCGCAGCCTAGGAGGTGGTTGCGGCACCCATCACCAAAAGCCAAACAAAATTGGGAAAAGTGAAAAGAGAAAAATATCCCGATTGTAAAAATTTGAACCTCTCGCAAATTCACAAATTGTCTCGTTCACAAATAAAACTGGCCGTATCTGGCCTGGGACATCCTCATCTCGTCCGGCATCGCGCAAAAAAATCCTCACCTCAACTACACATGGCGGATTACATGATCAAACCCGAGGCCGTGGCCCCCTCCAAGGACACCCTGGAGTGGCCACTTTTACTCAAGAATTACGACAAGTTGCTTGTTCGTTCCGGCCATTACACCCCCATCCCATCCGGCTCTTCACCTCTCAAGAGAGACTTGAAGTCGTACATCTCCAGTGGAGTTATCAACTTGGACAAGCCATCCAACCCATCATCGCACGAGGTTGTTGCCTGGATCAAGAGAATCTTGAGAGTTGAAAAAACCGGTCACTCGGGAACTTTGGACCCCAAGGTCACTGGATGTCTTATTGTCTGTGTGGACAGAGCCACCAGATTGGTGAAGTCTCAGCAGGGAGCCGGAAAGGAGTACGTGTGCATTGTGCGTTTGCACGAGGAGCTCAAGGACCAGAAGGAAATGGGCCGTGCTCTTGAAAACTTGACCGGTGCCTTGTTCCAGAGACCCCCATTGATTTCTGCCGTCAAGAGACAGTTGCGTGTGAGAACCATTTACGACTCCAACTTGATTGAGTTCGACAACAAGAGAGGTTTGGGTGTTTTCTGGGCCTCTTGTGAAGCCGGTACCTACATGAGAACGCTCTGTGTGCATCTCGGTATGATTCTCGGAGTCGGCGGCCACATGCAAGAGTTGCGTCGTGTGAGATCCGGAGCCATGGGCGAAAACGACAACTTGGTTACCTTGCACGATGTTCTCGATGCGCAGTACGTTTACGACAACACCCGTGACGAGCTGTACCTCAGAAAGATCATCCAGCCTCTTGAGACGCTTCTTGTGGGCTACAAGAGAGTTGTGGTTAAGGACTCTGCCGTCAACTCTGTGTGCTACGGTGCCAAGTTGATGATTCCTGGTTTGTTGAGATACGAGGAGGGAATTGAGTTGTACGACGAGGTTGTTTTGATGACCACCAAGGGTGAGGCCATTGCTATTGGTATTGCTCAGATGACCACCGTGGACTTGCAGTCATGTGACCACGGTGTGGTTGCCAAGGTCAAGAGATGCATCATGGAGAGAGACACTTACCCCAGAAGATGGGGACTCGGACCTGTTGCCCAGAAGAAGAAGCAGATGAAGACCGACGGTAAGTTGGACAAGTTTGGAAAGGTTAACGAGAACACTCCTGAGAGCTGGAAGGCTGAGTACAAGGACCATGCTGAAGAGCCAGCACCTGCTATCCCTGAGTCTAAGTTGGTTGCCCCCGAGATCCAGTTGCCCAAGAAATCTGTGGAGGAACTGTCGGAGGAGCCAGAAGAGAAGAAGGAAAAGAAGGACAAGAAAGAAAAGAAGGAGAAGAAGGAGAAGAAAGAGAAAAAGGAAAAGAAAGAGAAGAAGAGAAAGGCCGAGGATGGCGATGATGGTGAGAAGAAGAAGAAGTCCAAAAAGTAGGGCACCTGGCGGATACAATGAAACACATTAAAGGAGCGCTGTAGAGGTTTATTATCTTAAGCATTGTTATGCTGCTTGGAGTAGGCGGGGAAATTCTCTACGTGAATGTTGTGAGGATGATGGTATGCTATGTATTGAACAGCTAGCATAATGCAAGGCCCTATCGGGTTGAATGATCTAAATATGAAGATATGCGTGGACTGATTGGACACTGGATGCTGGGGCTGTGAAACTCCATGTTTGAACTAGAGGGAGTACTCAGTGCACTGGAGGCTGGCAGTCTGAGCTGTCGCAGCCTCATTCCGGCGTCAGGTATCCAGCCGGAAACTCATTAAAGCTGAGCCTCATCCAAAGATGTTCGTGCACGCTTCCGTACATCTGCCACATCTTTATCCAACTTGTCCAAATGCTGTTTTAATATCCTGGCCTTTTCTAGCTCGCCCTTCCAGAGGCTCTTCTGATATGCTTCAGAAACCACCAAAATGCGGAAATGCTTGTTGTCTCCCTGCTTCGACAATTCAAGCGCACTGTCAAGGTACCTGTCGCTGTCATTCAAGTTTGTTGACAACTTCGAAGCAACGTAATCTGCGAAGGCGCCAACAACCGTTGAGGAGGGAAGAAGTTCTCGATCAGATGCGATTGACAGAAGACGGTCGGAGTTCTGCATCCTTTCCATGGATGCAATCGTGACATTGGCAGCAAGTGAAATCAGCGGATTGTGCGTCTGCTCTTGGACGGCCGCGATATCTTTTTGAAGCGAAGAAAGCGCTAATCGGAGCCTGTGATTTGTGTTTACATGTTTGAACTGAAAATCTGTGATCTGAGCCAACCGTATTGTAGCGTGAGACCAACAATCGCTCGTTTGTGATGAGAGAGTACGGGCACTCCGAAAGTAGTAATCAGCGCCGTCAAGAACGCCCCTGCTTTGGAGGAAATTGCCTGCTGCAAGACAGACAAGAGGCAATAAGTCAGGATGATCGACGCTTTGCAACAATTTGGAAACAGCCTGCGTTTCTGTTGCATCCCACGCCGATAAAACAGAGACCGCATCTCGAATCGGAGACAGGTTCGAGCTGATAGCAGTAGCTGATGCTTTTTTGAGTGCTTTTTTTGCCTCTTTTGTGCTGTTTCTGCTCAGGAGATACTCTGTACTGAGCAAGTAGTATACAGCCTGGAATTCCGAAGGCGCAAGTAGCTTCACCAGGAAATGAATAACGGCATGTGTCCGAGCCTTTACCGCTGTAGTAAATGTCGCTGTGTTTTTCCACCCATTCCAATCACTTTTTTTGAGGCGCTCAATCACGCTGCCCAACTTCTTGATGATTTGCTTTGCCTCACTGGACTTGCCAGTTTGAAGAAAGAGACACAACTTGGGCAATTCAATGGCACAAAGCTGGTACGGATCAATTATCTGCAGAGGCTGCACAGGATTCTCACCAGCCTTTTCGGCACGAGATAAGAATACTTCCGCTTCTTTCACATCTCCTCGCTCAAGGTGAGCAAGTGCCAATTTGGAGAAGATCACCCTGCAAGAACGATCTGAAACATCACACGCGTCAGCTAAATTCTGCAAGATATTGAAATTTCGTTCATGGTCGATTTCAGCTCGAGCGAGCCCATGCACCATAGCCAATTTGGGTAGTTTTTCAGTACTGTACTGTGACTGAAGTTCAGCAGAGCAAGCGACAGCTCTGGAGGGCTCCAGCGCCTCGCTTAACAAGAGCTCTCCTGCGACTTTTTCGCTCAAGAAGTTGTGCCGTGTCGCGAGCCCTACAGCCTTGGAAATGTACTCTATGACTTTGGGCGACTTCACTGCCACATCGAGATACGAGCGAGCCAATAGAAGTAGCACACCGACCTCCGTCCGAGGACCGAGCACGTGATTAAACCGATCAATCGCAGTTAGTAGGCACTTTATGGCGGCCTTGATGAAATGCGCCAGTTGAGGTGTTGCTAGGGTTGGCGAGGCCGACTGGTTCAAAAAATCACGAGCCATCGCAATGAGGGCCTGTGCTTGTGCTTTTTCAGGATCTACCTTGTCTTCAAACACGTCTACGATGTTGCCTTGGGAGGACGTGACATCGTTTTTGGCATTCTCACTAGGAACGTAGCTCGAGTCCTGCTCAGAGAGAATAGTCGGCAGAGGAGTCGGCAGAATGCTGCGTGTTCGATCCATATCATCGTTGAATTTCACTTTTCTGAAGATATTGGGAGCTGAGTAGAAGGACGCGGCACTGATGGCCTGGTACTCCTCGCTGGGAGGTCTGGAGGTGAGAATGGGTGTATTTTCTTCATCCGTTTTGGGTCGCTTAGTTGCAGCATAGACGATTTCACGGTTGGCGTGGGCCAAAGTTCGTTTCATGTACCCACAAAGGTGAAGTGAGCACGTGACTGGCAGAAGGTGGAGCGAGAGACGGTGGCTCACGAGACCTTGGACAGAATTTAAGGAGTAATTGCGGGGACATAAAAAGAGAAGAATAAGTCGGAGAGAGAGAGAGAGAGAGAGAGAGAGAGAGAGAGAGAGAGAGAGAGAGAGAGAGAGAGAGAGAGGTGCGGACTCTCCAAGCATAGCTGTTATTATAATATTAGCTGTCCTAAATAACGAATGTGAGATGGACCGGCTGGCGTGTGGCTGCACGAAGGCGGCCTATAATACATCACGTGGCGCCAACTTCTCTTCCAACTGGCGCCGCTGGAGCCGTTCTTCCCCAAGCTCCACTTCGTACTGGTCTTGCATGTCCAGCAAGATTTTCTTGAATTCTTTGCGCAAAAGCGCCGTGCTGGTGGATGCCAGCTGGTTGTATGTGGATCTGAACAGTCGGCTGCCCTCGTCGGATTCCTCAGTTGGAGATGATAGTAGAGCCATGTTGGCAGCGGCCGAGTTTCGGGGTGATTTGTTGCCGATTTGATCGACCCGAAGAAGAGCGATTTCACGCCGGAGCCGCGAAATCTCTTTGTCTTTGGAATTAAGGGTATCTCTGGTCACACTTCCCTCGCCAGATAACGACGAAGAACTGCCATTCTTGAACTGCAAGAGCTGCTTCTCGAGCTCGGCATTCTTTTTGCGGTACGACAGGATGGTGCTGAGGGCGTTTTCCTTCAAGTAGTCGTACTCCTTCAAGAAATACTGGTGCAGGAAGCGAAGGTCATCCAATGCGACTTTATATTCCGAGAGCACCTTGTCTTTGTTAGGCGCGTACGGCGATGCAGAGAGAAACAGGTGGTCTTGCAAAACCGAGTCGTCCGGGTCGCGGGCCGTCGATACGGATGTTGCACCAGTGGAGGCAGAACCGGGTCTGCCGGAAAACAACGCGTCTAGGCAGTTCTGGGCCCATTTGATCCTGGAATCCAACGACTCGCCGCTGTCCTCGGTGTATGGCGGTAGAGCGACATTGGCATGCGCAGCCAACGATACAATGTGGGCAAACAACTCGTCAAATGCTGCCAGGGAAATGTGAGTCTGGCCATTTACGGTGCCTCCCGAGCCGGTGCCCTGCAACTTGACATCTTCTACGTAGCCTAACATCAAACACGACAAATTGTGGTTGGTGAGCTTGGATTTCAGCAGTTCCAACTCGGCAGTAATGGTGCGGAGTTGTTGCTGGAGATCGATGTTTTGGCGGAAGATTTTGAGGAGCAACTCCGGGTCAACCTCGCTGAAATTCCCGCTCAGCATTGCCGTGGCGCAGAACTGGTTCAGCACCTCCATGCGTTCCTCCAAGTATTCCTTATGTTCGGATTTGTCGGCAATTTTCTGCTTGAGTCTGGCCACCCGCGACAAGGGGAGCACGGATTTAGTGGAGATTTTCAGCGAGTCAAACACGGAGTTTTCGATCAAAATACGCAAATTGAGTTGGTTCGTGGCGCCGTGGCCGCTTCCGGATTCCAGAACCTCCAGCATCGGCGTAGACGATCCCAGCTGCTTGGAAAACTCGTCGTTTCCTCCGTCAATCTCATCGTCCGCCAAAATGGCTTTCCCAGCAATGGCGTCTTCAAGATGAGTGTCAAATGATGCATCTAGAAACAGAGGCTGTAGCGGCAGTTGCAGGCGTCGCGATTGCTCGTTGAGCTGGAACTTCAATAGTTCTGCGGTGGTATTTTCCAAGTGATAGCATTCAGGACTACTCCTGGAAAACGAGTCCGAGTCTAGCATGGGATGCAAAGTGGTGGAGAGCCGAAAATGTAGGTGGACGCGGATCGGCAAGCGTGCCTGAGACGCGATTGGTCACGTGACCAGAGAGGCACGGGTGTTTGGTCCCAACGGGCGGTGGCCGGCGAAAAGCGGGATCGGGCGCCGCGGCACGTGCTAGGTATTGCGCTACAGCAGGCGCCCGAGATGTCTGGCGTCCGGCGTGCCATACAACCGGCGCCTCGACCAAGTCCTGCATGTATGGCCCAGTCCCACCTCCACACAAGTGAAGCTCTTGCAAAAGTTCCCGAAAAGCCTGCGGGCGAAATTCGCTATCTCACGTTCAATGTGAACGGCTGCAAAACTGTGTTCAACTACCATCCATGGAACCAGGTCCCACACAACTACGACGAGTTTCTACTAGCCTTCCAGGCCGATATCGTGTCACTCCAGGAGCTCAAAATCCCGCCTGAGGCGGTGGTGGCACCGGCGCTGACCAAGTTATATCGTGCGTTTATTGCGCTTCCGAAATCCAAGAAGGGATACAGCGGCGTAGCTTTGTATGTGCGACGACCGCAGGATTCTGATCTGCCCCAGATTCGGCGAGCACTCACGGTGGTGAAAGGCGAGGAAGGCATGACAGGACGACTTTGTGGCGGCGAGAAAGTGCCCTACTGTAAACAGGACGCAAAAGTCGCCATTGGCGGCTACTTAGACTCGGAAGATCTCGACCATCTTGGCATCGACGAGCAGTACTGCCAGAAACTTGACTCGGAGGGCCGATGTGCCGTTGTAGAGCTAGCCAACGCGACGGTGGTGTTTTCCCTCTACTGTCCTGCAAACTCAGGCGGCTCGGACGACGGCCAGACGTTCAGGCTCATGTTCCTTGAAGTTCTCTTGCGACGGGCACGCAAAATCCACGAGTCCGGCAAGAGAGTCGTGCTCATGGGCGACATCAACGTCAGCCTCGATCTAATAGATAACGCCGAGTATCTCAACGAGCTCATTCGCTTGAAAAGAGTCCGGAACAACCTAAGCGACGGCGGAGAAAAGTTCGAGACTGTCAACGCCGACGAGTGCCGGGAATTTCGTGTGCTGAGACGCCAGGCGTCGTTGCTCAACTCGTATGTATTGCCGTCTTCGGCTATTGGGCTCAGGTCGGCTCTGCAGTTTTTGCTGGACTCTTCGCGCTTGATCCAGGGTCGCCGGTTAGCCATGTATACGGTGTGGAACACGCAGACGAACTCGAGGCAGACGAACTTTGGTTCTAGAATCGACTTGATCTTGATGGCAGGCCAGGATTTCGCCGGCCTCGTCTCGAACTCCGATATCATGCCGTACATTTACGGATCCGACCATTGTCCTGTCTTCACAGACGTACGAGTTGACGAGGAGGAGGGTGAATTCCAACAAGTTGAGCATAAACTTGCATTCGAGGCCAAAAGATTCTACAAACTCACCAGCCATAGAGACATCTCCACTATGTTCGGCGCCAAAAGAATTCGCCAAGATTCAGAGAAACCCGAGACTACTCCGTCCGCCCCAGGCCAGAACCAGTCAAAAATCGCCTACAAGAGCAGGAAAAAACAGACGCCGGAAGTGTCCATCCACGACTTTTTCACGAGTGAGAAGTCACGGGAAAAGAAGCTGGAATCCACAGTTCAAGAGTTACAGTCAACTCACCAAGCCGATCAAGCTTGCACTAGCATATCAGATCTGGGAATGACTATCCCGTCACAAAATTCTGCCGTGAAATTGAAGTCCATCTCAGATTTCGCTGCCTTGATTTACGACAATCCACCTCTCTGTCTCCACAAAGATCCTTGCATTCTACGAACCAGCTGGAAGAAAGACACAAAGGGCAAGAAATTCTGGTGTTGTGCACGGGATGCCAAGGGAGCATCGGACGTGTTGGGCCAACACCGCTGTGAATTTTTTAAATGGGCGAGAAAATGAAGCTACAGAACCACAATATACCTATTTCCCTCCCATTTCTATGATACAAAAGTCGTGATCGCGTGGATCAGGACTTGCGGAATTCGCTCAACACAGGATAGATGGACTCAAATGCCTGGTAAATTTCCTCTCTTTGCTTGGCACCTGTGAGCACGATCTTGCCCGAGACGAAAATAAGAAGCACAATTTTAGGCTTCACCATTCTATAGATCAATCCAGGAAACAATTCCGGCTCATAAGACGAGAAAGTACCGTGCGAGAATGCCAATCCTTCCAATCGAATAGGGAACTTAACATCACACGAACCGACGATGTTCTGGATTTTAAAGTCAGTGAATTTAGCATTGAAACCCAACTTCTGGATGATACGCGCGTACTTCCTGGACGCCAACTTGGAGTCGTCCTCCAGCTTCGCACCGGTGACAACCATCTTTCCAGAGGCGAAAATAAGCGCCGTCGTCTTGGGTTCTCTGATTCTCATGATCACCGCAGCGAAACGCTTAGGGTTGTACTCGGCATTGCGCGCATGCAAGGCGATCGTTTTCAAGTCGAGACGGCAATCCAAGTTGACAGTGGCGACGATGTTTTGAAGCGTGGGCACAATTCCAGACATGGCATTCTCTTCATCCAGCGCGTTGGGCTCTTTGACCAAAGCGTCCTCATCGTGTTTGATGATGCCGTTGTTGAAGTCATTCTGCTCGATTCCCTGGGGAAAGGATAGCGACCCTTGGCTGGTGAAGGCTTGGGCGGCAGATGCTGTGGTGGGCAACTTGAGGGAATCCATGATGCCGGTAGGATGTGTATATATATATGGTTTTGTGAACTTTTATTAACGGTGCGTGGTACAAAGAAAACAAGCAAATGTATCCTTGAGCAACCGCAGCTATTTGAAGAGTGGAGTTTCGATGTGAAAGTACCCCTCGTTGACTGTGTGCAGGAGATTATGCAGCAGAAAATCTATAGGTGAGAAATCTGACACAACGCACTTTTTCGTCGGAGGTGCGGCATGGAGGGGGACCCGCGGCTTATATAGTCGCGCACTTTCGTCCGGGTAACCCCCAGAGAAAGGAGGCTGTACTGCAGACAGACGTTTTCAAACAGCTGGGGGCTAAAATTGTAGACGTTTCCAGACATCCTTTAAGGGCGCAAATCCGCAGCTTCCCAGTCTGGCTGGTGTCGGCGGTGGAGGGGCGAGCCGCTGCTCCCACACTAGACTATATGCAGTACGACATCATCTCTGGTCTGAAAGCAGACTGAAGTCGTGCTTAACGTTCTCTCAAGAGCTTATTTCTCTTCTCCTTCTTTCTCATTCTCTCGACCTTCTTGGCGTGCATCTTGACCGCAATGCGCTCGAACCGTTCCTTCTCCTCCTTAGCTTCTCGGCGTTTCTTTATCTCGGAAATCTTCTTGTCTTTCTCGTCCTGCTTTTCTTGCTTGAGATCCTTAAGCTTGTGTTTGTATTGCTCCTCCTGGAGCTTCTTCTTTTGTCTGGCTTCGAACGATGGTTTCTTGAAGCCCAACGCCTTGATTCTGAACGCATCTTTTTTGATCTTGAAGTTCTTGCCGTTCACACGGGAACCCTCGCCGATGTCCTTTTCGGCAAGCGGGTTGATGAACTTCTCGGGGATGTCCTCGAATTTTTTGTCTGCTGTAGCACTCATGAAGAATATGTGAGATGAGGTTGTGTGCAGCGCGATGGGCAGATTAAGTGGATGAGACAGCCGAGAGGGAAGAGAAAACTCGGAGGAAATTTTTTTTTGCGTAGTTACAATCTTAGTCCGTGTGGATTTGCGCCTTCGAGATATTTTGCATTCTGCCCAGGCCTCTCGCACTGTAGAGGTATTCTTTGATCAGCACCCATTTCTCTCCATCTGATAATGATCTCAGACACAGAGGTCCCCGGCTTACTCTAACGCTCACTTTGGTGGCCGTGCTTGCAATGAGTCAGCTGCTACACCCGTAGATTCCGCCAGTAAGTTCAACATAGGCAGCGTGGCCAGGCAGTTGTTCGTGGTTGGCTCCTTCAGATTGGGTGGTTCTCAGCCATTGTAGATTTCAGGTGCTGTGGTTTCTTGAATTCCGTGATTACCAAGTACAAAGATCCAAACCCCATCGTTCAATATTGCACCGTCTCCGCTTCTTACCGCTCGTCAAGCACCTCGGCCGCCTTATCAATCACCAAAATCGCCCGGCGTGTCCAGCGCCGCGACCGCGTATACCGCAGCCAGCCATCGTAATACCGTACATCCTGCCAGTTAGTGTCGCAATACACCCACCCCAGCTGGAACCGCAGCCGATTGTACTCGAGATCCAACTTCCACTCGTCGTCCATCCACTGCCACGAATACGAATACAAGTCGTTCTCGTATACAGGAAACACAAATGGCTCCACCGTGTTGGGTTCCGGTGCACTGGCCAACAGAGTCTCGAAACAGAAACTGGCACGTTCGTTGGGCATGAGGAGCTTGGACCAGCCAAGTCCTAGCCAGCGTCGTTCGTTTTCGAGCACGTCAAAACGCACCGTCTGGCGGAGTCGTGTGGGCGACTCGATGACCTTTTTCAACACCGTGAAGTCGTTGTCCATTTGAGCCTTGTCGGTGGCGGGAACGTTGGTGGGGGCAGCGTCTTCAATGTCAGTGGATGCTGGTGTATGAGTTCGCGAGATGGTGGAGTGGGGTCTTTTCACTCCCACGGCGTTCCGAGTTGACCGAATGTCTAGCCTGGTGAGATGCTGTGCTGCCACCCGCACGTAGACTGACCGCCAGATAAGGCGCCGTACCGCATACGACCACGGCAGGTGGTAGGTCAAGAAAAATAGCCCCGAGAGCCACACAAGCGTTTCTACAGACACAATGTACTTTGTGATAATCACATGCACTGGTGTAGTTGCAACCGCGCCGCATATCATCGCCACGTAGTTCTTGTTGGTGAGAACGACATTGTGGGCAGGCCGGAGGAGCAATTCCATCCGCATGGTGATATTGTGAAGCGTCAGGAGCACCTCGTCGATCGTGGGCCTTTCGCCGAACTTGGCATCGTGCACCACCGAGTTGATTCTCCACACCATGCTGGAGAATGCTAGGGCCATAAGGATGGGGAGAATCCAGAGCCGGAGCAAGTTCCAATATAGCACAAGCACCGAGTACACGGCCACCATAAGAATGTTCTGGTACGGGTTTTCGTTGGTCCACGTGATGATTTCCAACGCCTGGTCAACTAGCAACAAGTATGGGAAGATGTTGGAAAGTGCCGAGGCTAGAATGGGGTTCTGCACTAGGAGCTGCAGCTGCGTCACTTTGGGAAGAAGCTTCGACTCCGACGGCTCGAACACCGCGTACACGACGTCGTCAGACATTTTGGCGATGTAGTTGGCGAAAAAGAGTCCTGGTTGTGGAGAAGGTGGAGTGCGCACATGATCCGCGGCTTGTGAAGAAGGGGAAGGCGGGTGCCAGCGATGAGAGAATTGCGGGCGGCTAAAAATAGAGACGTGTTGAGACGAAGCGAAACGTTTGCCCGTGATTTGGGCGATCAATTGCGGCTGGTTTCTCTGCCTAAGAAACGTTCTCCATCTGGGTTGCTGGTACACCCGTACACCAGCAGTTCGATTCCCGACGCTGGGCCTCAGAGAAATTCACCGTGGCATTGTGTCTCCCACTGGACGTTTCTGCCACTGCATCTGACTCCTTTTGTACTCCCATTGCACTACTTTCTTCTGTCTTGTTGTCTTGCCTTCGTGTCTTTTCCTCAATACCTATGTACACTTGATGAGCCGAGCAGCAGCTCGCCGAGGAGCGAAAAATGGATCCAAACTCGTGGAAATAAATACCGCCGCCGCTCCGTTTACCCTTCCTCAATGCAGCCCCTCGCGTCGGCTAGCCTCCTGCTCCTCCAAGTACCGTTTCCATTCTGGCACTGGAGGGGGACGCTTCTCTTCCATCTTGCGCTCTTGCATGCTCAAGAACAACGTACAGAGAAGCAACGCAACCGAAACAGCCTGCGCATACACTCTCGCTTGTACAGCCTTCTGAGCAACCGTCATGTATGGGTCTCTGTTCACGATGGTCCACGATCCATACAAAGAAGCGGCCCACGCTCCAACAACGATCTTGTACTTGTTGTCATTGAGCTGCTTGAAGATCTTCTCCGAAGTTGAAAACAGGTTCCAACGCTCGAGCTCCTCAGCAGCCAATCTTTTCTTGTATTCACTCTGGTGCATTTCTTCATCAAACTTGACCGAACCGACGTCTGCAAAGAGCGCCGCAACGGCCACGGTGGGCATTGCCCACATTGCCGACTTGATCGACGCATTCATTCTGGCGTACTGGGTAGCATGTCTCGTTCTGACAAATCCAACAATGGCGGCCGAGAGACCGATTCCGACAACCGTTCCCTTGATGCCCTCGGTGAGGACAGCCTGCCAGTGGGCGTTTCTCTCTTCGTCACCAAGAATCTTCATTTTTCACGAATAATTGGTGTGGAGTCTTGTTTTTGCAGTTCTCCATGCCTCATTATATATGGTGTGGACGATCTGCGCGTCGGGGCCGCCGCCTACTCGTATAGGCAGGGCCGCCTTGATCACGCGCAAAGAAATGGCTCGGAAGTACTGCATATGGAGCAGGATCAGACCACAGGTTCCCGAAAAAGAAACGCAAGAGGCGCACTTGCTCGTAAGCCAGCTAGCCAATTGCAAATAGAGCCAGGGACGGCCATTGTTAGCCCCACAAGACAAATGCGCTTCGGCATAATCAGGGTCTTCAGTTTGTTGCTCCGTTTGGTCGAGATTGCTTACTAATGTCGTGCCAATCTTCTGGCTGCACCTCTCGTATGGGTGAAACCGGAAGTCTTAAACGAGCCCGTTGCACGCTGTACATGTGTGGGACCCTGCAGCCGGTTGCACTGGATTGGACAACATGGATTAGTTCGAATTTCGGGGAAGTGGAGATACAACGGCAAGACGATGTGAAGGGAAATTGATTACCAGACCTCAGAGGTTGGAGTCCAGCGACGAGGGCTTGGAAAATATAAACAAGATGACAAACCATCCAATATGTAAACTATTAATTCACAAGACAACAGTGCTGGTTTACACCTCATCACACTCCAGTCTCTGTCTCCTGCGATTTCTTGCGGTCGACCATGCGACGACGCTTGTTGATAAACAAAAGCTCATTGCTGTTGGTGACTCCATCGGAAGGTTTGGCCATTGGGTTCGAAGTGCTCACAGCTCCAGAAAAGTACAAGTCGTTCTCAATCAACTTGTCGGCTCCAAGGAACAAAATGCGAATATCGCGGCCGAATGCAATGGCCACTGACTTGAACCCGTACTTGTGAATCGCCGTAGGCCGAGTGCATGCGAAGTTGACATTGTCAGCGTTGGGAATCGAGTACTCGAGAAGTTTGCCATTGTGAACAGTCACAACAAATGCTTGCCAAATGCTATTGAGCTTGTACTCGTTGTTCGAGGTGTTTTTGGTGGATTTCGATCTCCGGTGCCGAATGGTGTGCGGCTCCGAGTTCACTTGGATGAGTTCGACTGGCTCCTCGGCCTTTTTGATGCCAATTAGAATATTCATGTCCGTCAACTCCCACTTCTCAACTCCCTCATACCAGTTCTGTTTTTCGATGACAGAGTCAAAGCCCAAGCACCGGATCTCGCGGGGATCTCTCTCCACACGTAGGCAGATGTTGCTTCTGGACTTTTTGTTCTCAACAACGTAAGTGTGAACAATGACGATTTTGTCGTAGAAATCCTCGTAAATCAAGGAGAACGATTCGAACGATGCACACCCGCAGAATTTGCAGTGGGTGGGTTCAGAGTGGGCAACTCGGAAGGAATTGGGCTTGAAGTGGCCAATGTGGAATACCTTCACAATTGTTCCGGACTGGATGTCTATAAGCTGAGCCTGCAAATCTTTGACCCGAATCACCATACCAACAAAGTCGATGGGTACGATGGTAGATTTGTTGATGACGGAATACTTGGACTCGGGAAACACCGCCGACGATGCATCCGAGCTATGTGGGTAATCTTGTCTTTGCATAACGCCAGACGTAAAATCGTTCTTCAGAAAATTCGTCGACCCGGTTCTAGACATGAGCGGGGGAGCGTAGGAAGCTGCCAACGGCGAAGTAAATGACAAGTCAACGTCAAGCTTCTGGAAGCGCCAGAGATTGTTTACTGCAATGCCGACAACTAGCTCGTCGTTGGACAAGTTGCACACGATTCTGTCGTTCACACGTGCCGTGGAGAGAAGGCGGGCCGACACGATCCTCAACTTGGAGAGTTCGTGCAGGCTTTCGTAGAACTGCTTCAATATGTTGTACGCTTTGATGTTAGTATTCTCACAAGACACGGTGATCATTTCGCCCGTTTCGAGCACCATCACGAATTGCTGGTTTTCGATTTCTGCCTGGGAATCGTCCTGCGACTGCAGTGGGAAGTTGCCAGTGACAGTAAGAGCACTATTGCGCCGGGACTCGGGCCGCTTTTCTTTAAGAAGTTTCCTGGCAAGAAAACCTGCCACGGTCTTCTGCCGGAAAAACGACGTGGCCAACGCCATTTTCTTACTGGAGGAGCTGAGTTCCAGAGTGAGTGAAACCTCCCAAATATGGCGCCCCTTGAGGCGCGAGAAGCATTTTATGCGGCAGTGCTTGTAGCTGATGAGCACAATGTAGTTTCCGTTTGGTGAAATCAGGATGCGGTTTACGGGCCAGAACTCTGGAAGCAGCAGTTGGTCTGCAGTGTCAGAGTCTCCAAACACGGTAGCAATGTTTTTGGGCCGGTCAAAGTCCACTTTGCTTAGAGGAGACCATACAAGAACCTTGTGGTCGAGATCAACCAGCACCAAAAACGAGCATTTGGGATTCAGCTCTAGGCGGATCACATCGGCAGAGTGATGGCCTGTAAGCAATATTTCTTCAAAATGCTTTTCGGAGTCTCTTCTTGCGAGTTCTTGGACGGTGAGGTCTGTCGAAGGCAGAATGAGTGCTCCAGTGAAATCTGGCTGCTTGCGCTGCCGTTTGGAGTAGGTGAACAAGAAAACAAGTTCAGTTCCAGCCAACACAAACACAGTGATTGCAGCAAGCTCCATGTAGAAGATGTGGTCGGTCTCACGAATGCATGCCACAGGATGAGCGATGACTGCAAAGGAGCCATCGGCCTTGACGTCTTGAAGCATGAAATAGCTCAAAGTGGAGGGAACCAATACCAATAGAGGCACTAGAATCGTCCAGAATTGCCGCAGTGAAAGAGGACCATCTGTCACAAAAAAGGTTCCTATACGATGACGGAGAGAGCCCTTCTTACCTCGAAGGAAGTAGGCCGCAATTGGATTTGTCTCATTTGGCTCCGGGCCATGGCCTTTATCGAAAATATCCAGGAGCGTGACGCGGTTGAGGTCGATAACGATGATGCTGACCAAGTACGTCAACTGGAGGAAGTGGTCAATGAAAAGGGCCAATGTTTGGGCAACAAGCGTCTGAGCCATACACAAAAAGTAGTATCTGAACACCAGGCTAGGCACAAGGAAATAGACCAGACCAGCCACCACAGTCGTAACGAGATGGAGGCCCACAATGTTGATGAGCAAGATCACCAGAGTGTTGGGAATGGGCCACACACGAGCGGCAAACCGATCGAGTCGTAGAAGCTGCCTGAGCCGCCTATTCAATTCGTAAACGCCCTGCTGGTTGTGTGTGCTACAGTTGATGCCAAGGTAGTACATGATGAGCCGCTTATGGAGCTCGCTGGAATCCGCAAGCAGATCGTCACCCGCAAGATCGTTCACAGTACGGAACAAATTGCGAGAGCTGAGAGCCATGAGCACACAGATGTGCGGAATGAAGAGAATTCTCAGCACTGGAGGCAATACTGCTGCCCACAGAACAAGACCCCTATACCACGAAAGGAGGCACCAACTCGCCAAAGCAGAGAGTACCACTGAAGTAAGCCAGCCAAACATAAGCCCTGCGTTGGAGCGGATCACATGCAGATTGCTGATGCTGAAATAGACGTGGAGGATGAAGTAGGCGGCGCCGAGCGCTTGCAAAAGGACGGCAGTTTTTGCAATTTTGAAGCGGATGCTTCGTCCACTGACAAGGTTGTAGTGCGCCACAAAGTCGAGTTTGTTAACGTATGCCTGGGCTACCGAAATGTTGGGCACCACCAAGCTCAGATTGTAGACGACTTCGGCACTGCAATTGTGGAACACGTACCAGTAAATGGTGGACGCTGCGGTGGTCACGTGGTTCACCATGTGAACTTTATCAAGAAACACGCCCGTGACCTCAGGTGACATGTCGTGGATGATTGCCAGAAGTGGGGCAACGGAAACGGCAGGGTCAACCGAGGAGATAACGCCGGAAACACCCAGACATACAGGGAAAGGCAGCAATATTGCGCCCAACGGCTTCAATTGCGTTTCTATCTCGCATAGTCCGTTCAAGGCTGCGGGATGTAGAACATTGTCTGCCGAAAACAGAAGCCGTGTGACGTGCAGCCAGGAAAGGTCAGGTACCTCAGGA
Organism: Hermanozyma aechmeae; assembly: GCA_030583085.1. NCBI lineage: Eukaryota > Fungi > Ascomycota > Pichiomycetes > Serinales > Metschnikowiaceae > Hermanozyma > Hermanozyma aechmeae. Next base: position 136,318 of record JAJMHA010000008.1, on the reverse strand, counting down.
GGTGTGTATTTCTGGCTGTGAGCAGAGCTCAAATTTCCAGGGCCAACTGCCCTCGCCACATCGTAGACTGCATTGTAAGCCACGAGGAACACCACCACGATGGGAAGAATAATGAATGGCTTCGGGCTACGAAGTAGTGAGCCCGAAAGCCGAATGAGCCACGGATGTATCAGCAACGGCATGAGTACAGAAGTCGGATCTCTCCTAGGCACCGAGCAGCTTATCAATAAGGAAGTAGTAGTAGGTGGGAGGTGTGTATGTGGGGGATACAGGAAAGCACTGGATAAAAACCTAGAGGTATGCACAAGGGCGTCGAGGCTGGGGAAGGAGTGAAAAAACGCGGAATTATAATAGAATAAGGTCTGAATGATCCGGAGTTTGCTAGGCGCTTCTGGTGCTTCCGACCTGATACCAGTGGCCAGTTTGGTCACTCGTTGGCGCCAAAGTCACGCCATTCTGTGCAGAAAAAGTCGAAGTTTCTCGTCCACCATCGCATTCTCTAGAGATTGTGGCATTCTGGAAACGCATTTAAATTTTCTCTTTGGGCCGGGTTGTTGGTCAATTCGGCACCTCTACTGCACAATCGAGGCACGTGACCTTGAGATTGCTGCTCAAGCAGCATGCATGCCGCCGTACAGAAGATGTCACGAGCCCTGTCTGAGACTGGTGAACTGAAAGTCGAAGACAATAGAATCAAAGGGCCAAGTTTGCGGAGATAAATTTGGTATTGCCCAGCACCTCGATTAGCAGGAAATATTGATCTCATAGCCTAGCCTTCGGCCGAGTTTGGTGCAGCCTTCACGGCGCCTGCAATCTCCGCTAGCATCCCACACCCCCAGTCCGGCATTTTGTATTGATATCGGTCAGGATCTGGAACACCGCATAGTGCCGTAGAATGCACCGGCAAAGCGATCGCTGCAGCGCCCGTTTCTGGGCGGCGCTTTGGCAGATACCACACACAAGCCCCTCCAGAATTGGACATAGTCTCTATTGAGTAAACCGCGCCGTCCTATTGCTTCTGTCAAGGTCGCGCATGCATGGCGCAGGCCAAATCTCTGACGGCTATAGTATCCGCTCCGTGAAAGACAGTAGAGGCGCCTAAAATGGCGGTTGAGATGACGGCATTGCGTTTATTGGGTCTCAGAGTTTCTTGAATATAGAAATGAACGATGCTACTAGTTTGGAATTCAAGCCGGGTCACTCTCCCCTACCGGACCAATCAAGAACGAAAGGCGAAAACGCACATAACGAACGGCCAGTCTTCAAGGGGCGTGGCAGTTGGTTGCTGGTGCATTGTGCCAATATGCTCCACCGAACTTCGTCATGAGCCACTGAATGTCTCACAATTTCACGCTGGCACAACACAATAAAGGCAGTTTATCACTTCAATCTCTAAACGTTACCGCTGTTCCTACATGATCTCCGTATGCTGTTGATCTCACAGTTGCTCTCCGCATTAGTCTGCATTCTCTGTCTGCAAGCGGCAATACGTGTTGTACCTACAGGATATTGAAAGTAGCGGGGCACACAGGAAGAATGGTATCCCCGTCCCTGAACAAATCCGAAAGACCCTTCCTCTGAATTCACCGAAAGAAGGTGACAAAAGGCGGGACAAATACTCCAAACGATGAGAGGACGAATGATCTCCATATTCTTCTATACTGTAAGGCCTACCGACATCTGGCCGCCAGACACAAGGATCGACGGATGTTTTCAAGCCATTAAGGCACTACCTGCAGCAAGAAACAGCCACAACGCGCTACCGGTGGCCGGACTCAGAGTTCCTGGCAAATTGCCCCGAAAATGGTCCCCAATTTCTGGTAGAAACTACACCTGGAGCTTAAAATCACTTTCATCAGTCCAATGATATTCCAACTGCCAATTTTTCTCCGCCGCCCAAGCTTCCTCGGGTGTGGTCGGCGGTTCAGATGTCGGAGATGTTTGTGCATTACGCATCATGCGGGTCTCTCTGCAGAACAGAAATAAAAGGGCAAGCCCTGGTTCGCTAGCTTTGATTCTTGGTTCCGAGGAAAAAAGCTCAACTTGAAAAACTGAGTTTGAATGATTGTAGGATAAAATAGTTTGGATCGGTTTTTTATTTGCCTTGCCGTGGGAAAATTTGAGCGAGAGGAGGTGTTGAAAACGCAGTCAACAGACTAGTTTGTAGGCGGAGTCCACTTGTCACCTGCGGTTCCGAGTCCACTTGTCACCTGCGGTTCCTTTCGATGTACCATTGAATTTTTGAAGGGCTTGATAGTTTCAGTATCTTTTGAATTGCGTTTATTATCATAGCTCCGTACGGTAGCTCTGAGGTACTCGACGAGCCGTTGTGATTCTTCTTGTCTTGGCCGTTCCACGAGTGGTGAATGTTACGGAGGAAATTCCCATGTAGCTTCCAGTTCTAAGTTACAACCCGGATCTCTTTGGCTCTAAAGGGTTTGAGTAATAATTATACTAGTACCTCTCCTTCTATGTTGTTCGAAGTTGCGTACATGTGGCACTGTTGAATAAGCATTCAAAATGGTTTGCACTGAGTCACTGGCTTGAGGAACCTCGTGAGGCTATAATGTGACTCGCTCTATGAATTAAAACATTTTAATATCTTGTAAAGCTCCTTGCCAAGTTCTAAAACATTCTGTTGGACAGTTGTCGAACTGTGATGAAAATGCGTTGCACAGTGCTTGTCCACAACAGCAAGTATGGCGATGGTTTATATTGGACAGGGGTTTGGGCGACGGATCTTCATTGATTTATTTTTCAAATTTACCCTCTGAAATTCTTTAATTTGTCATCTGGTATTCTTGCGATATCGCCTTCGCTATGCCAAGGAGGCGGTTGATTCTCGTTATGGTTTAGGGCAGTATTGAGGGGTCGACACATGTGCACAATAGTGCTGGGGGAAATTTCTAAGGTCCATATTAGGAAATCTGATGTCTTTATAAATGCCAAAAAATCTCGCTGGAGTCTCGTGCACGGTCTCGTTATGTCACACCACCAAGTCATGCGACGCTTAAGTCGCTTCGTCGTAGTCACGCTGAAAAAAGTTGGTGACCCGATGGAATCATATCTGTATTTTTGGGACTTGTAAAGATCCTGGTTAATATATAAGACATCTGCAGCAACAGGGTAAACAACGTCTCACGTGCGAATTCTCAAATGAGCCCGAGTTGCACATTTCAAGGCAAAGAAAACTAACCCGAAATACAAGACCAAGAAATGAAGCCTGCGAAGCAAGATTTGCGATCCTAAATGTTTGCAAGCTGGTCAGTACCCCCAGTCAAAGTCGAACACCACCACCACCGCCAGTCAAGAATACCTCCAAACGACTCTTCCAACCCACCCATGGTGCTACCAGAGGAGTCAGAACCAGCTACATTTTGTTAGTTCACAATATATCAAGGTTCTTAGCTTAAATTTGTCGCTCCTTTACGCGATGGCTCTTCCATTATTCATTAGTGGGGCGCCCCACGCCGACTCTCGAGAAAGCACCAGCCCAATCATCAGACCTTATTTCGCACCCAAACTCGTGATGTTCAAGCCATTCATCTGTGTGAGGAGGTTATCAATATGGCCATCCAACACTCCATTAGCGTAGTCGTCTCTGGACTGGGTGTCCAAGTATTGTTGCACCTGTGCAAGTCTGGAATAACCCTCAGTACAAAACTTCAACTGAATCTTCACAAGCGCCTCAAACGAAGGGTCATAAAATGGAACACGTAAACTGATCAATTGCGGTAACTCCGCCTTCAACTGGTCGTTGAGATCGTCGAAGATCTCCTTCGCCATACTCAATTCTTTCTCGGCCCGTGGCAATTTTCCCGCATCCTTCGCAGGCTTGTCAATCAAGCGTCTAGCCTTGGCCTTGCATTGGTCGTAGTCGGTTTTCTTGTGTGCCCTCTTCTTGATTGCCTCATCGATTTCACCGAAGTAGTTGGAGAACTTCGTCACCGGATCCAAAATCGTTTCTCGGAAAGGTCCGTCCACTTGTTTCACAGTTTCAGCATCAAACTCCTTGACGCACAGCAAGTAGTAGCTGCCCACATTCGAATATACAGAGCCGCCCTGCTTTGCCTCCTCGTATAAATTGGACACGATTTCCGCAATTGTCACCTGCGATGCCGTCACCGCTCTGAGAGAGTCCAAATAGCCCTTGGATGCCTTTTGAAGGTTTTGTCCGGCCGTCTTCAATGTTTTGAATCTTCGTTCCTCAATGTCAAAATCCTTGTCTATAGTTTTGTCAACATCCTTCACAAGCACTGAACTGCCTGCCCTGTTGATTGCTTTCTTAAATCCGTCCCACGACATGCTGGGATGTGCTGCTTTCACGGGTTAGTAATCTACTATTCGGCGCGCGGAACATGGGGAATGGAGGTCACGTGACAGGCTGCTCATTCAAAATACAAGAGGATTGCGGCTCTTCAGAAAACCGAGTTTTTTTTTCTTCGAGCAGATAATACTTTTATAAAATGAGTGCTTTCCGTAGTACCTCCGTCAGCAGCGTTTTCCTGACTACTGGCTTGCCATGAAAATCAGCGTAATTCGAGGTTGATATATGAGCCTGTTAAGCTCAGTGTTTAAAAAAATTAATTTCCCCAGAAGCTGTATCAATGGAGGCTACAGTGGCTGATTTCAATTCCTCGTATGGGTTGCTGAAATTCCACCTGTTGGGCATATTCGAAGCTACGATTTTGGCAGAAGATCGCAAATGCATTCTTAGTTTTCACGAGACGCTGTACTCTGCGTCCAATTGACCGCGATGGTTTACATTTGGAAATGATATTCGAGTGTGGTCAAGTTGAAGTTTATCGCATTGTCGCAAACTCGAACTTCCATCTGACAGAAGTGCAATTGTACCATGAACGCAGAAACATGGATTCAAGAGAGCTTTGGCGATCACAACATTGGAAAGGAGCACAAGAAACTGCCAGGATTGTCATTCAGTTTTGCATCCGTAGACCCCAATGTCCCCGGTTCTTGGCCACAAGTTGCAGACAAACCTCAATCTGCCGAGACCGATGAGGAGTCATTGTACTTTCTGCAATCTAGCAGAGACGACATCACGCCGCACATGTCACACCCACTCCCCGATGACTCTACGCCTCTAGACTTCTCACCAATCTTGGATGAAATTGGAAAAGTTAACGCCGATACCGCAGCCCCATTAGCAGGGTTGTGGATGCAACTCCCAGACGAGAATGAGAGAGCTCTCATTAATATCTTAGCACAGGAATTCGATAATTCGGGTCAAAAGCAGAAGTCTTCTTTCTGGTCGACTGCGAAGAGATTGTCTGTGGGTCTTTCGGAGGAGGAATACCATGAGCATTACCCTTGGGCAAAGTTTACCGACTCGCTCGGAAGCCATTCAGTTGACGAGAACTCTTGATCATCTACGACTGTGGATGGAATTCTCGAGGATGGCTCTGGGGAGAACAAGTGAATTTCGCATGCAAAGTAACCGTTTGTGCCCGAGTAAAGCGTTCCAAAAATGGTAAAATTTTGAGACCATGTGATGCAATAGCTCATTTTCTTGCCAATGCTCGGAACTCCAGTCAGAAGCCCCTTTCATGTAGCGCCATGGACTGTATCTTTTCTCTAGTGATTTCCAATTTCTTCCAGTTAACTCTATCCTGCCTCAAAAGCGTAGTCGAGCAGTAAATGGAGGCTCCCGTCCACACACCAAGGCTGGCTCTAGCTACAAGACCTGGATGTGACTTGGTAACCAGCGAAGCCACTGGTTCAGGGATATTGCAGAACACGATGTTTTCTCTGCAATTCGCTCTAATATGAACATCTAACAGATCAATGGCCTCCATGATATGCTCCCCAATGAGTATGTTCTCATTCTCCTTGTATTCATCGGTAGCGTACCGCAGCCCTTCTTGAGAAACGTCAAAGTACAGTTTCAGCCATACACGGCGCCACTCCACCACAGCCACCACTTCAAGCAGTTCCCACTCCCTATTGACAAGAAGAGCATTTTCGAGTCCGGCTCCAATCGCAATGCACGGGCTACAGGGAATAAAGGTGACCAGAATAGCACATTGACTTCCGATCACCGCCAGGCAGAAGCGAGACTTATCAATTGCGGCAATGCCACTGTCTATCACAAAAAGCTTGCATTTCAGCGGACTAATGAGAAGACTCAGGTGGAGTAGGTACTTCACCACACGCACCAACGAGAAATACATGTCTTGTGCCCAGTCCACCCACAGCTTTTGTTCGAAATCAGATCGGTAGCGTTTTAGAATCTCGGCATACTTCTCTTCTGCTAGTTTTTCGAAAGCAACGCGGTCAGCGCTCTGGAGCACTCGTGATTCGAGACCGAGATAGCGAGGGAACGTGCACGTGCCCAATTGAGGAACGTACTTCTTCCATAGTGGATGATCATGCCTTAAGATTATATGAGGACATCTTTCACCCGCAAAGCCAAGTTCAACAGCGGTGGAGCTGAACTGTAGTAGAACCGGGAAGTAGTCATTGGACATACATGCAGGAATCAAAGAGGACGGAGCTGAAATCGATCGGTTTCGTACCTTCAACTACGAAGTGCTACCTGATATTCGTTAACTCTATTATGCAATTACAACAAGGACTGCTGGCACCAACGAAGACCCGTCTTCGTCAATCTCTATCTCGCTACTCCTCCACAAAATGCTCACAAGTTCTCCAACTCCGCGTCGTCAATATCCATGAAGTTGTCTTCATCGACTTCCTGAACAGCAGGTTCAGCTTTGCGCTGCTGCTGCCTTTGGAACTCTTCCAATTGCTCTAAACTCCACACCGAGACTCCCTCGGCATCTTTCGGATTGGAGGGCTGGGCGGAATTGCGCAAAAACTTCTTTGCGGTCGCAAGCGCCATATCGGTAGACATATTGGTGTCGGAATCATAAAGCGCTTGTGCTATCCATTTTGGAAGCTGGCCCTTCTTGTTCTTAAAACGCCGATCTGCCAAAACCATGATTCCGTAGTCATCTTTGCCTCGCAAGACTCGTCCCAAGCATTGCGCGGCATGCCTCATTGCATCGAAAGAGAGAAAATCATTCTCCTTGATTTGGTAGTGGTCTCGAAGGAACTCAAGACGTGCTTTCAAGATACGAGACTCGGTGTACTGGAAAGGAATGCCAATCATCAACACAGTACGCCCATAGTGATGGTCGAAATCGATACCTTCACTCACTTTTCCTCGAGCCACAGAAAGTAACACCGCGCCCCTTCCGTTCGAGCACGCCTTTCTATAGGTTTCCAACGCCAAGGAAGTTTCTTGGGCATCCGGAGTCTCAACCAAAATGAGCTTGAATTTCCAAACCTCGTCAAGGACGCCCATGTTTTGCCACATTGAGATGATTGACTCCATGTAGAGATACGAAGGGAAAAACACCACCATGCCATCGGGGGTAATCTTAGAGAACTCAATCAAAAGCGACCCGTAGTTTCTCACAACGGATGGATCGTTACGAATTTCAAATCTGGACGAAATTGACGTTTGGTCCAGGCCCTTGGTCACGATCATTGGCAAAAACAGTCGCTTCGCCAAAGTCATTGTGTAGGATTGCTCAATTACCGTTTGGAAGTTCAACATCTTGGGATACATGTCCAACGGCGAAATGGTACCGGAAGTAATGATAACCGACGAGAAACGGTCAAAAACCGGCTTCATTGCAATCGATGCATCCAAGCACGTGAAGTGCAAAATCGGGTTCGGTACCGTGGCTGCCTCGGTCTCAAAAGGTTCAAGAATGAGCTGGAATCCTGTCTCGTACGTTGACACCAATGTCGCAAATGTTGCAATATCCTTCAATGCATTGAGATCTTCGACATCTGCGAGCTCTAAAGTACGCACCAACAACGAGAGACGCTCAGAGCAGAAACGCAAGGGCTTCTTATCGATGAATGTGAGCTCCTTTAGGTGCTGGAGAAAACTCATGGGAGTTTCTGAGATCACATGAAGCACTTTCATTCGCGTCTTAAGGTACTCGATGAAGCGCTTCAAGAATGATACGAAGTGCTCAGCTTTGCGGATGTTTCCCGGTATAGCTTCGTCAAGAAGGTCCTTCGGAAGCACTGGGTTGGCCATGAAGAGCTCCTCGTCACGTGCAATCTCGTTCTGTCGAAGTCCCTCAACTAGTTTCTCGTACTCATTCTGCAATTTTTCCAGATCTTGCGCCTTCATTTCGTCAACTGCTTCCGAAAGACGGTTTGCACCGCGGCCTGCTCGCTTCAACGTGTCGTCAGTGAGATATAACGATAACGACTCTATGCAAACGTTATCAATGTTATGTGCCTCGTCAAAGATGATAATAGAGTCCTTGCTGAGCTCGCGCGATACGCGTTCTGCAATCTTGGGATCAAGCAAATAATGGTACGAATAAATGACAATGTTGCAGAACGGTAACATACGCCGCACCGTGAAGTATGGACATGTGCCAATTTCCTTGCAGTATTCGATGAGTCCTTCAAATGAATACACACCGTTGGGAATCAAGTCGTGCTGTTCATAATCATAGAGTTTTTCGTGGTACGAACAGAGCCCATGCTGGTCGGGATGCGCCATCATTTCTTCCTTAGAAACCAGCTCCAGCTCAAGTTTCTGCTTGAGCTGGCCATTCGTGAGCCGTCTGCACTTTTCATCAACTACAGCACCTTTTCTCTCCTTGGAGACTGTCGGATGTAGGCACAAGTTCTTTCTGGACGTGAGTCCCAATCCTCGAAAGTCTTCCTCGTACCCGAGTTCCTTGGTGCGATATTCCATGAGCTTGTGCAACTCAATCAAGGCTTTTTCGATTTCAGACATTGTACGCGAGCAGTATACTACCTTTCTGTGCTCGGGATAATGCATTTGGTATGCCACTGTGAGCGAAAGCAATGAGATGGTCTTTCCAGTACCTGACGGCATTTCAAGGATACAGTTTCCGCCGACATCAAGGGTCTTTTTGATATCACTCATGTAGGCGTACTGCTCCGGGTAGATCCGGGGGTACGGAAATAGCACCGGGAGATCATCGATGTAGAATTTCATGGACTTGAGGCAGTAGATGTGGAGTGCGATGCAGGATGGCGATAGCAGTGAGGAGGGGGGCAAGTGGATATAGAAGGAATGGACATATTTGAATGCAAAGAGTATCACTGTAAAATATTCAGATTCATTTTTTGGTTTTGGCCATGGAAGTCTCGTTTTCTTCGGACTGAGGCACTGACTGATACTGACTGACTTGTGAGATATCAGTAGCGAGTCTCGATCCGGAAGACTATGGCCAGATAAATAGGTGTGATAAATGGAACTAGCTCAATTGAGAGATCTGAGCGGAATTCCATGGTTTGGACAGCACATGTGTGGGATTTCCATGCACTGGAACGAACGAGGCCCCAATCGACCCCAATCAGCCTATCCCGCTGCAGCGAGGCTTGCAGACAATTGCTTCATTGGCCAGCGGTCCAGATTTCCCTGGAAAGGGTGCGAGCACTGCGGTCAGTGCAAATTGCCAACTTCTGCATCCGTCACGGTAGACCAACACTTTCTTCACGCGCTGCCACGATAACCTCGAATTGCACACCACACAGGGCAGTCTAACGACCGCCTAGGTCATAAATAAAGCACGAGCTTCCGTTTTCGCTGATGACACCGCCCTTTGCTGATCAGTTCCGTCAATGGTAAGAGCATCCAGATCTGTGTTCCCTGTTGTCATCGTCCCCCATAACATGCTGCGCTCAGCCAAAATGCTCCTTCACCAACCTCTCCAACTTTGGATAGATCTCGTCCGACGTATTGCCCAGCACCTTCTTTAAGACTCCATGCTCGGCATAGAATGACTTCAATGGCCCAATCGTCTCTTTGTACTGATCAATGCGTCGCTGAAAAACCTCAGTGGTGTCGTCGGGCCGCTTACTCAACGGCTCACCGGTGACATCATCAGTGTATGGCACTTTTGGCGGACTATAGTCCAAGTTGTACACCCTGCCGCTGGGAATATGGACCCAGCGCGCCTCAATTCTCTCAAGAATCACCTTCTCGTCCACATCTAACTCAACAACCATGTTGACACCCGAACTGTGCGTCGTCAATGCTTCCTCTAACGTTTCTGCCTGGGGCCGAGTTCGGGGAAATCCGTCCAAAAGCCACGACCGGCCGACATCCAACATCTCACGTGACTTCATTTGGCTGAGCATCAAATCCACCATGGTGCTGTCGGGCACCAACTCGCCTTTGGCAATGTGGGCCGAGGCTCGAGATCCGAGGTCGGTATTGTTGGCGATTTCTGTGCGGAGCACGTCACCTGAGGAGACGCTGGTGATACCGGGGAATTTCCTTAGAAGCCGTGATGTCTGAGTGCCTTTTCCTGACCCTGGGGCTCCGAGAAGAAGGAGCCGGGCCGATCTGTTGAGCATGTGGGGGAGGTGAAAGTGCGACTCCAGAAATCTGGGGAAGGTGGGCCGAGAGATGCGCCGACAAAATTACGCCGCACGGAAAGATGGGGAAGTTTTGCTTTATAAAACGTATGAATAGGTGAATCGTTGAATCGATGCCCTCGGCGCATTTTTGGCGCTTTTGCCCCGAGAATCGTGTGATTTCTCTATGGCCCACGGCTGAACGGAACAACGCCGAATACTGAAGAGCGGCATTTGCTGGCCTCGTTTCTTTGAAAAACAGTAGTCTGTGATGGAGTATTCTGTTGGTATCATGCTGATTCTGGGACTTCTTAGCTTTTCTGTATTAGCTTCGGTTTTCAGGATGGGCCAAAATTGGCGGGAAACAGAGAAAGTCGTAAGAGGAAAGGAAAAATATGACATTCTACAACTGTGGACTAAAGCGGAATAGAATTTAAGACCGTCATCTATGCTTCAGTTGTTCTTTTAACTCATGTTCGAGTTCTCGTTCTCAGGTAGTTTACCAGTGACTCAAGAAATACCATCGCCATCAGCACATGAGCAGCAATACCATTATAATCGCCATCAGCTCACCGCGTTAGCGCCATCAGTTCGACCGCAACATCGCTTACATCTTCCAATTTACAGTATATTGTACACACTCGTCGGGATGTCTCCACCAACAAACCTTGCACTTCCGCATCCGCTGGCAAAACTACCACTGATAAATCTCGCCACACTAGAACTCATGCTCTACTCGTCGTCATCAGAATCGATGATCCGCCGACGCTTGCGTCTCTCATCCTCTTCGTCTGCCGCCGCTTCACGGTACTTGCTCTCTCCCTCGGCCTTAAGATTCTTCAACCGCTCAGCACCACGCTCAAACTCTTCTTCTTCGGCAGAAGCATCGTCTTCCATTTCAACCTCATCGTCATCGGCAACAAAGTCATCTTCCTCATCATACTCGTCGCCGTATGTTCTTTCAATACGCTCAAACGCCAGCTCAAAAGAACGCGCACCTCCAACCCCGGGGCTGTCTGTTCTCTCCATGCGCTCTTCCTGGAGGCGCCGCTTGTTCTCAAGCTGGCGCTTCATCTTGAGTGTTTTGCGCTCGTTTTCATCCGCCAACCGCTGCTTCAACATTGGGTCTTTTTCGGTGAGTGTGTTGAGAATCTTGTCCTTTCTCTGCACATTTTTCACCGCCTGCGTCAACTTGCGATGCGTTTCGGTAGACGTAGACGTGGGCAAAAGATTGGCGCTTTTACTGAGTGTACTGTCGATCTGGAGAATCTCGTTCTCAACATGGCTCTTTGCCAAAAACGTGTCGACATGGGGCAACTCGCGGAAATCCAACATTTCTTTGCCGATTTTCAATGAATACAGCCCGTCGCTCCATTGCACGAAATGGGCATTGGACTGCTTTACAATCTCATCGTCTCCAGCGTTGGTGTATCTCCATCGTATGGTGTTCTCGTTAAGTAACTTTTCAGCCACAGTCTCGCTGTGGATGTCTTTGTCGTTCATCTGATGCTTCTTCCTCTCCTCAGCATTCTGGGCCACTTTTTCCTTGAAGTCAGTGGGGTCAAAAGGATGGGCGTCAACATTAAGAAATACAGGTACTCGAAGTAAGGTGGCTTCTCCATCAGTCGCAGCCTGCGTCACGGCGTGACGTGGGAGTGTGATGCTGACTGTTTTGAGGTCCTCTTCTGCTTCGTCTTCAGGCTCCAGTTCACTCTCTGGAGGCTGAGAGGCTTGAGTAGTTGTAGCATTCTCATCGTTATCACCGAACAAGTCGGCGTCATCGTCTGAGAGACTTCTGTTTGAAGCCTCGATGTCGGACATGGTGGTGGTGAGCGTGCAGGAACGAAGCTGGTAGTTGTAGGAGGTGGTCGGTCGACAAAAGCGAAGAGGCAACTCAGGCCAGAGAGGGAAAAAAAAAGATAACCAATAAACGAGAATAATAACGTTCCAAAGCTCAGTTCACATTGTCTCAGTCTCTACAGTTTCGTGTTTACAGAGCGATCGAATTAGGTCAGGTAAGCGAATGGACGTCCATGCGGACAGCCGAATAATCGGCAGAGAGAAGAGGTAGGGACGGGGAACGGGTCGAGGTTCAACGCAGAGAACCGACCTGCTTGCGGCCAAGTCGTCGACGCCTTAATTGGCGGGTTCAGAGACCACTATAGGTGGTTTTGCCTGCTCGCCGCTCAAGACATCCGCGAGATTGCGAACACCACTCGGTTGCGGCAATCCCGTGTTGCGAAGGTGTGACCCGTCCTCGTCGGAGCTGGCGCTGCCATAGCCGTGCTCAACATCGGAACTAAGTGATAATTTCCGTGAAGGGTGCCTTGAATCCAAGCCTATAAGATCCACATTGGCACCGGTAGAGGAGAGCGACTGGCTATGGTGGCGACGGGTGGTGGTTGGGGCCGACTTTTCTATAGTGGCGGAATTGTTCTCGTCGTTAGGCAAGAGCTTGTAGGCATACTGAATGAGAAACTCCACAACAAGCTGCGACAACACATACTCTTCGGGATCCATATCGTGGTCAGGATGCGAGAGTACCGACGGCTGAAATATGGCTGCCAAGTTGCGCAGTGACATGAGATTCTCGGAGCTATTGTTCTGGACCATGGCAAGTAGGTCTAGTATGTAGAAAAGAAGCTGTTTCTGAAGGTTGGGAAGCTCAAACAAGAGCACGCTGTAGTCGGCGATGGCGTCGTAGATGTCGCGCGAGAGCTTCTTGTAGCTCTTTGGTCGGGAGGCCGCGCGGGCGTCTGTAGCTGAGGAAGTAGCGGCAGAGTCCGTCACAGACAACTGCGGAGCAATCTGGGAGTCAGAGTTTGCGCTCGTAGGTATGTCTAAATCCTGCGCCAGGTCCAGCTCTAGGCGGGGCTCATTAATTGACTCTGACGGGGTATCAATAGCACTAGGTGGCATCGCCAGCGCCGACACGTTTGGATTCTCTGCTTTGAACCTAATAAAATTCACCACACGTGGGCGTTTGCGGAGCGGCTCCCGGAATCTCTCGTACAAATCTAGGGACACTAGTGGCTCTGGAAGCGCGTTCAAGTACCTGCGGAGAACAGACGCAGCGTCATGGACAGTGTAGCCATCCCAGGAGAGCCGCTTACCGAAGTCAGGAGGTGAATTGAAAATAATCTGCAATTCCTTGATCCGCTTGGACGATCCTCCCACCCGGAAAATGCCTTCCACCGAAAGGCCATTCTTCTTGAGGAAAACTCCGCATTTGGCCACGACAATGGGGATTTTACCATATTGCAACACGTCCTCCGACGACGTATCGGACTTGACTATGGAGATCTTCGCTGCTGCCTGAGCAATCGCGTCTTCTAACGGCACCCCGAAGTACGCCAGATTTTCATCTACAAGCAGATTGTGCTGCAAAAACGAGTCCCGATGCTGTCTAATGTTGAATCCGTCGGCCGCCAGCTGGTTAGAAGCCGAGTCCAGCCGAGCTCGGTTCACGTTGTTGGACGACCGAGATTTGTGGTGCAAGAGAGGACGCAAAAAGTCCAGGTGTGACAGCGGCAGCTGCTGATGGTCGAGGCTGGACGGATTGAAACTGCTAGCGCCAGGAATAGGGGCCACGCCTTTGGAAGGCAGTTTGGTGGCCACAACCGATAGGTCTGCTTCAGAGATGTCGTTCACGGAATCATTCAGGGCAAGTGCCGACTTTTTGAGGTTTTTGACCCAGCCTAAAAGGGAGTTTCGGTTTGGAGACGCCATTGTCGCGCGACACGGTGTTTATGGATAACCGGACAGCTGTTTGCACTCACCAAGGGGGGGACGGGGGAAGTAATACAGCGGGTTCGGCACTGGAGGATGGTAGGGACAGTAGCAATGTTGGAAAACAAGGGAACACTCCTTTCGAAATTTATATAATCCCAGTGGTATAAATTACTGATGGCGTGGAGGTATTACTCGGCTGAGGAACAAGGTGGCTGGAGTCACGGGTGATGTTTACTGCGGGTATGCGAAGTATATGAAGTATATGAAGTATGTGAAGAATGCGAGGGTCCAGAGAAGTTCTACGATTAATGACTGGAGAACGGAATTGGCAAAAAAAAAATTCAATCTTAAATTATCAAATCCTACGCTACCGGAATAGCTGGATGGGTTAAAAATAGAACGGCTTGCTAGTCGACCTCGTAGACAGGCCAGGATTCTATTGCTTCGCCAGCATTCAGATAACAAAAGTGAGGGTTCAGAGATGGGGAGCGCGCTAAATTTAACTGTCGTGCACCGGAAAAACGCAGTTGGCAGGCATTGCGCGAAATATCGAGCAAAAATAGGCGGGGAAGCGAAATTTCGAGTCGGTGGTCATTTTTTACCCGTCGATAGGCGCCGGTGCCTGGGCGGCGGACAACGACAACGTGCTGGGGGACTTCTCGCGCATTGGGGCTGTGGCCTAGACGCGGCCATGGCTGCGGCTGAGGGGAGCGCACCGGTACACCAACCGCGCGCGGAACACCCGTGCATCCGAAAACATCCGTGCCTCCCTAAGTACACCCGTGCATCTGGGCTACACCACCTTCGCACATGCAGTACGTAAACACTACACCATGGCTCCAGTTCAGGAAAGAAAGCCTCTCGGCCGCGTGTCGCTCAACGCCCGACGAGCGTCTAAAAAGGGCGACGCGATGACAAAAGCGCGCCCTTGGAGTTTGGCGGATTTCTCGCTCGGAAAGATCTTGGGAAAAGGCAAACTTGGTAAAGTCTTCTGTGTCAGACACAAGCCCCTGGGAACAGTCTGTGCACTCAAGGTGATGGAAAAGTCAGTGCTAGTTGATCTCAATCTCAAGAAGAATTTCAAGCGAGAAATCGAGATCCAACGCAGCTTGATCCACCCCAACATCAGCAGGCTATACGGGTTCTTTTTTGACGAGAAGAACGTGTACATGATTCTAGAATACGCCGTCCATGGCGAGTTGTACCATCTTTTAAAAACACACAGGAGGTTTGACGACGTAACTGCCTCCAACTACACGTTCCAGGTTGCCAATGCGCTCATCTATCTCCACGCAAAGAGTATCATTCATCGCGACATCAAGCCGGAAAATCTCCTACTATCGAGCGACAAATGCGTCAAGCTCAGTGACTTCGGGTGGCTGGTCCACTGTGATCAGCACCGCCGCTTGACCATCTGCGGTACTCTAGATTATCTCCCTCCCGAGATGGTGGAGTCCAAGGACCATGACTTTGCTGTAGATATCTGGCTGTTGGGCATTTTGTGCTATGAGTTTCTTGTCGGAAGACCGCCGTTTGAGGAGACTGACAAGAACGCCACGTACAAGCGGATTGCCAGGGTAGATCTCAACATCCCCACGTTTGTTGCAGAGGATGCGGCAGACCTAATCAGACGCTTGTTACAGAAGGATCCTGCAAAGCGAATGCCGCTTTCGGAAATCGCTGCTCATCCCTGGATTGTTCGAAATCGCCCTTTCTGGCCCCGGAGAGTCAGATCAAAGCAGTTGAACAATCCAGACGGCAGCCCCGATCACCTAGTGCAAAATCCTAGAATCAAATCCCGGTAGGGGTTAAAATCATGGGGAGAACAGGCAGAACTTGTCGACATTACCACTAAAAGTATAGAGAACGAAAAGTATAGAAAACGAAGAGTGAGGGACATCCTAGTGCCACGATGGAGCAAGAGCCTGAATACTTCAATTTGGCAAGCAAAGCATGCGCTGACGGTGCCCCGAGCCCCAAATCCTAGTATCATCTAAACATCATCTTTCACGTATTATCCACGTATCTTACAATTACATACACCAATTAGAACTTCCCCAGCACCACTTGGCAGGGCTCGCCGGCTCGCTCACGTCTGCTGGCTCTGCTGCCGTTGCTTCATTTGTTGCTGCTGTTGCAGAAGCTTCAACACCTGCTGCTGGAACAACTGCTGCTGCTGATAGTTATACTGAGCCGTCATGAGAATTGCCTTCAGCGGCGCCCGCACCTGATATACCTCACCTGCGATGTTGGAGTAGCTCTGCGTACTTGCATCCTTCACAGGGTCTACATTGACCAAAGCGCAACGACCCTGAAGCCCACCAATCAGGCCCGAGATCGCCTGGTTTGCAAGTGTGAGGTCACCGGACAGCAGCCGTGTATCAGAGGACATACTGCCGCTCGTGATGAGCGCATTGGCGTATGCTTCGCGCATATAGAGGAACCGCTGTCTGTTTCTCAGCGGAACGTAGACCTTCCGCTCCAACGGAATGGGGATATTCTTCGACAACCCCTCGAGCACTAAATGAGTCTCCTCGTCCGGATCAAGCACCATATTCAAGCTGCCTGCTCCGTCATCGGCCGAACCTGCGGCCATTCCCGTGAGCTGGGCGTTTTCACGACGCTGCACGGCCAACGCGTTGCTGGCAGCCAATTTCGCCTGGTTACGTTTTTGGTACTGCTGCAAAAGAACGTCGTACGGAGCACTACGACCAGGAACGGCTCTTTTGGCTCCCATGGAGTGGGTCTTACATGTGAGCGACCGGGCGCAAAAGCCTCCGGCTGGTAACGGCACACCACATTGCTTTTCCACGTCCACTGGGCCCTTTGTTTTCGCCGGCGCCTTGGTTTTGGTCTTGGTTTTCTTTCTCAGGTTGAGAGCTCTCTGAGCAGCAGCTTCAGCGGCAGCAGCAGCGGCGGCAGCAGCGTTGGCCGCCTCCTTTTCCTTCTGCATCTGCGACTTCTTGTACTTCTTTTTGGGCCGTCCGTTTGCCCCTGTCTGCGAAGATGTCGGACTGGTAGGTGTAGGCGTAGCACCCCGAGACAGCTCCATCAGCGAGTTCTCTACATCTAAGAATTGGTTGGCGGGCGCACGGCCGCGCTTTCTCTTGAGGGGAGCAGCCAGAGCTGAATCTTCAGCAAACTTCAGTTTCATCTCCAAACACTTGTCGTAGTGCGTAGAGAGTGAGTCTTCTCCAACCGGCCGTTTGCAGGAGTTGCAGATTTGGTACTTGACGACCTGCGATAAAAACGAAGAGTCCAGGAGAACGCTGACTATAGCACCGGGGCTCGTGGACGAGTTTGCAACGAAGTCGGGGTCAAGGTGCCAGTTGAGTTTCTTGTCAAGGTAAACACCGAGATCTTTCCAGACCAATTTTTTTTCCTTGTCCAGCGGCTGTGAGGTTAATAGAGAATTTGCGCTGTCTAAAGTCACCACCTTGCTAGTTGAGCGGGTTCTCGTGGTCATGGATGTGGCCGTGGAGATGTGGTTGTTGCGCTTGTGCCGGAGGTACGGGTGTGTGTGTGTCCGTCGTCCCAAGCGCTTGAGAGAGAAATATGTGGAATTGTAGAGAGCACGGGGAAATGATGAGGGCGAGAAGTTGAGAGCTGTAAGATTTTTAGAGTTGGCGAGTTTGCCGACGTCGCACCACTGCAGTTCGGCTTCGCACCTACTACTGTTAAGAGAGTTGATTCTGGACACAGCCGTGCCGACCGGAGAGTTTTTATTTTTTTATTTAAATTTTTTTAATTTTTCAAAGCGGTGTCACGCATCCACATCGGCCCGACCGAGCTCGTCGACTGTCGACCGCACAAATGTCTTTGTCAAGTTCAGGTGGTGTTTCTTGTAGTGGCGGAAATACAGCAAGAGCGGATTCTTCTTCCTTTTCCAGCAAGACACCTCAATAATCTGGAAACATGCAGGACACTGCAAGGCCTTGATTGTTTTCGAGCGCAGCCTGTCGCCTGGTCTCGGCACCACGTAGTTGCCGTAGTACAAGCCCTCCGGCACCACGAAATGGTTAGCAAAAACGCCGTGCTCCAAGGTCATGTGAGAGAGATAGCTGGAATTTTTAAACGGAAGAAATTTCACCTCCCGACAAAATGGGCAGAGCCCGCATTTGGATTCATTTATCCGGTGTCCCTGCAAGTCGAGTTCGTAGCGGTAGTACTGCGGCTCATAAGGCCAGTCTGGGTGAAACCGAGACGATCGCACGTATTCGAGATAGGAGGTGGAGTCAAGTAATTGCGAAACGTCTCTTACGTGCTGCTTCCTCTGAAGAATTCCCGAAACCAATGTGATGGTGTCGCGGTGAACAGAAGGTTGCATCTGCTGGGGAGCATGGCCAATCACTCGGCAGTTTTCAGGCTGGTACCGCTCAAAGAGAAGCTGAGTGCACTTAAGTTCCTGGAGGAGTACGTCGTGTTCCATGCATGCGAAATTGCTGATGCTCATGTTGAGCAAAACCTGCGTGATTGTTCCGGTGTAGCCAAGATAGTCCACGGTGACACTGAGACACTGAATGGAGGATGGCCGCAACCTGACTCGGCCGCTAGATACGAAGCGTTTAGGAATCGGTTTTTCAGATCGGTCTCGGCGCCGTGGACGTCGTTCAGATATTCTGGTGCCGCCAGCCTTGGTGTCATAATCGGAGGAGGCATCGAAGTGGAAATCATTGTTGGTGGCTACCAGAAATTCTGCTTCGTCAGCATCGGTGTTAATTTCCACATTGTTTGTCAAGACGCTAAACTCGTCTCCGTATTCCTCCCGCTTTTGGGGAGTGATGGTGGGGTCTGGCTGACTCCAGACGAAGTTGTGGCTAAAATCCCACAGCTCGCTCCAGAGCATGGAGTCGCCCCACGACGAAATCAGCTCAAATGAGAGAGTAACAAGGTTGTCAGCAGAACGAGGTGTACTGACCCCGCCAAATTGCAAGGCATTTCCCAAATCGGGCAACAACGGCGTCTCTTCTGCAATTGCAAAGTATTCCATGGCTAGGGGCAGAAGTTGGAAGAGGAGATTTTGATGCGGCACTATTTTCTGCACCCTTCTTCTTTCTCAAGCTTTCGTGGTCACGCATGTCTGTCTGCCCGAATTTTCTGCTGACATCTTTTGGGGCAGTAAATGGTCGGCTGGGTGCAATTTCCTGCACACACCATCTCATCACTTCCTCCATCAAAATGAGTCTGGCGGTGATCTTTGCGACCTGCCTTGTTTTGTACTGCGGATCGGGCGGCCGTTTGCTGGTGGCGCTTGCGGCGCTTGTGTGGTTTTGTGTTGTTCGCACCACCCAGCTGCCTCCACCATCCAAGTCGTCCATCTACGAGGTGGACTTCACACACTACACACCAACCGAGGTGACAAAATTCCCCAAATCAGTGGCTTTGAAGAAAAGAGCAAAAGCTCGTGTGTTCAGGGCCAGCCCAGCAAAGGCCCCGCGCACGAAGCGGGCCCCTCCGGTTGCTCTCACTCTTACTGAGTGCCCGGTATACATATTTTACACCACGTTGACCGGGTCAAGCAAACGGGTGGCTACCAAGTTATTTGACACATTGCTGGAACAGAAACTCAAGCACACACCCAAATTGCTCTCACTTGATGAGGACGTCGATGACCTCGAAGAGTACTTTCTCCGCACCCCAGCACTGGCCGAAGAAGCTCCGGTGTATTTGCTTGTACTCCCCACTTACGAGACAGACTCTCCTCTCGACTACTTTCTCGAACATCTTGCCGATACTTACCAGGATTTCCGTGTGGACAAGTACCCACTTCGAGCCTTAGCAGGATATGCGGTTTTGGGGCTAGGAGACCTGGAATCTTGGGGCGGGGCTAAATTCTGCTACCAGGCCAAATCTGCCGATCGCTGGTTGGGCAAATTGGGGGGCCGTAGGCTCTTCCCGCTTGGCGAGGTGTGCATGAAATACGACACCGAAACCAAAGCACACGAGTGGATCACGCGGTTCTCTGATCTCATGGGTGACGAATTGCAATTCGAGGATGATGTGGATGATAGTGATGCCGAGGATGCCGAAGAAGACAACTCCACCTCCGATATCGTGGACGTTGAAGACATGGGTGCCATTATTGGTAAATCCTCCCAAATGGAGGTCAAACAGATGGTGGCTCAGGACTCGCCAACTTTCAAGAGTCTCACTAAACAGGGCTACACCATCGTGGGGTCACATTCTGGAGTGAAGATCTGTCGCTGGACAAAGAGCGCCATGCGGGGAAGGGGCCTGTGCTATAAATATGCTTTCTACGGCATCAGGTCCCATCTTTGCATGGAAACGACGCCTTCATTGGCCTGCTCTAACAAGTGTGTGTTTTGTTGGCGTCATGGCACCAACCCAGTGGCTAAGTCTAACTGGAGGTGGGAAGTGGATCCACCAGAGAAGGTTTTGAGTGGTGCTCTTGAGGGCCACTACCGTAAAATCAAGCAGATGCGTGGAATTCCCGGTGTCCAGATGGCCCGTTTTGAGGAGGCATTCAATGTCAGACACTGTGCGTTATCTCTTGTCGGAGAGCCTATTTTCTACCCACACATCAACGAGTTTGTGGGCATGTTGCATGAGAGACACATCTCTTCGTTCCTCGTATGCAATGCTCAGCATCCAGAGCCCCTTGCTCGACTTGCAAAGGTTACGCAGTTGTATGTGAGCATTGATGCTCCTACCAAGAAAGACTTGCGTAAGGTGGACCGTCCGTTGAATTCTGATTTCTGGGAAAGACTCATGCTGTGCTTGGACATTCTCAGAACCGTGCAATCTCACCAGCGTACCGTGTTCAGATTAACTCTCGTGAAGGGATTCAACATGGGCGACGTTGAAGCCTATGCTGATATGGTTGAGAGAGCCAAGCCATCACAGATTGAAGTTAAGGGCGCCACTTTCTGCGGCTCTTCATCAGCAAACGGTAATCCGTTGACTATGCAAAACATTCCGTTTTACGATGAGTGCCGCCTGTTTGTTGAGAGCCTCACAGCCGAGCTACAAAGACGAGGTTCGATGTACGAGCTTGCGGCTGAACATGCCCATTCGTGCTGCATTTTGATTGCCCATCAAAAGTTTAAGATTGACGGAAAGTGGCACACGCACATCAACTACCCGCGGTTTTTCGAGTTGTTGGAAAGTGGAGTCGAATTCTGTGACCTCGATTATGTAGCCGAGACGCCGGCCTGGGCTATCTGGGGATCCGAAGAGGCAGGATTCAACCCCGAAGATACGAGATTCGACCGTAAGGCAGAGAAGTTGAAGAAGAAGGAAGCGAGAGAGCGAGAAGCGAAGGTCGCTGATCTTTGAGGCAGCGAAGTGAACAGGATGGAAAAGAATTGGATTGTGACGAGATTTGCGTGACATGGAATCAGCCAGCAGTGCAATCGGCCTAATCATGTGTCGTTCAGGAGCCATCATGTTCGGGCGACTTCCATTCTGGAGACATCTTTTCTACTGTAGATTTTCAGTAGCTAGCACATCAGAACTGCAAATGGAGCAGTGCTTATTATTACCAAAATAAACGGAATACCAATGCATCGGCAAGAAATCAGCTGCTAAAAAGCGTATTTGGCATCTTTCGGCACCTCCAGAATTTTTCCACCCCAGTATACTACCGAGTCCACTTGGCCCACCAACTCCACGTCCTGCACCCACACCGCTATGACCAGAATAGCATTCATCCACCCCGATCTTGGAATTGGCGGTGCTGAGCGGCTTGTTGTCGATGCAGCAGCTGGAATTCAGGAGAAGGGGCACACTGTCAAAATCTACACCTCTCACTGTGATCTCACCCATTGCTTCGATGAGGTCAGCTCGGGAATTCTAGACGTGTCCGTTTATGGTGATTTCCTTCCAATCTCCATTGCAGGCAAATTCCACATTCTTTGTGCTATTCTTCGGCAGCTATTTTTGGCTATCACGCTAGTGGTTACCGGCGAAATCAGAAAGTACGACTTCTTCATCGTCGACCAGCTTTCGTTCTGCGTTCCAATTCTTGCCCTATTTGGCCGCCGTGATGCAAGGGTCTTGTTCTACTGTCACTTTCCCGACCAGCTTCTTGCCAAAAAAGGCAGTGTCATCAAGTCCTTGTACAGGGTGCCGTTTGATGCCATAGAGGAAATCACAACCGGCGCCAGTGACCGTATCGTGGTGAATCTGACATTCACGAAGCTGATTTTCCATCAAACATTTACACGACTCGCAGCTATAGATCCGGGCGTCGTGTACCCGTGTGTTGATGTGAATGTCAATGACGACGATGCGGCGGTGGCAGAGCTACGGCAAGCGCTTGGTGGTGCTGATTTTTTTCTCTCCATCAACCGGTTCGAAAGGCTCAAAAATATTGAGCTCGCAATCAAGGCTTTTGCGGATTTCCATAAGCACAATCAGGGTGTGAAGTTGCTTGTAGCTGGAGGCTACGACCATCGAGTCAGCGAAAACGTCGAGTACTTGGACGACTTGAAGAAGCTATGCGATAATCTTCAGCTCGTGCATGCCACCGTGACGAAAGATTTTGAGAAGCTCTCTGATTCCGTCAGCGTGGTATTTCTTCCGTCTGTCAGCACTCGAATCAAAAATGCTGCTCTCTCGGCAGCGCAACTTCTCCTTTACACACCAACTTTCGAGCATTTTGGAATTGTACCGGTGGAAGCTATGCTTCGTGGGACACCAGTTTTGGCTATCAACAAAGGAGGGCCGCTTGAACTGGTGAAGAACTACGATGGATCCAACATCATTGCCGCCACAGGATTCAATCGCCCAAACGAAGTGAAAGAATGGGTGGATGTCATGAGGCAGTATTACGAGAATTTCAGTGTGAGCGATAAAAAAGCGCTTGCTGAGAATGGAAAGAGAAGAGTATATCTCATGTTCAGCCGCGAGCGAATGAGCGACGCGTTCTGGAAAAATCTCCAAGAGGCGGCACGGACGGAGAAAAAGTCACGGAAACCAGCCTTTTTGATTGTTCTGGTCTTGGCTGCAGTGGTGGGCCTGATTTACATTGGCACCAGACCATGATTTCTATGGAATGCACCTGAGTGACCATTAAGCCGAGCCCATGAAGCGGAAATGTTCCCGGCCCGCCAATATCATACGGCCAGCACCCACTACGCTTTTAGTCTCAAAATCGTAAATCATAAATTCAAGCTATTGTCTCAACGTGGAGATTTCCACATCTCGCGAATCAGTTTCCAAATCCCAACGGATTGACCAGGTCTCGAGACAAATTCGTACAGACCACTTCCTCCTCCTCCTCCAGGAGCGGAGTCAAACAAGCCAAACATTGAGCCTCCACTGTTGTCTGGCTTCTTTGGTCCGCTAGTACGCCTAGCCGCAAGCTCGGCTCGTAGATCGAAAAACCGCGCCACACATCTCTCGCGCAGTTCCAGAAGTTCGCGTTCCTCCACCAATTTCCACTTGTGGAGTGCAGATGACGGACATTGGAGGTTGTAGGTGCGGATCTGGTTGTTGATATCTCCAAACTTGGCGGCAAAGTACTTCTCGTAGCGGTCGTGTAGCGACTTGCCAGCACACTCCACAACACCAGCCGATAATTCCTCGCCTCCACTTGCCTCCATCGCAGTCGTGAGTTCGTCAAACCATTTCCGCTCTAGATCGCGGCGCATCGCGGCAATCTCACGCTCCACGCCCTGCTGGTTTTCAATCCATGGCGGAAGACATTCCTGCTTGTTCAAAATCTCGTTCACAAAGAAGTTGGTGTCAGTGCTGTTGACCAAGCGCTGGCGGTCGAGCGGTTTACCTCTCACGGAGTCCATGTCGGGCGAGTTGAAACTGCCAGTTTTACGGTCGATCGCCGCGTTGATTTTCGCATCTGCCATTGACGTGGCCATGCCCAACGTAGCACGTGGAGACGTTGCATCAACAAACATCGACGGCCCGAGAAGCCGCTCCTTGTACAATTCCCGGAAACTCTCAGCTTCCGACTTGGTCCCTTCGTTCACTTTGTAATCGAGCAGGTTCTCCTTGGCATTTCGAAGGCGCTCACCGGTGGGCACTACGGGAGTCAAGAGTTTAGCCTGGCGCACCGGTTTGGATTTCGGTAGCGAGTCGGCAATCATCCGCCTCAGAGCATCGATGGGACTTTCGTTGCCGTCCCAGGCGGGGCGATTTACGGTGTCAGCCAAGTCACGTGCATCCTTGCCACGGAGGACGCCCTCACTTTTCAAGTAGCCGAGCTCTTTCTGGTAGGTGTTGTCATATTGCTGTTGTTGGTGTTTCTTGTAGAGATGTTGCAAAGTGGGGTCGCGGTCGATGACGGATTTGGGCAGCTCGGCGAGTTTCTGCTCGAGGATGCGCTCAAACCGATCCGCGAGCGCCGAGTTGTCGGAATAGTGCCGAATCAGTCGTAGACTCCGAAGCATAGGATGTACGGAGGCGCATGGTGGAAAGGTCGTGATAAGAGGTTCTGGTGTACGGGTTCAATAATGGTGCACGGGTGTGCCAGTGGAGATGGATGGAGTGGGGGTTATCAGCAAATTCCTCGAGAAAATTCGAGGCTCTCTGTTACAGATGAAACTAAACACGTCAAGTGCCGTCTGCTGCAAAAATTCGCCTGCCAAATGTGCTCACATTGCAGAAAATCAGCTGGAGACGTCATCTCCACCTAGAGCGCATAGAACACCAAAACTCCGCATCCCAAAACGACCAGCGTAAGGATGCAGAGTTTCAATATGAACACCCAGACGTGTTCTCGCTTACCGCCTGCGGTACGAATGAGTTGGTTCTCCAAATCGAAGTTTTCCGGTATACTGGCGTCCTCGTCTTTGGCGGCCGTTGAAATGTTGGAGTCTACCGAAGATATAGAGGATCTGTGATTTCTCTTGGTGTCGCTGGGAGAAGGTTCTTGAAACGACGACGACCGTTCTCTGCTCACGCCCGAATGGACCGACATAGTAGGTTCAAATTGTGAATTTTGCGAATAGTGTGGGGTGTCTCGATTTGGTAGCCCAGGGTCAATGTGAGAAGGGTGCACTGATGGGGTGGGGTCGAGAGGCCTGTGCGCAGCGTGATGAAGTAGGTGGTTGTGAAGTGATTCCGAACTTGAATCAGGACCGCTGACTTTGCTAATTTTAGTGTTGGGCGTTGGCGGGTCTGGCCCAGGGGTCACGGGGCGGGGGTGCACACGTGACCGGATCACCTTACGCGATCACGTGCAGCAGGTCACGTGCACCTGCGCCGCGCATCGCTCGGACTTTTCCCGACCCGCCCTTACCGATTCAGCACCCATGAGAACCCGGTTAGTCCTTGCCACACTCTGTGCCGCGACGTTGGTGGCGGCCGCGTTGCCGGAGACTCACAAATCCGCCATCTCGGCAAAATTGCCCGATTCGGAAGCGTTCCCGCCCTCCGTCAACAGCCCTCCTACGGAAGACGAGCCAACGTCCGACTGGTCGTCGTTCTACATGGCGGTGCTGATGATTGTGGTTTCTGAAATTGGAGATAAGACCTTCCTCATTGCCGCCCTCATGGCCATGAAAAACCCCAAGCAGGTGGTATTTTCCGCCGCGTTTCTGTCGTTGGCGGTGATGACAGTCCTCTCGGGGGTGGTTGGCCATGCGTTGCCATCGTTGATTTCGCAGCGGGTAACCCAGTTCATGGCGGCTGTATTGTTTTTCGTGTTTGGGCTGAAATTGTTGGCCGAAGGTCTCGCCATGGCCAAAGACGCCGGCGTGGATGAAGAAATGCACGAGGTAGAAGAAGAGTTGCAGGCCAGTTCGCTCAACACGCAGATGCAAGACTTGGAGGCGGGAAGCGGCTCGGTGTCGCCTGCTAGCAATGACTCCGAGCCGGCTTTTCCATCTACAACCGAGAAGTACTCTGCCCAGATCAGGGAACTTTTGCTGTTTGTGCTTTCGCCGCTTTGGATCCAGGTGTTTATCATGACGTTTCTCGGTGAGTGGGGCGACCGACTGCAGATCGCCACCATTGCTATGGCCGCCGGATCCGACTACTGGTTTGTCATTCTTGGTGCAATCGTGGGTCATGGTGTATGCACCGCGGCTGCGTGCGTTGGCGGAGAAATGTTGGCCACGAAGATTTCCATGCGTACTGTGACGCTCGGCGGCTCGGCGGCGTTCTTCGTGTTTGCTGTGTTGTACTTGTACGACTCCACCTACGGGCACCAGTGAAACACATAAAATAGATCACGAGGGGAGTTTCTGTGCGAGCGCCACATTCGCATGTTTTGGCATCCATTACAGTATCTGTGAGTGGAAAATGTGCCGAAGTGTTACTACGGGAGTAGAGATACCGGCATGGTTTTGAGAAGCCGGGAAGTTGCCAGCAGATTTCCACCGCGTGCCACGACATCCACCGGAGCGGCTGCGTTGATTTCATGCATCGATAGTGGTGCTGGCTTTTGTCGTTTCGACGCTTGCGTTGTTTCGACGGTAGGCTCGTTACCTGACGAGTCTACACGCTGTTCATATAGCCATTTGAATTGATAATTGGTTTCGATTTCGCCCTCGCTGCATGTACGCGACTTCAGATGGTCTGATTCGCGGGCTTTACTATGCTTGTTTGCTGGTTTATGCTGTGTACTGCTCGGTGTTATTTCTTGTAGGATGTTGAACTGAGTAGGCCACAATCTTCATCTCACGAAAATGACGAGTTCTTTAAGAATAAAGCGTTTACCATCGTTGGCCCAAACGAATTTCTAGCCTTGTCAAACCTTGCTACACATCCAAAATGCCCCGGCTCATGAACTTGAGCACCAACTCAGGCAGAAGTGGCTTAGCAGTGCCTTCTATCTTACGGATCCGGCTCTCACGCTCCTCTGCGGCATCCTTCTCGCGCTTTTGCTCTGCTTTCCCTTCTTCGGTTTCTAGTTTCTGAATTTCAGCCGCCTCTTGAAACCCGTCGAACTGATACTGAGCCTCTAGTTCTTTTACCTTGGAATGGCACCATTCCGCAAACTCGTCCTCTTTTTCTAGCGGAAGGTCATCGTATTTCTCACTCTCAGCAATTGCGATATCTATCCACTCGTCAACTTCAGGAAGCGGTTTCTTCCGTAGCAAGGTGGTCACTAGTCCTTCGTGCTGTGTGGTTGAAAACTCCGGAAGCGGGAACGCGTTGGACAGACGCAAAATATCAGCATTTGCATCGAGCTGAGAAGCAATGGTCTGCAACTGCGTAACCAAGACTTGCAATTGGCTAGACAAGCTGGAAAACCCGGGCATTTTCGCTCTAGGGTTTCTGTTCAGATGATGGAGCTGATCTGCCATTTTTCGAAGCAGTAGGTACACCTGGTTGAGTCTATTTCTTATGAGCTCTAAAGACTCGACAGGAACGTTCGTGGCGGACATCGGTGTAGTGGTGTTTTGTAGAATCCACGTGAGAGAGTATCGAGCTTTGGTGGTGTGTGTCTGTGCAGTACCACAACCTCATCGACCCCACAAGATAACGTCACCGGAGTCGGCGCCCTCGTTCAAAGAAGAAACACAGTCATTTGTCGGCCATGATACGAGGAAATTACAGTCTCGCTAAGGAGGTTCGCAAGAATGAGACTCGCCAGCGCCAGAAAATCCAACAGCGCCAGAAGAAGGAGCACCAACTACTGCGCTTGAAAGACGTAGATCCCATCAGGCTCTATCTACGACTCGAGCGACTCAAAGGAGAACCGCAACTTGACAGAGATCAGCTGATACAACTACAGAAACTTAAAGATGACTGGGCCTTTATCGAAAAGAATCAACTACATAAAGAGAAACTCAAGCCATTCTTGGAGACCCAGGAGAAGAAGAAGTTACAGCGCGAAAAAGAGCAGAAAAAGCTATGGGCCAAGGAGTCCATATATTTCAACCCGGAGCTCAATCCCTTGGGAAAGGTGCCCAATCCGTCGAAGGTCGGAATGGATGTCCAGTTTCCTAATGCTAGGGTGCCCATAAAGAAGAAGACAACATACTCCCCCGATCCACTAATAGCCGAGTTGGGAATAGAGCCACCAGAAGGTGAGCCTCCCCGATTCTACAAGATGGTTCAGAATGTCAGTATAGAGCCCGAAGAAAAGCCCCATGTGCAGAAGGCAGAATCTCAGAAAGGGAAGAAGCTGAAAGCCTCGCTTAAGTCGTCTGTGCTTGATTCCGATTCGGATGCAGAAATTTATTCCGACGACGAATCCGATGGGAAACGCCGTCGTCTAGATTGATATGTTTATATGTACAGGCTTTCCATGGGTATAACGGAAGACTGGCGCATGTGCTCCGCCTCGTATGTACAGCGTATTCGTCCACAAACCTTGCGACGAATAGAAACGACGAAGCCTGGGCCAGAAGTGCTAGTTGCTCAATATATGAGATAAGCGTGGGTATCAACAATTCATACAATCCGATTAGTAGGCTTCTCAGCAGCACTGCAAATAATCAGCTATTTTTCTCTTCGGCACTCCAGTTGGACAAAACCCGCACCACTATCTCCCAGGTGCCAAACATGATGATCGAATTTGGCACTGTTCTGAGCAAATGGGGAGTGAGTCCGCCGTACATGCTTGCAAGCCCCTCCTCTTTGACAACGAGCTTGAAACACTGTATAAGGCCGGTATACTTTGGTTTTCCAGTCTTTTCCAAGGGGGCTTGCCGGAGTCTAGTTCTCACCACTTCATGAGGATAAGTAATTAGCGAGGCGAAGAACTTGGCGGCACCAGCAGCACCAGAGCGAGCGCTCCACTCAAGCACGTGATCTTTGGTAGTTTTGGTGGCCCCGCTATGTCCGTGTGCTTCAATAGACTTCCTATTCACGAACAGTTTCATCTGCTCATATAAGACCCACTGAAGAGTCAGCTCCACGCCTCCTAGGTACGAGGCGCTGAGACCTCTGTATAGACTAAAGAATCCTTCAGTTTTCACCACATGTTGTAGACAATCCCAAGAATTCTTGTAGTGCTTTCCTCGGCTCTTATCTAGCTGGAGTCTGGTCTTGATAAGCCAGATGGGATTGGTTGCGGTGGAGGTCACAAAACCTGCGCTTATTCCTGCCAACAAGTGCACCCACGTCGCCTCTTGGCCGTTGTTGAACCTTTGTGAGAGAATCTCCTTCGAAGCTCCATAGGTAAAAAAGTTGATGGACCTGGCAGGAATTACCCCCACCAAGTTGGGACCGAGGCCCCGAAATAGTGCTCTTCCGCCTTCATTTCGATGAATTGACAGAATTACACCACAAGTTTCCCGAAAATGCTGGAAAGCAACGTTAATGGGGTTTCCTGTCTTGGGAGACTTGTTGTATGTGGCGTGGTAGGCATCCGACTGTAGTCTCGTTTTCACCACATCTAGAGGGCATGTAACCACGGCACCGACCATACCACCGACACCTCCGGCCACGAAATGGATCCATTTAGGTGTCTCCTGTTGCAGACTTGGTACTGGAGTCTCCAAAAGCGGCTCGGGTGTGCGGGTGCTGCTCAGTTTTTCGTCACTCGCCAAGTAACCGTACGATTCCTTCGCTTCTAATTCTAGCTGCTCTAGCTTCGGAAGTTTTGTTCCATGTTCCTTGGACATCTCGAGTCTCTTGCGATGCGCAAGCTCTGCGCAGGTGGGCAGAAACTACTGTGTACTGTATGCAGTCCATCTACGTCAATTCTCATGACATTAATGCAATTTGTCCGCAATTCACCCTAAGGTGGCGGACTTTTGTGTCTCTAGCAAATCTCCAAAGGCACCTAAGCCATCTTAGTCCAGCTTTACTTGAGAGTCTTGATGAATGTATCAAGGTTGTACTCATCTTCGTATTGCTGCTCGTCCCAAAGCTGGCCCAACTCGCCAACGGCGTCTGTCGGTACAAGTCCACCTGTGAGCTCGTCTTGAATGTCCTTGCCCTTCCCCTTGGTTTCATCGCCGTTGCTCTTGGCTGGTACGTCGTCTGCGTCGAACAAATCCAAAATTTGGTTGGTGTCCATCGACGACAACCCAGCATTTTGTTGGTTGACAATTGTCAGTGCAATATTCATTTTGAATTTCTGCAACCCCATGATCTTCTCCTCGAGCGTGCCCTTCGTAATTAATCTGTAGACATTGACAACTTTCTTCTGGCCAAGACGATGAGCACGATCCATAGCTTGAAGGTCGCTCATAGGATTCCAGTCGTGCTCGACAAAGATTACGGTATCAGCACCGGTTAAGTTGAGACCCAAACCTCCAACCTTTGTAGTCAAAAGCAACACGTCAATGGAAGGATCCTCGTTGAACTTCCGCACGATTGCCTGTCTGTTACGAGGGTCGGTACGGCCATCGAGCCGCATGTAGGTGACAGATGGCATGTGCTTCTTGAGCAACTCGTCCTCCACTATATCTAACATATCCTTGAGCTGGCAGAAAATCAATGCACGGTGCTCCGAAATCACACCCTCAGCAGTCATCATTTGTTCCTGTTGTTGCTTCTGCTTGGCCTTATACTTGGCGCTGGAGTAATCGCTATCCTTGGTTCCAATTCCACACTCCAACAAAAGAGTCTCAAGGGACTTCAACTTTGGCGCATGCTCAATACTGCGTAAATCGGTCTTCTTGCTGGCCAAGAAATCGCTTACCAGCTTTGACTGTGGGTGATTTGGCGTCACGACCAAGGCAGGGTGATTACACAATTTCCGCATGTATTGCAATGCTTGGAAAATGTGCGTTTTCTGGTTCTCTTCAGTTGTGTCCATAGCGTCATCCTTGCCTAGTTCGTCTTTAACCACAGTCTTTTGTTTCTTGACAAAGTCAGCATATAGCATCCGTTGTAACTCGGACAATTCACAGTAGTAGTCCTGAATGATTTTAGGTGGAAGATCAGACAAAACATCCTCCTTCAATCTTCGGAGCATGAATGGCAATACCTGTCTGTGCAACGACTCAAGCGCCAATGCACCAGCTTCTTGCTCTTTCGAAGAGGTTTTGCTGTTCCTGCTTGCAGCAATGGGCTTCGCAAACTTTTCCATGAATATCTTTTCAGTTCCTAAGAATCCGGGCATCAAGAAGTCAAATAACGACCACAACTCAAGAACATTGTTCTGGATTGGTGTTCCGGACAATATCAACCTGTGTTCCGCCTGAAGACGCTTCACAGATTTAGTCAACTTGGACGCAGAGTTCTTGATTATGTGACCTTCATCGAGCACGCAATAATTGTATGACTGCTCATGCAACTTCTCGATATCGTTTCTGCACACATCGTATGAAGTAACTACAACATCTGCCAGAGATATCTGTGCGAGGATTCCGGCTCGTGCTGAGGGTCCGCCCGCATAAACGACGACATTCAAGAATGGAGCATACTGATTGAGCTCTTGTTCCCAATGGCCGGTCAACGATGGCGGACAAACGATGAGAGTAGGAAGCGGCCGAAACTCATCAGCTTTCGTTTCAGCAAACTTATCAGCACGAATGTGGTGGTCAGAGGCGACAATGCAAATTGTCTGCAAAGTCTTGCCGAGTCCCATATCGTCACATAATATTCCATGCAAGTGGTATTTGTTAAGAAATGCCAACCAGTTGACACCATCTTGTTGGTATTTTCTCAATGTGGCTTTGATGGAAACTGGAACTTCAAAGGATTGGATCTTCGTGGGGTCCATCATCTGTTGAATAAACTCTCTTTCTCTTTCCCTGCCTTCGAGCAAATCAGCCGGCATTCCTGGAGGGTCGGGAATTCCCGCTTCAAGAGGAACAAGTTTTATGATCGATGCAAAAGTAGTGCTTGCTAAAACACGTACATCTTGATTAGCATCACTCATCCTACCCATGACTGGCACAATGAGGAAAACAATGTAAGGGAGAATGTCTGCTCCCATAGTGCTAGTGACATGATAAACAGCCTCAATCGCACCTTGCCGCTCTTGGAAAACACTAGCATTGTTAAGCATAGGTAGAACAGAACTGATGAAAAATGGGAAGGTTGATGAGGGAACAACCGATGCAATCGTCGCCAAACATTTAGCAGACGAGTATCTGAGCACAGATAACTTACTCTTCAACCCTGCAAGAAGCTCGTCTAAGTGGGCAACAACGTCCTTGTGAGTTTCGACTGGTAGTTTCGGAAGAATAGCGCGCAAGACACCTAGGGCGTCAATTACACTTTGACCCTCCTGGTTAGTTTTGAAGCCAGTTTCCAGCTTGAGCAACGCCAACAGCGAGAAAAGTAGCTCATACAACTTCGGAAGTCGCTCGAAAACCTGGGCTCCGTGGTTAGCAATGATGTCTCCCATAGCAAGCAAGGCGCCGCTGCGCTTAATTCTGGCTTCATGAACTGCTTTCTCATGAGCTGCGATATCGATGGGATCAGATTTTGCTTCCTCTTTGCGAAGAGACAAAATTTTGTCTTCAAGATGAGAGTTGTGAACGTATTCGGGCACTTCAGAAGTATCCACACATATGAAACCGAACAAATTTTTAAGAATTTTGTCAGCAGCGCCCTTCTTGCTAACCTTATTGAGTTCCTGGATTAACAAGGCAACAGCTCTGGCAGAGCGCTCCTGCAAGAGAGCCAGTTCTTCCTGTTTGATACTATCCATCAAGGATCTGATAATGGGGTTCAATTTGGCAGGTACGCCTGTGAGGCATAACACAGCTGCCGCGTGAGATGCAAGGATGCTAGTGAGACGTTGGGTGTATGCAAATTTGGCCTCGTTTAAGGCAATGGTGATTCGATGTTTGGCGTCCTCCAACGATGCATTGGACGATAATTTATAAGCGGTAGGTAATGCTTTCAAGAGTTTTGGATATGTCTCGTCGATGATTTTTTGGGCACTGTCGAGCCCAAATGCTCCAGGACCGCAGCCCGCCTCTCCTTGAACGATTACCGGAATCTGAGGCACCTTGTTGGGGGCAAGATTTCCCTTTGTCAAAAACACATCAAATAGCTGGAGGCACGATGTCCTGACGCTCTTAAGAGTTGGCACAAGCTCTCTGAAATACATGATTCCATCTGGAGCAGATAATATGGCGAGCAAAGCCTCGGACAGAGCGGAGATGAAATCTTTGAAGCCGGCGCGTTCTGATTCCTCAAGACTGACGGCAAATTCCTCAAGTATGATTGCAGAGAAGAGACGAGGGGTAGAATGCGGAGCCTTCCCAATGTTAGTTAGCAACACAGCAGCGATATCAGATGCACACAGTGGGCTCATCAGCGCCATGAGTTTTCCAAACGCTGTCGACGCTGCAGAACGGGTAGCAACAAATGTGTCGACACCGACAAACATGACATCACCATTGTAGATTGGCGCGTCAATGTTGATCTTTAATTCCTCGAGCAGCTCGCTCTTCTCGGCAGCACGTTTTCGTCCTCGCTTGGAACTTCCGCCGTTTGTATGCGGGGCATACTCATTCTTGGCGAACACGTCGCTGTTCTCTGAACTCGAAGGTTTGATGATGAGAGAGGTGTCCATCTGGTAGTTGTGTCTGGCAATACCGATTGGCGTCATGAGCAACGGCAACAACGCATCCATATGCGGGCGGAAAAGCTCCTCCACGGATGGTAATTGGGGGTTTGCCTTGATTTCCAGTAGAAGAGAATCAAAGACGGTTGTCGAGGTCTGTAGCACGTCCAGGTTCTGCTCAACAAGCAAATTCTGAAAGATTAGTCTCAATATCTTGGCCGAGATCCACAACTTGGTGGACGGGTCATCGATTTGCAAGAACTCCAATAGCGTATTGAGGGTGGCCTTACGAACATTGGTGATGGAGTGCCGAAGGAATGGGTACAACTTGGGCACGAGTTTGTCGAGATCTTCCAAATCCTCAGACGATTGCATGATTTCAATGACCTCTGAGTGTTTGCAGAGTTTCGAGAGCAAGTCCATTACAGAACCCACCGACGCCGAAAGATCATCCTCGAAGTTGGAAAGACAGTCCCAAACAACCCGCAACAATGCCTTCACGGTAGCAGTCCCCGATTTAATGAACTCGCTCGCGATCGGAGCCAACGTCAACGCAGCCACCGATTGCACGTCGTCCTCACTTTCCTTGAGGCAGTGCAATACCATGGAAACTACGGAGTCAAGAAGCTGCTGGTGCAGAAGCAACACATCTGTTCTCACGCTGACGAAGTATCGGACTCCAAGCATGCCGCCATGCTTGGCTTCCCAACAACGCGGCAAGTCGAGTTTGGCGCACTGGTCCTGGAGCACGAGAGTCTGAAGACATTCAAATGTCTTGATAATGCTGGCGACATCAAGATGGAGCAAAAGAGCCGCTAGCGTTTGGGCTCCCGATTCTCGTACCGGAGCAACCACCGTATCGTTCACGTAATCAGCAAACCTGTCCAACGCAAAAAGTGTGCAAATTCTCACGGCCAAGTCCGCAAGCGTCTGGGCGTTGTTAGCGTCGTTTTCCTCACGAGATTTGTTCATCACTCGACCAGCACCTTTTCCGTGAGACCGAATAAGCTCACGTAACCCGAGCATGGAGCCGTGGCGGACCTCCCATTTCTCATCAAACATGTGACTCACCAATAGTTCGTAAACGCCTTGGAACTGCCACACTAGGCCGGCCACCTTGGCATGCTGAGACAAGAGTGGAGATAACTCGGGCGCGCGAGTTTCCATCACCAATTTGGAGCCTCCCTGCTGAGCCGTTAACTCGAAGTTGGCGTTTTCAGCCGCTGAGTTGGAGCCTTCGCCTCCTTCCACCAACTTGCGAGAAATCGACGATTGCAGGAGATCCACGGGGGCGGTTTTGTTGGCAGAAACTTTGGCATTCACCTTAGCACGGCGTCTTTGCATGGCCTTGAGTCTGGCACTCGTGGCAGCTTTGGCAGGTTCGGGCAGCGGCGTCATATCAGCGGGTTCGGTCTTTACAGAGTCGACAGGCTCTGATTTCACATGCGATGAAGCCTCCGCGGCGATGGTGCTTTTGTGTTTTTTGATTTTCAGAAGAAGCTCGTGGTCTTTGCTGACGTACTCGGCGCCGCCCAGGGCCAAGAGCTTCTTGCCGCTTTTGAGCAATTCAAAGAGGTTCCACAGATCAAACGACACGAGCGTCAGCAAGTTCTCGTCCAATTTTCGGAGCTCCTCGTCTTGTTCCTGTTTCACTGACGCCTCGGTGGACTCCAAGCTTTCCAAGGTTTTCTCCATTTCTATTGCTTCCTCTGAGTTGGGATCCCATTGCGGAGCATGCGACACGATCCCGCCAAACGCCTTGGCTGCGGCGATTCTGGTGTCCCATTTATCGGCCTTAAGAAACGGATAGACTCTCCCAAGAAGTGAGATTATGTCCTCGGGGTGAGCTTTGGCCAAATCAGAAAGCTGATCAGCGGCAGTACTTCGGATGAACGGCGTGGATCCTGTTTCTAGTAGAACCACGAGCCGATCTAGCCGCGACATGACAGATGGCGATTAATTATACAGGGTTGATATTTTTGAGGTTATATCTGGAATGGGGTGCTATGGGCCTGTCTAGGATGCTCGGGTGTTTTGGTGCGCAACCACGCGCGGCCACCTCTATATATATATGGTAGGATGCGCGGTGGCCACGGGCCTATGAGGTGGGGAACAGAGGAGGGAGGTCGCGAGGGCCAGGGGAGGAACGCCTGGCTGTTTGCATTTTTTTGCTCATCGCTGTAGGATTTCAAAATACTAGGCTCGCAATTTTGCCATCTACTTGTAATTGAAGACTGCGGCGTTTTCCTTGTCGACACTGTTTGGTGGATATTCTCGCCAACATGCAGTCCGCATGAGATGAGCTCAGCAAGGGCCGTCAACTAGTGCTGGAAAGAGCAGGCGCAGAGGAAGAAAACTGCCGCCCCGCGCCCGTATCAGTCTCTTCGGCATGCCAACATAATCTGCGGCCCATCACCCCCAGCGCCGGTGGCATCTGGCGTCCATGCAGGATGCTCACGTGACTAAAGCCACGTGTGGAGACCACGGTCGGCGCCGCCGGCTCGTCGCTGTTCACCGTTTGTGCTGCGCCTATCTGCTAGCTCTGCCCTTCTGCATAGCTCACGCTAGCGAGCGCAGCAGGCTCCGTTCTCGAAACGCTTCTAACGTCGGCCCGCTCAAGAAAACCCACAGTCAGCTACTACAAACGGGCCAGAATCTTGCAGCACCATCATTTCCCAAAATCGTCTATGGCGGCGTCGTTCCCCTGCCTTTCTGCTCCGCCTAAGGATCTCAACACCCCAGCGCCTCTCAACTGAATTGTTTTTCTCTTTCGGATCTCACCTCGCGCTTCTTGCCCTCCACCTCGTCACGTGAGGCGTTGTACTTGATTTTGGTGTCTTGATTCATGGGGTTCTCCGGCAGCTTCTGGAACTCCTTGAAGACCAACTGCTTCACCTGCTGCAAACGCAATCCGGGGTGCTCTTTGCGCAATTGGGGAAGCATTCTCTCCTCAAATGCGTTGTACGCCGCTTTCATTCTTCTCTCGGGATGTCTGTCGATGTCCTTGTTTCCTACACCGGCGTCTCTTCCAGTCAAGGCAAGCGCAGCCAAGGCGTCGTCAATTCCCGACGCAGCCAACTCGGGTGTAGATTTGTCGAAGTCCAAGAAATCGTCGATTTTGCCGGTTCGTTTCGCTGCCACCTTTGCAGCTCCTCTCTGTTTCTCTCTCACTGGTTTCGAAGGCATGGACGCCTCCTCAGCGGCAAGAAGGGCGTCTCTTTCTGCCTTCTTTCTGGCTGCCTCTTCTTTCTTGAATTGTTCGTCTTCCTTCTTCTTGTTACCCTTCTTGGATCCGTCACTCCATTTGGAAGCCTCGGCGGCTTCGGCGGCGGCCTCGGCTTCGGCCTTTTTCTTGTTAGCAGCGTCTGCCTTCTTGGCGTTGCCTGCAGCTTTTTTTGAGTTCTCGCCGACTTTTTTTGCCATGGTGGGTTAGTTGGGTGTAGGTGGAGAGGTGAGCGAATCGCGGCACGTGACATGTTCGAGATCGGACTTACAGGCGGGCGACTTTTGGCGTTTTCTTATTATTCGCTAGGAGGCTTGTTCCGGTTTTTGCCGATTATTTATGGTCTGGGTCAATGCCGAGTGGCTTGTTTGCCTAGGACTCGGCCACTGGTACTGTTGCACAGTTGGGACATTGAGACGGAGTATTGAGATAGAATTGTAAGGTTGGACCAGCATGAGAAGACAAGAAACCACTTTTACTTAGTTGCGGTCCGGCAGGGATCACATTGACTTGCCTCGTATGAAGTCGCAAGCGGACCTCTAAGACAACCTACATCTTTCCATGCGCCGTGCAAACCTATTCCTGTTTAATTGTAGCCTGTACCGTCGTCGTTGTATTGTAATGGAGGCGCCACCACGGTGTGCCTCACTCTTGGAACATACGGTTCTCCTTCCCAATCTCACCTCTAAAATCGGCGTTCTCTAACTTCCAAATCGAATCCTTGAATCCTTCTTATTCTTCTCATTCCTTCCATTTCTCTTCCTCGTCTTCTCACTGCCTTCGTCTCGGCAAAATGCACCACTTTCCTCTTCTCTTCCCTACAACTTGGGCTTGAAAACAACCCGCCCCACAATCTCGCCACGCCCCAACTTCTTAATATACTCCGGAAGCTCGCTCATTCCCACTTCTTTGACGAGAGGCCGGAGAACCCCCATCGAAATCCAGCGCAAAATCTCCGCCTGGTCCGACGATGTTCCACCAAGATTGAAAATGATTTGCACCTCGCGCCGGGCCAAATCGTAATTTGGAATTTGAACCTTAGCGTTTCCAAGGCCCACCATGAGGATTTTGCCGCCTCGTTTCACATACCGCACACTTTCATCGACAGTTTCCTGCTTGCCCACAAAATCAGCGCAGACATCAAAGTACTCTTGGCCATCGGGGATGTCGTCGGGGTTAGTGTAGAATTCAGCAGCCCCATAATCGCGCGCGAGTTGCTCGTTTCCCGACTTTTTATCCACCACCACTATGTAGCATCCAAATGTGCTAAGGATCTGAATGGCATTGAGTCCCAAGCCACCAGCACCGAAAACAAGAACTTTGACTCCGGGACCAAGGTCCTTTTTTACTTTCATTATGGCATGGAATGGCGTGAGAATCGCGTCTGTTGCCGATGCTGCCTCGGCGTAACTCACGTTATCGGGAATCGGCACCAAACTGCGAACACTGTGAATAAGAACATACTCGGCAAATCCACCATCTTGACTGATGCCGTACGAGTCGTAATTGCATTCTAGACACATATTGTCTCGTCCTTGGCGACAATCGTCGCACGTGCCACACGCCTCCATTATCACCACGCTGTGTCTGGAGCCAGGCTGATAAATTTCGCTGTTTTCAAGACCAGGGCCAATTTTGGCAATTGACCCGCAAATCTCGTGGCCCATCACCATTTTTTTGGGAATTCTTGGGTCTTGAACTAGCAAAATATGAAAGTCCGACCGGCATAGTCCCGCCGCTTCCACTTTGAGAAGTACCTGGTTGGGACCAGGTTCCGGCACTGGCTGGTTGGCGAAACGCTGCAAATCTTTGTTTCCGTGCACAATTCCGTACGCTACCTGAGTTTTGGGAGTCGGCATTTAGAAACAGAAGGAGTAGGAAAAGTTGATGATGGTGGAGGAAGTTGTCGCAGAATCGGCTCCATATATGGGACCGAAATGTGGGGTTGCGGGGTGTTGTGCCCCTCACCCTCCGACCAAAGTTCCGAAGGATAACCGAGTAGGATTTTGGAGCGGAAAATAAAGTTGGCAAGTCATGGAAATGTTTGGCTTTCCTCGGTTGAGGTTCCTTCTCAATGTTGTTCTGTTTCGTCTATTGTCCACAACTCCGGAGGTATGAATGTTCCACAGAGGCTCGGATGAAAAGGTAAGAAGCAGGACACCATCGAGAGGGTGATAAAACGATACCAAAAGGCTTCATACCGCAGTAGCATGTTTCAGTACAAAACTAGCCCAAATTTCATAGACCTTAGACCAGTAGCCGAGCCGAATCAGCACCACCACCACCCGCCGTCCAAAGCCGCATAAACCGCAACCACACAATTCTCCACCACGCCCCAAATCACCTCTAGTTCGCTACACACCGCTACGCTACTCTCCATTCTTGATTGCGTTTCCTTTTATTGCTCGCCTGAGCACTAATGTACATATGCAGACGAAGCTAGCATGGGACACGGCCCCATTACTCCAGCTTCTGCTTTTTGGCAGCTGGCTCGTCGTCGGGCACAGCAACACCCTCGATAGGCTTCAAGCTGGGCGTCGACACCTCAGCATGGAAGTCCTTGATGATGGAGTCCACATCGTCGATATTCAACTGGCGGACATCTCCCAAAAGCTTGATCTTGTGCGTAACCTCCTTACATTGCGAGTCGGACAAGTTCAAGTTGAGCTGGTCCACACGAGATTTGATAGCATTCCAACCCGTCAACCTGTTGGCGAAGTGGATGTACCGAGTGAGACCAAAGTCTGAAGGGTTCAAGATCTCGTAGGTCGAGGGGTTGGCCAAAATGGCCTTGGCGTGAATTCCTGCCTTATGCGTGAACGCACAGAATCCAGTGATGGGGTTGTTGAATGGAATGTTCACCTGCACCGCATCAGCGACCAAGTTCTCAAGGTCACGAAGCTTGTGGAGCTTGTACTTGGAAAGAACGTAGTCTCTGTCGGCAGTGATCATTCTCGCCATAAGCGCACCAAGAGGTGTGATACCGTTACGCTCACCAATACCAAGAACCGAGACATCGATCAACTTGGCACCGGCCTCCAACGCAGTGTAGGCGTTAGCAACGGCACATCCGGTATCGTCGTGGAAATGGCACTCAATGTCGCATGAAACCACCGATCTGAGCGTCTTGACGAGATCGTACACCTGTCTGGGGTTAGCACATCCCACCGTGTCGGCAATACCAACTCTGTTGACGCCAATCTTGTCGACGGTCTTGTAGATATTGAGCAAGTCCACGATATCGGATCTGAACGAGTCCTCAGAAGAGAAACGGATCTCAATGCCCTTGGACTTGACAAATTCAATCACCTCAATGGCACTCTGGGCAATGTAGTTCATGTCCTTACCGTGGGAGTACTTTCTGAGAAACTGGGAGGTTCCAATCACAACATCCACACCGTCAACACCGGTCTCGACAGCCACACGGGCGTCGTCCATGTGACATCTGATATGGGTCAAAATTTTGGCCTTCAAGCCCAACTTGCAAATGGCTTCACAATCCTTTCTGGACTGCTCGGAGGCAACAGGGGAAGTCAACTCAATGTAATCAACACCAAAGTCGTCAAGAGCCTTGGCGATCTCGATCTTCTTCTCAGTGGTGAAGAACGCATTGGCAAACTGTTCACCTTCTCTGAGGGTAGATTCGATCACTTCGAACTTATTGACGTTAGAGAGGAAGTCGTGGGGGTTAGGACCGTAGGGATTCGCTGGCATCTTTTACGATTTTTCAAGTGGTGGAGTAGGCAGACACTTATAAGTGGAAAATTTTCGTGGCTTTTTTTTTTCCGCTTTGCTATATAGAGAATTACTCACTGGGTGCGCCTGCACTGACCTGCATGCGCCGCTACGATGACTGATAAAGAGGAAATGGCGCCGTATGCAGGCAATCAGATGCCACTGGTGACTCATCAGCTTGCGATTCTGGCCTATTGCTGGAGTCTGCAGGTCACGTGCGCAACCGGAGATGCGGAACCGGGCCCTGCCGAGGCTGCGGCTGGAGAGGTGGAAATCAATGAAAAGGAGGTTATTTGAGACTTGCTGCAGGATGCTCCGGAGTTGCCGCGTATGAGTCCAATTGATTTGCAGTTACACCAGATAAATTAGAGTTAGGACTGAAATGGGAAACCTGGCCGCTAGGGCCAACATGAAATTTATATAGATGCCGCCATGGGCTTGCTCCACCGCAAGCTCGAAATAGGCAGCTAGCTGTTTGCATCCGCCGGACCCTCCACAGGCTCGAGATGAGCGGTCAGAAGGTCTTTCTTATTCTGCATCTCAGTCTTCAGGGACCAGCTGATGCGCACTGCTGGAGCGATATACACTTTCTCTTGGGCGTCTGTAGCTGTCTTTTGACAAGTCGGCTTTCGCGTACATTGCTTGGAAAGTCAAGTTGAGGAACCGCTCGGCGAGATATAATGACGGAAGTGCTCAAATCCCGCACCTCCAAATCAGTTCAAAATTAGATCGCCTTGGTGGTCATCTTCACGAATCGGTAAATTTCCAGCTTCAAGCGCACCAACTCGATGTTACGAATCAACAACCGTTTGTTGAGTCTGTTAACCACAGCTTTCAGGACCTTGTTGATCTCAGCATTACTCAATCCCGTGGTACCAACCCAGTCCTTTGTCAATTTCTCCTTGGCAGTGGCAATTCTAAAGCACGCCACAATCAACTTGCGAAGATCGTGGCCCATGTTAGTGTAGTTGGCGAAATTGTTCAGCTGATTAAGGTACCGCAACAAGTAGACGACGTCCATGTAGCGGAAAAGATACACCACGCCCTTCATGAACAAGTTTAACGAGAGTTGAAGACGAGAAACAAGAATCATGAGGAACTTGTCGAGAGGCAACTCGTTTGGATCAACCAAACGAGGCAGCGCCGGAGGAAATGAATTAGTGATTTTCATCGCAATGTATTTCACAGCGATCACCATGACTTTGGATCGTTCTTCTCCGAACTCCTTTGATGGAAGCACTTCGTTTTGCGATTCGGCTTGTTTGCTGGAGGTTGCCTCCATGATTTGCGTACCAGACTCTCCATCTTTGAGAGTTGACTCCAAGTCTGAGCGCTGCGGAAGCTCCGTCTTCATGGACTTTTTTACCTCCTCTGCTGCTGCGCTAACTTTGCCATGCTTGTCACAAGTAGTTTCGCCGTCAGAGTCATCTTCATTGTCGGAAACTAGCTGTGGCATATCAAGAAGATCAGATAACTGAAGTTGAGAGTTTCCCTCCTCCGCACCACTGGGTGTTGTGTCCCCCATCGAGAAGCTGGAGTTCTCGAAAGACATGGCGCCAGCAGGTAGCGTGAGCTCCGGTGCTCGGTAAGTCAGGTCAAGATGCAGCTTTGAGTGTTCGCGCATAATGCGAGCTTTGGGTTGTTGGTGATTGTCGACGGAAACCATTGATGATTGTGTTCAAGGCAGGGCCTTATGAGTATGGGACCGAAACGGATCTGAGGTAATGCCAGGGTACGTTAATCACAGTGCGTGTTAATTCCTGTAATCCTGAATCTGCAAATTTCCTTGCGCCGTTCTTTCTGATGAACTTTTGGCACTTTGCAATTGCAGGATGTGAAGCTGGGGTGCGATGTAATCGTTGACAAGTGACTATGTTCACAGACCAAAAAGTTTTGCGTAACTTCGCCAGTGAATCAGTATTTCATGGTGAGATGATGAAACAGTAAATCGACGGAAGTAGGTAAAAAGATGGTTTGTGATGAGGAGTAGGAAAGGGGCCGTGCGCGAGCTGAGTCATAGAATACGTCACGTGACAGGATGCTACTAGCGGCCCATGGCAAAACACGTCTAACAGCATGAAATCGAAAGTCCGGATCACATCGGTAGTCAGAATATCCTCCCTTCGCCGTATTCATTGGATGTGTGACTAGAAATTTTGAGGTATTGTCGAGGCTGAACCTCAGCCACAGTTCGGGCCCTCTGGGTGAAAGGGTCTTTTCGGCACTCGTGTTATGAGCTGTCATGT
Organism: Hermanozyma aechmeae; assembly: GCA_030583085.1. Classification (NCBI taxonomy): domain Eukaryota; kingdom Fungi; phylum Ascomycota; class Pichiomycetes; order Serinales; family Metschnikowiaceae; genus Hermanozyma; species Hermanozyma aechmeae. Next base: position 93,648 of record JAJMHA010000008.1, on the reverse strand, counting down.
TCTAATTGCTAGTACTTCCAATTATTTCCAGATGGAGTTCACGGGTGACGCTATGTTCGTAGCATGAATGTTCTGCAGACTCTGCCATAGCATAGTTCATAGTTCACGGATGCCTCAAAATGCAACGGAAATCTGAAACTTCATCTTTCTTCATTTCTACAACGTTGCCGTGAATACTAGCCTGGTATCTTACCATGCTGCTGAGGAGCAAATAGCGAAAGGCACTACGCCGTTCATACTATCCCACTCAAATTGTGACCGCCGGTTGCTGTAAACTCCAAGTCTATCGCTAATATAGTAGGGCTCAAATTCCTTTCAGATCTGTACTTGAAAATTTCTGCAGATTTTTCCCCGACCTCCATTCTGTCTATCACATTTCATCTCCACACTCTGTTGCCCGCGCCTTCGCAGTTTTTTTCAGCTCCAACAATCTATCTACAAACCATGTCAGATATGAGGCCTAGAACATACAAAGACGCCATTAATGCGCTCAATAAGTTGCAGTCCAATTTTGCATCAATTGAAGCTCTCAAGAATCTGCCCACATCCCCCAAAGCACGCTCTGAGCTCTCCATTGCTGAGGTATATGAGTTTATTAGAAGACTAGGTTACCAACCCCAAGAGTTCGATAAGATGAATGTGATTCACGTGACAGGAACAAAGGGCAAAGGATCGACATGTGCATTTACCGACTCGATTCTCGGACAATACAGGAAGGCTGGAACTATCACCAAGGTTGGGCTTTTCACTAGTCCCCATTTGAAGTCTGTACGGGAAAGGATCCGCATCAATGGCCAACCTATAACAGAGAACAAGTTCACAAAATATTTCTACGAGGTCTGGGATCGCTTGTCAGAAACCTCCTCAGACCCGGATACTTTCCCTACTCTCCAACCCAGTGAAACCGTCAAACCCATGTACTTCAAGTACTTAACGGTGATGTCCTTTCACGTATTCATGTCTGAGGGAGTAGATACTGCCATTTACGAAGTCGGGGTAGGGGGAAAATACGATTCCACCAACATCGTGCCCCATCCTACTGTTGCCGCCATTACGTCTCTTGGAATAGATCACACGTTCATGTTGGGCAACACTATCGAGTCAATTGCGTGGAACAAGGCAGGAATTTTGAAAAAAGGCTGTCCTGCGGTTGTGTCACAGCAAATTGAGTATCCCGAGTCCATCGAGACTGTCAAGGCTGTTGCTGATGAGACGGGTGTTTCTTCATTTGAGATTGTAGAGCCTAGTGTTCTTCCTGCCGATGTGAAGCTTGGACTCGCGGGCGAATTCCAGAAACAGAATGCTGCCGTCGCCGTTAAGATTGTGCAGCACCATTTGAAGCATTTGGGAGTTTCAGTGGAGATCGAGGATGGCAATCTCCCTGAACCATTTCTTGCTGGACTCGAGGCTGCTCGCTGGGACGGCCGCTGTCAGGTACTCACCAACAAAGAAGGTCATGAAAATGTCACCTGGTACATTGATGGAGCACATACCATGGAGCTGATTTCTGTGGCGTCGAAGTGGTTCATCAAGGCTAGTAAGAAGTCGTCTCTGCCCAAGGTCTTGCTTTTCAACCAACAATCTCGCGAGAATGTCCAGGCACTTCTTGATAACCTCTATAAGTCGACTGCTGACGAGGTGAAATTTGCGCATGTCGTGTTCACCACCAACATCACATGGTCGGACGGCAGCTACAACAGCGATTTGGTGCTGATGAACACTTCAAAGGAGCAGGTCGACACCCTAGCTGTACAGAAAGAGTTGGCAGAAAGGTGGAATACTTTAGACCAACAGACTTCGAACTCGCTGCGCAAACACATCTTTCCCACAATAGAGACCTCCCTTAAGTTCATTAACAGCTTGGGCGAGGTGGACGTCTTCGTGTGCGGTTCGCTTCATTTGGTTGGCGGAGTGTTGGCAGTGCTAGACGGGCAAAGAGATTGAGCAGAGATACCTGGTGGTACCGAGATCGGACTTCACAAACTCGAAATCATGCTGCAAGCATAGCGGGAGCCTTTTTTCTGCGTCAATTTTGGCAGAACTGGCCCTGATCTTGTTCGAACGATATGAGCATTTCTACTTCGGACTCACCCTTGACTTGGCTGTTCCTAATCAACACCTCTACTCAAGCACAGCAGCCTCGTCTCTCTACAGTTAGCTTTCCATTATATATTGCACTCTAATGTACATGCATCGCTCAGTTGGCGTTGTTGTTGTTGACGATGTTCTCCTTGGCATTGTTGACGATTTCATTGATGTTCACCAACGACTGCTTCCACTCATAAAGAGCCTGTTTGGCAGTGGCCCAGTTGGAGGCAATACCGTCCTTGTCACCAGCCAAGATGAACCGGTTCACACGAACCAACTGGAACGATTCGTCAACCTGGTTCAATTTTCCCTCAATGACGCCAGCCTTGATGCTGTCAATCAAAAGCTTCTCAAACTCCAGTGCAGAAGATGCCAAAGATGAAGGAATATCGGCGTAACTGAAAGAAGTCTTACCGGAATCCACGAGGAACTTCGCCAAAGTCAACACCTTCAGTTTGGCATAAACTGATTCGGGCAAGTTCGAAGGCACGTCCTGAACGAGAATACCCAGAACATACTGCACGAAAACACCTACCAAGGAGTCAGACTGGTGCTGGTTCAATGCTGAGGCCACATTATTGTTGACCAAGAATGACACGTCCACGGTAGACGATGCCAACGCAAAGTGAATCAAATTGTGCAACTCGGGCAACTCCAATTTGTAAGATGAGGTAAAGTTCTTGATGAGGATCAAAGACTCATGGGTGTGCTTGGAGTCCAAGTTGATGAACTGCCAGAAAAGGGCTTTGGTCTCTGCTTCCAGGGCACCGGCGGTGGACAACCATGAGCTCAAGTTTTGCCCAATAGGCTGCTGCACCAACGCGAAGTCGATGCTTGTTTTCTCCACGATGCTGAGAATTTTCTTGATCAAGCTCACTCTGAGGGCAGAGGTCTGAGGAACAAAGTTGAAAAACGTGCTCAAAATAGACAAGATTGTGGTCGCCTTCACAGACTTACGGTCACGTAATAAAGGCTGCAGGTCTGGGGTGGTAGCGTCCAAAAGCTGAAGCAAAAGCAGATTCTGGCCCACGAGCTGCTCATAAGACAAGTTTTGTAGTTCACTTAAGAGATAGGCAAACAAGTAGAAAGCTGGCTCAAACTCACGATCACTCATCGCTTTGAAAACATCGGCAGAAGAGCCCGCAATCAAGGTCTTTGCCAAAGCATCTTTGTCGGTGATGTCCTCAGAATCCTCCGACACGAACTTGGTCAAGGAGTCTGAAAACTCAGTGTTTTTGTGGATAGCATCAACAATCTGGCCGTACTCTCTGACCGAGTCACGGAGCTCGTTCTCCACTACAACAACAGAGGCCATGATGGGTAGTTGATTTGGGTGGTGGTGAAAGATTTTCGCGGTCACGTGCAGCACGTTGGTACCTGAGAAACGAACAAACGGAAGGACTGAGAAAATGAAAAGCAAAAATTAATTTGCTGAAATGATTTTCAAGGTTAGGTACTTCGCTATACTTAGAAGGATTGTACCCATATCTGGCAGATGGAGGTGAACTGAACCCTCTTCCTGCTCTCTCTACAGAAGTAACGCTTCTCTTAATGCAGTGTGTCATTAGATGCACTCGAAAGTGCCAAGGTGAATGTAAAATAAAGGATGCTGGATTTCTTGATGATCGCTCGAGATAAATCGTCGTTCAGCATAGAGCGCCGCGAACAGAAAATACACCATTGTCCGCTTAGTCTTCGTCCTCCTCGGCGATTTGATTAATCCTCGACTTAAACATCAGTGGGGTGCCATTCTCCCGCCAGCGGTCCACTTGTACGCTGTCAAAGTCTCTCTTCTCAATGCCTAAAGGCTTCATAACCCCATTCTTCATTTTCTGAACAGGCGGAGAATTTGGTCTTATAATTCCGTTGCCAATAGCACTAATAGGCAGTGGATGGCTAATTGTGCCGTTTGAATGAACCAGCGAGGACGATCTCGAGGGTCTTAGCTTGGGGTGGGCCCCACGCCGCTTTTGCTTTGGTGAAGAAGGTCTCAGCACCTCATCAGACCGGAATCGACTGCTACTTTCGTCCAGCAGGTTGGTCAGAACTTGCAGTAGAGAGAACCGCTTTCTCGTGGCCGTCGTGCTTCCCAGGAGTACCAGGCTATCCGAAGGAACGCGCTTTGTTGGCGGAGGACGTGGTTTCTTTGCTAAAGGACGAAGATCGTGTTGCAGGAGATTGATGCTCAGTTCGTAGACTTCATCGAAATCGACGTCCACGTCATCAACATCGACGTCATCCTCCTCAGAGTCAAGCTCAGATTCAGACATCGGATGGGAAAGCTGTGAAAGTTGGGAAATTTGCGACACCATTGACTCGGGCCGCTTGCGCCGTATGAAGCTGTCCAGTATCGTCATTTGCGGAGTCTCTGACAACTGCGACTGGAGCGAGTCGTCTCTATGATGGCCATTGGAGATTGGAGGTTCCAGAACAGGTACCACTGGAGGCTCACCCTGTGTCTCGGCGACAATTTTGTCATCCGCCACAGATGGCTCGGAACCCGAAGACGTCAACGATATCGCACGGTCATCTTTGTTACGCTTCCAAAACTGGAGCTTACCAAGAATACGCCTTCCCTTCTTGCCCGGAATATCTGAGCTAGCCACAGATTTCGAGTCCTCAGGGAAGAATGAAACTTGCCGTCCGAGTGGAACCAGAGTGGCACCCATGGATGTTGCGCCGAAGTTGTCCGGATTTTGAGACAAGGATCTCCGGATTGAGTTTCGTGAACTATGTGGTTTCCGAAGTTCTTCGGTTGATTTTCGACTACCACTACCACCACCACCACTCCCGAGTCGCAGTTCTGGCCTTGATGTAATGCTCATGGACAGAAGGCGCTTCTCTAGAGGCAATAGCAGCGATTGGTCTGTGAGCGAGAGGGCAGAGCGGACACGTTTGCGCGATTTTCGAAGCTGCCTCTTAGCCTCGTAGTACCTTTTCTTGCGAAGGTAGCGGCTCTTCTTGCGCTGGTATTCTCTGGTGAGTGCCAACTCGTAGAATGCGGTGAGTGAGTTGAACTGACCGCTGAATACGGCCAGCTGGAGCAGGTCAACATCGACATTCAACTTTTCCATTTTCGAAAGAAGGCGCTTCTCTGTCTTCAGCTGGAATGGCGGCCGGTTGAGCTTGTAGTGCTGACTGATGGACATGACCGATTCGGCATCAGTGACAGGTGCTGGGCGCGTGTCCGCGTGCTTGTTGGTGAGATCAATCAAGAACGGAGAATTCAAGATTTCTGTGATTGTCGGGCGGAGCGCCGGGTCCTTGCTGAGCATTCTTCGTAGAAGAGCCACTGTGTCCCTATGTATGAACAGTCCATAAACGGGTTCTTCGGTGATAATTTTCTCCTTGGTTCGTATTTCACTATCATCGTCAAATGGGAGCTCGCCATGGAGCATAGCATAGAGAATCACACCCATAGACCACACATCAATCGCAAAGCCCAGGTACTTTTCGCCAAGGAGAACCTCAGGAGCCATATAGGCAGTGGTTCCACAAACGGTCAGTAGGAATGTTTTGCGGTAAGGATTGAATTCACGCACAAAGCCAAAATCTGTAAGTTTCACAATCGCCCGCTTCTTATCGGCTAACAAGATATTCTCCAACTTAAGGTCCCGGTGCGCCAAGTTGAGCAGATGCACATACTTGATGCCTTCCACTATTTGGTGGAAAAGCAGCTGACATGCTTCTGGCTCCAAGCGCCTTTTCTCGTAGATGTAATAAAATAATTCGTTTCCTTCGCAATATTCGAGCGCGAGCCACAAGTGTGCCTCGGTCTTGATAACCTCATACAACTTGACGATATTCTTGTGGCGTAGTTGTCGATGGTAGTATACTTCCCTAACAATATTCGGATCATCAATTTTGCCACACTTGAGCACAACCTTGACGTTTAGGATGGCATGTTGGGCTAAGTAGACCTTGCCAAAAGCGCCCTCGCCAATTTCCTCAAGAATGACGTAGGCACCAATCTGGGTAGCATCGGGCAGTGTGACTCGTAGGTAAAAATTATTGAAATCTGCCGCCAATTGGGCTGTTTGGTTCCGCTCGAGCATTGTGCCCGGAGTAATTTCTGAAGAAGACGGTCTGGTGATGGAGACACTGTGTGCAGGCAAGCTGGTTATGAATGACGTCGGGAACAAGGACTGATTTGAAAATGCTGAACGAAATTTTCGTCAGGTCATCAGAGAAAGTTGTGTTTCAATAGCGTTGGAGATTTTGCTCTCAAAATAGCGACTTCTGTACCCTTGCAAAGTCTCAAGAGGTGAGGGGGTAGCAGTCCTCACAGTCATGACAAGTTGCAGCATCTCTTGAGCGCTACCGAAGGATTTCATGACTTTCACCCTCTAATTTGAATTCGTCGAGCTGCATTTATGAGCACTCGGTTTGAATTGGACGTCGCCGTACCATGTTTGCTAACGTGGAAAGACAGGCTCCTCCCCCTGGGATAAGATGCATATTATTTAAATATTATAGAGTCAAGAGAGAATTCTTTCGTCAAGTGCCCCTTCAAATATTGGCTGAGATTTCAGCGAGCAACTGTCATCCGTATCCATTCTGTCGCAAGTTGTAAGCCCTTTGGGATCGAGTCAACGCATCCTCTCTTGGGATTCTTGCAGTAGAAGTACGTCTTCAGCTTAGAATGAGAGGAAAAGTCATGGCTGAGTGAAAATCAAGACAATGGTTACTGTGTCGGGTCATTCTTGTCAGTCCTAACGATGCGGCACCTGCCTCGTCTTGCATTGAACAGTTTCAGCTTTCAAATTCTAAAGGTACTCTTCCAAAACCATCTCTATTTGATCTCTTCAGTCCTTCTAGTTCGTGATTTAAGTGCCTGCACACAGTCTGGCATCGCAGTATGCTCCACCTTCCGAACAGCCTTCTCCGGGCTCAGGTACCGTCACTATTTCGACGAAGTCTAGTTCGGCTACAACTGAGCCTTTCGGATACTTCTAACTCTTCGTATGCGAAGTTTCCGTTTGAACAGCTTCTTCGCGAGACCGATAGGTCACTTTCCAGCATCAAACAATCATTGAACCTGGGAATTCTACAACATCCGTACCTGGAACTCAACAATTTGAGCGCAGCAGTGCAGAAAAACTTAGTACATGAATTACGGCAGAATCTAGTGGGTTCATATGAGCGATTTGCACAGAATGGGGACTACTCAGCTCTAACCACGGTGACTCCCGCTGACTACTTGCAGCCTAGGCTCTCCATAATCACGCCATTAGCGCTACAGGTTCACATGAATGTTTTTCCCACCAAAGTGGCGGAATCAAAAGGTCTCACGTCGAAATCCCAGATTCTCCAAAGCTTATTCACCGACCTACTACATCAGCAGTATTTGCAACTGGTGGTCGCAAAAGTCCCCGCAAATTCAGCGAAAAGTGGCAAGCATGACATTGTGTCATCCACAGGCTATCCTGTCTTTCATCCGGCTGACTGGTTTCCCGATGCCCGTAAGATGAAGCGGAAAATCACAATGCATGTCGGCCCCACTAACTCCGGCAAAACGTACAACTCCTTGAAAAAGTTTGCCACTGCCAAATCAGGATACTACGCAGGTCCACTTCGGCTTCTAGCACGTGAAGTCCATGACCGCTTTCAGAAAGACGGGGTGCCATGTAATCTCATCACAGGAGAAGAGGTGGTTCCTTCAGTGGACGAGCATGGAGCTGTTTCACGACTCTCATCAGGCACAATTGAGATGATCCCACTTCATACCAAAATGGACATTTGCGTCATTGACGAGATCCAGATGATTGGCGACGAACAAAGAGGAATGGCATGGACCAACGCTTTGCTCGGGGTACAGGCCAAAGAAGTTCACTTATGTGGCGAAGAGAGCGCCGTCAATCTTGTTTTGAAAATGGCAGAATCCACTGGTGACGAGGTTGAGATCATTCGCTACGGGAGGCTAGGTAAGTTGACTGCTGAGAAGAAACCGCTCAAGGATGTACGCAATCTCAAACCAGGAGATTGCGTGATTGCATTCTCAAAAGCTAAGATCCTCCAGATCAAGTGCCACATCGAGCAGAAGACCAAATACAAGGTGGGCATTATTTACGGTGCCCTTCCGCCTGAAATCCGGTCGATGGAACTGGCACGCTTCAACAGCGGAGAATACGATATCCTAGTTGCGTCGGATGCCATTGGAATGGGGCTCAATCTCAAGATCAAGCGCATTGTGTTCTGGTCTATCATGAAGTTCAACGGCACCGAAATGGCAAAGCTCTCCATCTCTGCCACTAAACAAATTGCTGGCCGTGCTGGTCGCTTCTCAAGTGACGCTGGCGAGCTGGAGGGATTTGTCACCGCGTTCAATGGTACTGATCTCAAGTACATTTCTACGTGTATGAAGGGTATGGCACCCAACTTGACACATGCAGTAGTGAGGCCACCCAACGAGTTTTGGAGCATGTATTGTCTGAATTTTGATACGCCTGTGGCTCTTCTGGTTGCCATGAACCACTTCATACACAGCACATTGAGGCATCCGACAGGATCCATCTACCGATTTGGCAATTTCGAGAATCAGCTGCTTATTCTTGACTTATTGACAAAACATGGACTTGGGGATATTCCCATTGACGATCAGCTTCGTTTGGCGCTTGCGCCTATTAATCTCAGCGTGGCCCTGCCGATGGTGGCTGATGTTGCAGTGCAGTTCATGAACTGTGTCCACCGCAACGAGTCCAGAAACGTGTTTGACTTCAATTTCCTCTCGGAGTCGATACTTAGCCGTGAGCTGTCGCAGTCGGTGTCTGCAGATCGGGTTTCGGAAACGCTTCTGCATTTGGAGACTGACCACAAATTGGTGCTCGTATTCATGTGGCTCAGCCAGCGGTGGCCCACGTTGTTTGTTGATAAAGAAAGCGCTCAGGAAGTCAAGACGTTGATCGAGAAGAGAATCAGCGAGGAGCTCATGTGCTTGAGAGAGGCCTACAAGAAAGATAAAAAGAAGCGGCACCAGCGGAGACGATAAAATGTAAATAGAATAATGACAGGATTTAATGATGAATTAAGGCGATATCAGGATAAGATGAGAGCGCCAATTGATCGGGTGGCCTTCCTCTTACAGATGGCATGGGGGATTCTGCGCTCTCTGAGAGGAACTAAACCCGCATTGCATGAGTTTCTCTAGCCAATGATGCCATCAAACCCAGCAGCTCAAATAGCCATTTCTTCCACAGAAAATCGAACCCTGTTCGGACTTCACGTCAGGCCTGCATGGAAGCAGGTCCCCCGCAGCCCCGCGCCGACGACGGCTTGGACCCCCACCACCAACTAGAATTCCCAAAAATACTACAGAAACCTCTCCAAATGACTACTGCGATAATCGTCGGGGGTCCCGCTGGCACAGGTAAATCCACTGTTGCAAGCATTCTCGCTGAGAGGTACGGATGTCCGTTCGTAGAGGGAGACGTGCTTCATCCGGCCGAAAATGTCGCCAAAATGGCCAAGGGGATTCCTCTCACAGATGACGACCGCTGGGGCTGGCTAGAACAACTCAGCAAAACTGTGTCTGAGAAAGCCCGGACCAGCGAGTCTGGCGTGGCTATTGCATCGTGTTCCATGTTGAAAAAAGTATACAGGGAATACTTGAAAAAAGCGGCAGGCGATGGTGTTTCCTTTCGCTTTGTCTTTTTGTACACCACCTACGAGGAGAATCTTTTGCGAGTGGCCAGCAGAAAAGGCCACTTTATGAAGCTGGACATGGTCAAATCGCAGTACGATATTATGGAGGTTCCCGAGGGTGACGAACTTTTGGCAAACGGTGGTGAGGCGGTCAGTGTGGACACCACGAATCGGTCTCCCGATGAGATTGGCGAGCTGCTTGTGAACGAATTGAGGCTTTGAAGCTGAATGGCCACTACGAGCCAACGCCCTGGTAATCCAGGCAAAAAGAACACCTCATAAACGCTAGAGTTTGAGGAGAGTCAACCAAAAATGTTTGCACAAAGCATCACCTGCAAATACTAGAGCCATGCTGCAAACTGAAGCGATATTGTAACCACCACCTTCTTGCCCAGTAGTAGTCACCTGTTTGCTTTGTCAACCACCGCTCAGCTTGCAAAATAGCTCGTTAATTTTGCAGATAATTACACATCTCGTTTCGATTACTTCACAATTTATTTGGATGTTGATGTCGCTTCGCCTAAGCGAGATTTAGTGCATTTTTCCACTTTAGGCAGCATTTGACATAATGATGCACGACACGTCGAGTACCCCACCGCAACCACGCCTGACTTCCCACCTTACTACCAACTCTTTAACAACTTCACAATTTTTCTCAGCGCATTCATTCCGGAATACGAAAACTACAGCGGCCACCCCTGTGTTCTACCACCAGCACCAGTTCCTCCTCGATATCAGCACATTTTCCTAATCCGTCCAACCATTAGTTTCTGGTGGGAAGAGCTCGAATAAGTCAACGTCCTGGTCCCCAAAACCAGCGTCACGTGAACTATCATTGGTGCCCTTGATTTAAAGTTCGCCCGCTGATCCTTTGTTTTGCACCTGCTTAGGGATTATTCCTCCATCTAGTAATCTCTCGCATCACCGAGGCCTACCAACGAACACAAACCTGCCACGTGGTTGCAGCGTCCTCTGCAGAAATCGCCCGGACGTCCCAAGAAAAGCAAAAAGTACAGCTTTGTATTCGAAGCACTGCGTGACCTGTTTCCTTTCGTTGCTTTTTGTCCTCCATGACTAGGCCATCACTGTACCCATACTACGACCCCCGGTCGTCGCGACGGGTGGCCCTCATCACTGCGGCCAACTCGGATGTCGGCCATCTTACTGTCCTCAAATTGTACTTGCATGGCTACGTCATCTACTTGGCCGGCCGCCTGCGATCCCGATGCATGAAGACCATCAAGGAGATCCGAGAGACAGCAGACGACGTTTACTTGTCGTGGGACCAGGAAACACGCAAATCACGTACGCTAGGCGAGTTGCTATACTTGGAGGTTGACTTTTCGCTGCTCGACTCGGTCATGGTGGCGGCGTCCCGACTTCGCTATCTTGAGTCGTCGCTTTGTCTTCTAATCCACAACGCTGGCGTCACGGCGCAGCCATACTCGGTTACTCCTGACGGATTTGGGCTCCAGCTCCAGGCCAATTTTATCGCGCCCTTCCTTCTCACCCACAAGCTTCTACCGTTGCTTGAACGATTCGCCAACTCGCTGGCAGGTGAGAGCCCACGAGTGGTGTACCAGAGTTCCGTCGCGCACCGGCTTGCGTTCCGGTACTTCAACTTGAGCTCAGATCTCAACCACCGCCCCAACGTGGTTTTCACGTGGCTACGATATGCCCAAGGGAAGACGGCCGGGGTTCACTTCATGAAGATGCTCGCGCTTCGCAATCCACGCATTCTTTGCCTTTCCCAAGAGCCTGGATTTGTGATGAACCCGACATATTTTGTTTACTGGACCCGGCTCCCGATCGTTGGGATATTGTTCTGGTGCTTCTTCCAGATCTTCGGGTTTTTCTTTGGCGTGACTGTGGAGCAGGCGGCCGACTCGCTAATTTACGCTGCCTTGGATCTTTCCATAAGGCCAGAGCAATACAACGGTGCTCATTTGGGTCTCCGCGGATTGACTTCGCCGTCGCGTTCCGCCCAAAACATGGACTATGCCGCCCGCTCATGGATCTGGACCGTTCACCAGCTCAGCAAACGTCACATTGACGTATAATGAAAGTATCGAGGATGAGAAATTGGTTCAAGCAGGAACGAGGGACGATGTTTTAGCAGAAACGGCCATAAATGTGCCATAATTGCCATAATAGCACTACTAATACATTCGCCCAACAGGCCTCCCCCTCTATTGCATCCCACGATGTAGTGGCATTCGTCAGTAGCTTTTTATTCTTTGGGTTTCAATACTAACTCGCGCTAGCTGCACTTCTGGCCTCTCACAACTTGGCATCGTTGTCGACTCTCTCAATCACCACAGACGATGCACCTCCACCACCATTGCATACGCCAGCCACTCCCACCTTTCCGCCTTCCTGAGCCAACACAGACAACAAAGTCACCACAATTCTGGCACCTGAGCATCCGAGAGGATGGCCCAACGCCACGGCTCCACCGTAGACGTTTAACTTGTCCAGAGGCAAGTTGCAGAGCTTGGCGTTGGCAAGACCCACAACAGAAAACGCCTCGTTCAACTCGTAGAAGTCAACATCGTCGTAGGACGCACGCGCATGCTTCAAGGCCTTGGGAATCGCAAGAGCGGGCGCAATAGTGAAGTCGATAGGGTCACGAGCTGCTTCACCCCAACCGCGGATCTTAGCCAAGGGCTTCAAGCCCAACTGCTTGACTTTGCTTTCAGACACCAAAATCAAAGCCGCGCCACCGTCGTTCAACTTAGACGCGTTGGGGCCAGTAACAGTGCCGTTCTCCTTCTGGAACACAGTGCGGGCCTTTTGCATACGGCCTTCGTCGTAGTTTTTGTGCTCCTCGTCCACGGAGACAACGACGTCGGGCTTGCCACGCACTCCCTTGATGGTGACAGGTGCGATCTCGCTAGCGAACTTGCCTTCCTTGTCTGCCTTCTGGGCTTTGAGGTACGAGTTTTTGGCAAACTCGTCCTGGTCAGCACGGGTGATGCCGTGGTCAGCAGCGCACTTCTCGGCAGCCACACCCATCAACTTGTTCTCGTAAACGTCCAATAAGCCGTCCTTCTGCACTCCGTCGACGATGGTGGCATCGCCATAACGAGCACCAGAACGGGCCAGCGGCAAGTAGTACGGCGTGTTCGACATGGACTCTGCACCACCCACGACAACAATCTCGGCGGTTCCCGTCAAGATGGTCTGGGCACCCAAAATGAGGGCCTTCATGCCCGAGGCACACACCTTGTTAATGGTGGAGGCCACCACCGAGTTGGAGAGGCCAGCCTTGAGTGCGACCTGACGCGCAGGCGCCTGGCCGACGTTGGCCTGCAAAACGCCACCGAAGATGATCTCCTCAACATCCTCGGGTTTGATCTGGGGCACTTTTTCAAGAGCAGCCTTGACGGCGTGGGCACCAAGATCGGAATAAGTGAGCGAGCTCAATGTGCCCTGGAACGAGCCAATGGGCGTTCTTGCTGAAGATACGATATACACAGACATGAAACTTCGACTTTGTGTGAGTACGACGCCAGAAGAAAAGTGGTAGGTAGTCGCGAGTTGAGTCGCTATACGAGCGCGCGGGCTACAGACGAGAAGTACGAAGAAGCCGAGGAGCTCACGGCAGAAACCGAGGCTGAGCGGCGAAAATAAATCGAGATGGAACACGACAGGACGGGGGTATTTAAATACTTAAATTTTTTTTTGCCAAAAGCGCCGATCATGGCCAGGCGGGCAAAATGCTCTAGGACGGTAGCTGGCGCCATGGGTTTCAGACGAGAACAAAAGCCAAGTGCGGCCGCTGAACCGCCACAGTCTCCGCGCCTGGCCAGGCTTCTCCGGCTCTGTAGTGCCTCCATGGTGCCTTTAGAAGGCACGGATGTTTTCTGTTGGGTAGCCTCTAGGAGGTACGGATGCGTGATATTGGGAGGTACGGGTGCTTCACCAAGGAGGTACGGGTGTCATGATCAGCACCTTCTCATGGCCCCGCGCACGTGACATTCGTTTCGTTGCTGTCATCATGTTTCGTCTCCGTCCTGTGTCAGCAATCTTCCCTCGCTCGTGTATATTACCGCGGCGTCTGCTTACGTCCAGTTTCACCAACAGTATCTTTTCTCGCAAAATGGCAACACCGCTTCCTCAGACCCCCCAGGACAAGGCCGCATACGACAACCACCCAATCTTAAGCAAGATCCCCAGAATTTTCCGGCCCTACACTACGCAGTTCATCAATGCGCCGGTAACTCATGTGACCAGCTTTTTGCTCCTCCACGAGCTCACCGCCATTCTTCCGCTCATTGGAATTTGGTACATTTTGCACAAGCACCATGACTTGTTCATGGCGGCGTCCATTGATTTGCCAGGCTGGGCAGTTGAGAAAGGAACCAAGGCAATTGATAGTGCCATGGAGAAGTGGGACTTTGGAAACTATTCCATGAACGATAAGGTGAAGTTCATCATGGAAGGTGCGTACGCCTATGTGATTGTGAAAGCATTATTTCCGTTGCGCCTCGCTTTCAGTCTCTTGGGAATGCCGTTTTTTGCTCGCTGGGTTGTTATTCCATTTTTGAATTTGTTCAAAAGAGGAAAAAAGACACCCAAGACCCCCAGTCCTCCGGAGCCATTGAAGGTGGAGCTGCCCAGGCAGCACGATCCCAAAAAACTCGACAACCCCAGATTGTAAAGACGAGAATGATAGCAGGAGGAGGAAAATCAAAGAGCAAAGAAAAATCCCGGGGAAAGATATAACGATGTGGAAGTCCCGATGTAGTGGCCCCGATGTTTGCTGGCCAATAGTTTAATGAATGACGAGGTTCCAAAAGAAACTACTAGGTGGGGTCTATCCAACAACGGAAAAAGTTTTTGTCAATTCAAGAGAAATAAAATTCTTTGTTTCTGTTTATTCGTAAGCTTCGTTGCGGGCTAGTCTAATGAGACCCGCATCTCGTGCTCCAGGATCGGCGTAAAGTCGTCGAGCGAAGAGCCGCGCGTTAATTTCAACCGTGAGTATGCAAATTCGGGGATCATGGTCTTGTTGAGTTGCGGCGACACCGACAACTCGCGGTCATCGAAGTCAAAGAGCTCAGGAAGCTCTCTCACATCGGGCTGATTAGAGTACAATTGGTAGTTGGCGTTGCTCTGGTTGGGGTTGTGCGATGACGAGTTGTTGTAAAACTGCTGGCTGAAGAGCTTGCGGTAGTTAGGCAACTTTGTGTTTTCCTGGCGCAACTCGTCAAAGTAGGGGTCGGCCAACGCTTCAATGCAAGAAATACGGTCCACTGGAGAGTACTCCAACACACGAACAAAGAACTGAATGCAGTCGTTGGGCATTTTCTTAAAGATTTTGGTCAACGGAATGGGTTTGATCTGTGGAAACTTGTACTCAGTGTAGTTGGGGTTCATACACTTGATTTGCTCACGCGATGGCGTGCCCAAAATCTTGATGATCTCCACAAGCTGGTCAACTCCAGATTCGCCAGGGAAAAGTGGCTGACCAACAATGAGCTCAGCCATCACACATCCTGCCGACCATACGTCAATTTTCGTTGTATAATTCGTGGCGCCGAAAATCAACTCCGGAGCACGGTAGTACCGCGAGCAAATGTAGGACACGTTGGGTTCAGCAGGATTGAGGATCTTGGCCGATCCAAAGTCGCACAACTTCAAGACACCAGTCTCGGGATTCGTGAGCAAGTTCTGCGGTTTGATATCTCGGTGACAGATGCCTTGAGAGTGAATGTAATTGAGCGCCCGGAACATCTGGTATGTGTACAATTTCACCTCCAACGAGGGCATCGACAACCTCTTTGAGACGTAGTAATGCAGAGTCTTGTACAACGTTTCTGGGACGAACTCAAGGATGAGGTTGAGATACAACTCGTTCTTTTCATTGTTCGTGTAGAAAAAGTACTTCAAATCAACAATGTTGCGGTGGTGGGCTAACTTCATGATCTGGAGCTCTCTGTTCTTGAAACGCTTGTCTTGAAGCACCCGCTTGATGGCGGCAATCTCGTTGCTGGGCAACAATTGCGTTTGGAACACAACTCCAAAGGAGCCGTGGCCAACCATTTGTGACTGGGTGTATTGGATCTGTTCAGAATGGCCAGTGTGGCCGTTGTTGACGGTTTCCGTTACAACATCTATTTTGGACATGTTAGTACTCGTGTGAAAGTCAAGCTAGACTGCGATCGCCAGATATGGGTTGTGGAATGGTGGATGGCCGATAAAGGAAAGTGGGGGGTGGTCGAAGAAACTTGGGGTAACTGATGATCTCGGGGCTGAAGTAAACAGGCACACAAAACACCAGAAGCACGGGAATAGAGCGGAAATTGCGGCAGGCGTTCAAGCTTGTCACTCTTGGAAATTTTATCTCCGGGATAATTCGTGCACTATTCTTGGGAAATAATCCGTAGCGAACAAATTGAGCCAGAGGTAAATTTGCAGGAAAAAACTAGTCTTAAGAACGCACTGCGCGGCCCACTGAGGGTCACGCCGCGACAGGAAATTGACGCGCGCACTACCTGAATTTGGGAGCACAGACTGGAGGGGTCAGCGGAGGATGAGTGCGGGAGAAAAGCCCGCATTTCCTGCCATTTCTCGCGGTAGTGACGTCTGTGTTGAAGCTCTCCCGTGCCTGGTGTTTGGACCTCTGTGGTCCGGATCCTGTGTCTGTGTGCGACCCCGCAAAGTTTCGCCAGGTTGCGTTTTTTCTGGCGCGGGGCTTCCGCTATACAGTATACCGCATGCTCGGTGCATTAACTTGGTTCCAATAGGTGGAATCCACTCAGGGCACATTCTTTAAGGTTTGCAATATCTGGGAATACTGGAGGTGGCGCACATCGGTGTGGGTGTAAATAACTGCATCGGGATGGATCGTTTCTGGATTGGGGGGTTATTTTCCTCTCTCTCGGGGGATGTCTTGGTCTGGATCGGCGATCGGAAAAATAGAAAAGTAAACAAGAAAATACATACCAATTTGGTGGCTCATGCGACGGCCCGCAACGTCTCTGTTTCTCATAAGGTTGTTCATGGCACCACGAGCAGTGGTCATTGTCAGTTGTGTTTGGTCGTAGGATGCTGTGCGTTGGAGATTGTTGCTGGTGAGCGAGAATCTCCGTTTGGGCAAAATCATGTCCTTGAGTTTTCCGGAAATAGATCCTCCGCGCCCCATGCTGTCGGAGTTGCCAGAGTTGCCCGAGCCGACCGTCCGCACAGAATTCTGCCGGGGGCGGGCGTTGGCGCCGCTATCGATGGTGCGGATGCTATCTTTTCGACTGGTGCTGAGGGTGTACGCGGGGGGCGAAGGCCGGTAGTTGGTCACGTTTTCTTTTGCAACCAGCGGAGATGCTGACGTGTCCTTTTTGTACGCATTAACGGCGGCGATGCTGTTGTTTCTGGTGGCAGGATTGGAGTCAGACTCGTCGAGGTATTGAGGAAGCAGATCCGACGAAAAGGGGTCCTTGAACGTGAAGGAGCCAAACTTGGGGGCCACAGGTCGCGTGCTGTCCTTTTCTGGCTCATGCTGCGTGTCGTGCTTCAATTGCTGGCGGTGCTGTCTGAGTTGCTGACGTCTGGAGTCCATCTCCTCGTGACGGGTGCCCCACTTGTCGGCCAAAAGCAGACTTCTTTCCTCTCTCTGGGCGCGGCGCTGATGCAAAAGCTCGTCGACGGCGGCAGCTTTTTTCTCTCTGTACTCCGCCTTCGCTTCTGCCTTTTTTTCTTTGTATTCTTGTTTGGTGTCGTCCCGGGCCGCCTTGACCTCGGCTTTGCGAGCCCGGCGTTCTTCTTTTTTGTCCTTGGTGGACTTGGGTTTTTCTGTCACTGTCACTTCTCCAGTTTCGAGGTTCATCTCCGTCATGTAGGTTTTGCGTTTGCCTTTATTTGCTTTGGCATAGATAGGCTTGTGGCCAATCATGGCTTTTATTTGTGGCGTCAGGTAGTCGTAGTTGTGAATATAGCATGGCACCCATTTGCGAACTTCAAAACGCTTTTCTAACTCCTCGTAGTCTAGGGCACGAATGAAGTCTTCGTCGTTGATCGGTCCAGGACTGGACGGCTGCAAGGCCATGGCGGGCTTTTGGATGTGTTTTCTGAGTAACATGAATATAAATAGGATGCAAAATTTGGGTAGTAAGTGACGACTTCTACCTTGGACAAACAGAAAGAAAGTAGTTAGCTTTGGATCTATAGAGAGACCGCACAATGCAGAATTCGTGAGGTAGTGACGCATTGCGCGGGAGGGGAGCAGAGCCGCTTCCCAATCGGGAAGGAGATGTGGGGAGCGCGCATCCCAAGAATGGCAGGCCGTTATTCCTTTCCCTATAGGGCAGGCGCAGAAGCTTCAGAAAAGAGATTCAGATGGAAGAGCGAGATTTTTATTTCTTTCCCCATTTTTTTGACGAGTGTTGGACAACGTTGTCTGCGATATCTAGGGTTTTCATCAGGGCGGTTGTTTCGTTTTCGCGAGCGAATAAGCGATGTACGTCAAATTGTATCCAGCGACCTGCTCGTAGTGCCAAGCAGGTAACATTCTGAGAGGTGTCCCGTGCAGGAATCGAGCGGCGCTATTTGGTGTGTCTTTCGAGGGCCCTAGAGTCCAGAAAATTGACGTGGACGGTAGCCAAGAGCCATGCAAATTTAAGCTTTGTCAGTGATGGAAACGCGGCAAGCTCGCCCAACAAGGCGTGACTGGCGCGCGCCTTGGTTCATCTCCTCTAAAAACAGAGTAGAGGTTCTCCAAGCGGGATGTGACTAGAAGCTCCGATCTGGTAGTTGAGAACGTGCCAACGAGAAGAAAGTCGAGATTTCTGAGAATCTTGAAGTTTGTTCCGTATCATCTCGACGTCATCTCCTCATCTCCAGACTGCATCATCTTATCCCGCGCCAGATCTCTCGGAGTGATTGCTGAGCAATCTCCGTTATAGTACGACTGCCTTGCGCCATTACTCATGGAAGCCCATGAGAGGAGCATCACGCTTGGTGACCCACGCAGCAATTAGGAAAGCACTCTGACAACACAGACTAGTTGCGAAGGCTCAGAACCCCGGGTTACCAACGCTGTATCCAAAGATGATGTCATTCTTGCACAGTGAGCACAACGAAAAAGCAAGAACACCCAACGCAAGCGAATTCGAATTGTCGGTGGAGCAGCTTGGATTTTCCTCTGATTTGAGTCCTGGGAATCATAGTGCACCGCTGTGGCCGGGAAAGCCTGTCACGTAGCTGTTAAGCTGGCAGCATGCGACAGAAAGCCCAGTGCTTCCATTGTTGCAATACAGAGTTTCCAAAGACGATGATCTTTGTTGTCGGCGGACAACCACCAATGCTTGTAGAAGCTCAACATCGAGGCCTTTCATCTGGCCGCAGTGATATCTTCATGCCCTGTGCAAACGACGTCCGAAAGTAGGTAAGCCATCGCAGTGCAAGCACATATGCATCACAGTGCAAGCACATTACCAAGTGTAAGCTGCGAATAATGCCGTGTGGATACTGGCGTAACTTGAAACACCGACTGTTTCCTCAATCTCTCATCTCTTCCATCCTGAATGCCTTGGCCAACAATCAACACAGCGGTCGGCGCGGCCAACCTTCCTTTCAAGACTCATCTTCTCGTGTTTTCTCGAGCTGTGGATTAATTCTCACCTAGCTCCTCCAACTCCCGGTGGCGATAGTGTGTTAGCCTCGAGAAAACAGTTTTGACACGCTCATCATCGCACATTGGCAAGAGTTCCGCCACAGGACGCCGAGGAAACCTGTGGTAGGTGAATTTTGTGAAATGCAAGGTCGGGTCCGCCAACTCTGGCCAGTACGTTTCGTTGAACTCGTTTGCAACGTCCGGCGTGCCAAACAGTTCAAACGTACCCAGCAACAACACGAGATCGTTGAGTTCTGGGCTCGGGGCATCCAGATTCTTCACTTGATTTGCAGGACGGCCATCCCGAGAGTACAAAAAGCTGATCACTATGCCGAGCGACCAAAGATCGACTTCGTTACCGTAGTCTGCCTTCCCCAAGCAGAGCTCGGGCGCCTTGTAGTAGCCCAGGCTGATATCTGTGAACTTCCGTGCGGGTGGCTCGTTCGAAGGAGGAGCTGATTCATCGTAGGAGATGCCAAAATCGGCAATTGCCGGTGTGAAATTCTCAAAGTTCGTGACAAGAATGTTGGCGGGCTTGATATCGCGGTGTATGACGCGGTTGGCGTGAATGTAGGCTAGGCCGTCGAGGAGTCCGGCGACAATCTGCCGCAGAACGTGGGCCGGCGTTCTGTTTTCAGTCACATGTGTTGGTGGGGCCAGGCCCGTCAAGTCGAACTTCGTGCGCTGTCGTTGAAAATGGGCAACCACGGCATCGAGAGAGGCTGCGTAGAATGGCATAACAATAATATGATCCTCGCCCGTCTCGTAAAAGTCAAGCATCGGCACGACGTTTCTGTGCTTGAGTTTTCGTAGTAGCCTGACCTCACGGCGCACGTCGTGGGGGGCTCGGAGGAAATCGGGATCCACGACCTTGAGCGCAACCACCCCGGAGGGCCCCGTTGCGCGGTACACGTCGCAGAACGGGCCGCTGTAGATGGATTCGTGGCGGGTGTAAGCCATGGCATCACGTGCGCAAGAGCTGCGAGCAGATACTCCCAGCCACGTGATGTTTAGCACGTGATACATAGCACGTGTGCACTTCATGCCGCTAGCGGCGCTTCCCGCCGCCGCCCTCGGCACCGTGGCGCTTCACGGCGCCCGTCGCCCCTACGGTGATGTCAATATCCTCCATGTGGATGCGCCGCCGTGGGTACCGCACGCCCAAACCCTGGAATGCGTTCTCACACACCTTGGGAGGCTCAGTAAAGAGAGGATGTACTAAAGCGGCATCGGCGGTGATTCTGGTGCACGGGTCGTAAGCCAACAATGACGCCAACAACGCAAGACTCTGACGATTGCGGCCGCCGATTGTTTTATACCACGAGGCTAGTCCCGGATTGTACCGAGTTGCTGTGGGCAGCATAAAATGCTGTTGGACGGCGTAGTAGTCGGGATATTTCGGAAGAGACGGCCACGTCTCAGGAGTGGGCGTGCCCAAAATCTCGAAAATTTTCTGGAGCTGGTTTTTCTGGAACGGAATTTGCTTTTTGTTCAGCATGTCGATTTTGGCCTCCTCGCCTTTGAAAATGGGCCGGAGCGACTGAAGCTCCGCAAGAATACATCCTACGGCCCACAAGTCGATGGCCGGCAGATAGTGACGGGCTCCTAGTAGAAGTTCGGGGGCTCGGTACCAGATGGTGACCACCACTTTATCGCCAGTGTAGAAACTTTGAAGCGGATTGTTGAATTTTCGTGCCAAGCCTAAGTCGCCGATTTTCACCACGCCGTCGCCCAGTACCATGATATTGGCAGGTTTCAAGTCTCGGTGTACAATCCAGTTCTTGTGAAGGTAGGTGACACCATTGAGAACCTGCCAGATCAACAGCTTCACCGCCTGCTCAGACATGGGTTTCACGTCCGGATGCAGATGGTAGTGGATGATCTGAAGAAGGTCGTGCTCAAAAAACTCGAACACCATGTAGATCAGCTTGTTCTCCAAGATGATTTCCGTGAGCCGGGTGATGTTACGGTGATGAAGCTCTCGACAAAGCGACATTTCTCGTATCGCCGATTGCGAGATTCCCGTGTAGTGTACAATTTCATTACCGTTGATATCGTGGCCCTTGTTTCCGTGAAGCATGCCCAGCTTGGCAGCTGAGTGAGTCTCTGACTTGAACTTTTTGATGGCATAGTACTGTGGTTCATCGGACGCTGCACCGTTGAGATTGCTGGCGCCGTTGGTCACTGCCGAGTTGGTGACGTTGGCGTTGATTGGTGCAGACGGAGGTTCGGAGCCAGCACGTGCTCTGGGGTCCTCGCCATCTCCGTTTTCTCCCGAGTAGAGTTTGCTTCGCGCTTTGTAGACTTTGCCGTATGTTCCAGCTGCAATGTATCCGATGATGTGATACTTCAGTAATACCAGCTGGCGGGTCAGGTCCTTGCGGTTGCGATACGGGCCAATCGTTAGGATCAGCGCCGAGGCTAACATGGCCTGATGCGGGTTTGGCATGGATGCCATGATGCAAAATGGAAAGGTGAGTGCTGACGGTTGATGTTCGACTTCTGGTCAAGAGACTGCACACAAACTCCGATAGCGATTAACGGGAATAGGCGATTTTGGGCGAAGATGGAGATGAGGGTGAGGCGAAGTTGAAAATTGAAACTTAGAAATAGGTGTTTTGCTGCTGCCAAGACACAGAGGATTGCCGGTTTCACCTCGTGCTCTCCCGAGGTCAACTGGGGCCGTTTTACGATGTTTTCGCTGCAGAGTGTCTTCTGCAAGATTCAAGCAAAAAATCTCCCGCGCGGAAATTTGAAGCTGGAAAGTCATATTTACTGATATCGTCGAGTAGAGCGTACAGCAGTAGCGGGCAGGGAGGTGCTAGTATTAGGGCACTACAATGGTGGTGAAATTTAAATTCCTAGGGCAGAAGTAAAGTTCAATTTGCTGGTCATGGGAGCTCCTGAGCATAGACCAGTATGACAAATTTCGTATGCTTTCGCCCGAGATGACCAAAACCGTCACCAGCCTCTTTCTACTAGTTACCGGAGCCTGAAAATCTGTATATTTGTATTGTTCTCTCCATCGGCACCGCCGTTGTCCCATTTTATCCAGCCTCTTATCGCTCAAATATACTCTCTGTCGTCTACCTTTCCCTCCAACTCGTTACGGATCACCTCCATCTGACAGGTCTGGTCTTTCCAAATCTTTTCTTCCTCCTTCTTGTCAGTATCACGCTGGAACAACGTATCATCAGGACGACGGTAACTGCTTCCCAAACGATCCCACAACGTTGTGAACTGGCCATAGTTGTAGTTGAAGTACAAGTGATGCACAGTGTGACAGGCAGTGCCATTCACCACTGGATCATTGGACCAGTAGTTGCCGTCATGGATCATGACGGTCCAGAAGTTGACAAATGTAAACAAGAAAAGATAAAGCACCTTGTTAAGCGGGAACACCAACGGATAAACGTGGTAGGGCAAAGACTGAGCCCAGCCATCAACGGGATGGAAGGCGTGGGACGCAAAGGGCGTGCACACGATCCATTTGTGGTGGGGTTTGTGTAATCTCTTGTAAACAGCGGGCCAGTGCAACCACCTGTGAATCAAGTAGATGAGGCAGTCGGTGAAAAGAATGAACAGAGGCAACGACATCAACACGAATTTCCAGCCGCCAGTAGCCGGAGTAACATCGAGGTAAAGCTTGGAAAACCCACGCAATTCCAACAAGAAGAATGGCGCAGTAAGCGCCACCATGGTGGGAATTGCCGTCATGGCTCTGTGAATTTCCAACCGCATCTGGTTCTTCAAGTAACGAGGGTGGTTGAAGATTTTCTTGTCAAAAACAAAGACATACGAAAGCGATGCCACACTAAGATACAAAATCCAGCCGAAAAGAATGGTCACCGCGAGGATGGAGATGGCTTCTCTCACCAAGTTGCTGCGGCTCAAGAAGGAAGCATTGGTGAATTCAGTGGTGGAGAAAAATCGCGGAGGCACCTGGCCGTATATATCCGACTTGTCTTGGAACTTGGACAAGAATGCTCCCAACTTCTGCAAATTAGGGCTGGCCACCATGGTGGCATTTGGTAGGGTGTTGTGTAATTTGGAGTTGAAGAACTGGGCCACTGCACCATCTTTGGGAAGCACTGTTGCGTACGCCTTGTCGAGAAGGAAGGTGTCGAGAACCTCCAATACCAAATCCATGCTAAATGTTTGCTGTTGCAAAATTCTTGTTTAGTTGGATGGTTTCCGGTAGTATTATGTTTGGAGATCGAGCAGAGCGCGCCATGCGATGCCAATATAGGGAAGCGCACTAAACGACTAAACGAGGTGGTCCGATCGGCATCGGCTCATGAAAACAAACAAGGGCTAAAATCAGGGGACGTGGATTTTATGATTTTTGCTACTTCTGGCCGAGCCAGACCCTTTGGATGAGTTTTCCGGATGGCCCGAGCCGATTCGGAGAAGTCACGTGAATGCCGGGGTTCCACGTGCAACTGGCAGCCCCTGCAAGGTCTCCCAATTTCCGGGGGAGGAAAATCCTGCCACATGATACATGCTCACCTGACAAATCGCACGACACTGTATGGCGCCACGCTGTCGTGGTGGGGCCATCATGAACCAGATCACGTGACCCTTCCGGGTAGCAAGCGCGAGGAAACGACGCATACGACGGTCGCTATGTAAGCGAACATTGCATTTAAGGTATTAACCGATTGTTGCAAAATCGTTGGGCTATGTTTTCTAGTTTCTGTAACAAAACAGTAAGGCATCTACAGAGTGCAATAAAACATTAAGATCGTGGTTTTATACAGCCGACTTCTCGAGGGTCTCGACGGGCGCATCGTCGTCTCCACGATGATCCAACGCATTCCATTCAACCTCCTTCTTGTTGTAGTGATTAAAACACAACCAGAAAAGAACACCGGCAATAAAACACGCCACTGCCAAGCCGGTGTACGTCCATACCAACTTGGGGTTCTTTGACGTGGGTGCAAGTGCGATACCAATAGCAGAGCCTCCGGCGTTGGTGAGCAAAAACAACGACATGATGAACGATTTCATAGACGCTGGCGCTTTTGTGTAGGCATATTCAAGACCGGTGATGGACGCCAAAATCTCCGACAATCCAATCAATACGTACGCGGGAGTCTGGATCGCGATATGGACGTGGTTGGGAACAGTCTTGAATTCCGCCGCACACTCTTTAGGGAAGTCATAGCAAGGTCCCGCCTGGTAGATGAAGTGCTGCAATACACCGGCATAAACCATGGCGGCAGCGCCAAACATGAATCCCCAGGAGATTCTCGTGATTGCCCTGAACGGTGTGAACTTTCTGATGAATGGATACACGAACCGTTCACACACGGGGATGAATACAATGATGGTCAATGCATTGATGGCCTGCAACATGTCGTTGGGCAATCCGTGGAGTTCCATCTGACCTGCCTGCGACACAAAGTTGTTGATCATCTGGCCATACACCACCCAGTAGATCGGGTAGAACACAAAGACTTTACAGGCGTGAATCGCACGTGAGACTTCGTCAACAAATTTCTCAGGCCAAGGAAATTCCTTTTCTGGATGCAAAGAAGGACGAGCGGCGTCAAAGCTAAACCGGTTGGTCAAGGCGAGATATACGCAGCGGAACGACTTGGAGATAACCTTGTCAGAAACAGGGGTCTTGACATATTTGTTTCTGCCAAGGAAGAGCACAACTGGTGCTATAGTGAAAAAACACAACGGAAGCAAAAACGCTGCCCAGAAGTTGACGTGCATCTCAAGTGACGTCGTAGCGAGCACCGATAACGAGCCAACATTGATCATGAGGTAAAAGAACATGAAGACATTTTGTACGGTGACATTTGGATCCTGTACCACCTTTTCTCCAGATTTAAGTACCTTAATTATTGGCTTGGTTTTGGGTACCTGGTCGGCGATCAACGGCGAGACGTTCGACTTGACACCTCCAGTGCCAAGGCCAATTATAATGACGGCGGCAATGAATCCACCTAGCGATACGTTGTGCGACGCCACAGAAGGTAATGAAGTGATGAACAAAACGAAAATTCCCACGAAATAGACGCCGCAGAAAACACAGATTGTCTTGTACTTGCCAAGGTAGGTGTCGGCGATCCACGCACCAAACACCGGAGTGACGTAGCACCAAAACTGCCAAAAATACGACAACGCCGTAGCACCCTGGTTCTTCAAGTTAAGCACACCATGGGGCTTATCGGAGGGTGAATTTTGCATGTAGTTTTGGAACGGCGTCGAAAGCCCATAGTAGGAAAACCGCTCGGCGAGTTCCACTATAGCGACGAGCCAACAACTGAAGGGGATTTTTTCCGACACGTGGCGTAACGTGGCCATTTCTTCTTCGGTTGGTTCACGGCCGTCATCCGAAATAGGCTCCGACAACACATCTGTGGCGATGTCATCGACACTGGGCAGGGTGGTTTTCTCAATCAGCATTGTCAAGCGAATATTGCAAAAACAAGTCCAGAAAAATAAAACATACTTCAGGCACCATCGCCGCCTTAAATTCTCTCCCAATACTTTCTCCCTGATTATCTGTCGTTTTCAAATTCTCGGCATTCTTCATTTATCCTCTGGCAGTGCAGAACGTTGCAGCAAGTCTCGCACGGCTTTCGGTCTTGGCAATACGACTGGCTCGACAAGGGACAGGATGCAACATAATGGCACATGGTGTATCAGATGCGCAAGTTGCGTTAGCACAATGAAAAAGTATGAAAATCATCGCCAATATGGAAACATACCGCAGCCTTCGTTGATGCGGTTTACTTCCTCACTTGTCCTTGCGCAGGAAAAACCTGTCAAATCTACGGCGAAACTCAGGCTCGGCAGAAAAGAGACGGCAGACAACACGCGGAAAATTCGCGGGGTGGCCGAAGAACTCCGTCAAGCAGATAGAGCAAAACCGCGGGCTTGGCGTGGTGTTCAACACCTTAGATTAGCTCCAGTGTAGAAAAACGCCGTGTGTTGTTGTGCACCTACTATTGCCTAGATAGCCAGTGAGCCGCATTGTCTCCTCGTCCTTGTTAATGTGACCCAGGCGTCAGCCTCTTCTGGCATTGTTCCGGAGGTACGGGCCTTGTATAAGACTGAGTCACGAAAAGCAGGAGATAACCCGAATTTGACCAGATCGGGGAATACGCTCTCTGTGGTGGTGAGCGATTTCGTCTCGGCACGATGAAGTTGAGTGTGCAGATCGGCGTGATTCAGGCCAGATCTTGCACTTGGCGCTTTGTTGAATCTCCTGGAAGGCCACGGCGCCAGGACAGGAGATTTCGGGATTTGTAGCAAAGAATAGTAGCGGAATCGTCGTCAGGTGGATTTCACTGGAGACATCCAGTGCTAACAAACGGAGTGCTGTCACCATTTCGGTGGCCTTGCCTTGGCTGCAGGTTTGGAAGCGCTATTTTATCCAAATCAAGATTACATGCACATGAGGAAATTCTACACAATGACATTACCGCCACGGGGTTACCACTTGGCGATCCGGGATGTACGGGTGCCAGCTTGCAACTTGTGCAAACGCTGCCTGGATCGTGGTGTACGGGTGCCACATTGCGATTACACCAGATTTGGACTGGTATATGGTTTTGGAGGCTTGGGTAGTAGAGCACAATACGGCGAAAAATATGAATCCTGAAGCTACGGTGTTGACGTGGTTGATCCTCGCGTCGACTCTTTCTCATGAGGGCCGGTCGAGACTCAAAACACAAACTACGGGCGCTTTCACTGTTCTGAACGTTTCATTTTTATTCCCATCATTAATGCACATAAGTAATGGCCACATTACCGGAAGCCGCAAGTGCCTCAATCGTGTCCTTTGCCTGTTACCCACGCCTTGTCTTTATTTACATTAGACAGACTCGGCGATGGCCACAGGTCGTTGGTTGATTTTCTCGAAATTGATGGCACTGAGGATTTTCTTGCCTCCCAACGCAATCAATTTGTCGGCCATCCGGCGGCCAGCCTCCTCGGCCTCGGCTTTGTTGACAACCTTGCCGGTAACCTCGGCCTCCACACTTTCGGAACCGTCGGGACTCACGATAACTCCCTTGAAGTGGAGAATGCAAGTTTTTTCGTCATATGACGTGTGGACACCCAAAGGCACTGAGCATCCGCCTTCGAGAATACGCATCATCGCACGTTCAGCAATGCAGCGATATGAGGTGGGAAGATGCTCAATCTGCAGAAGTAGGCGGAGAGTAATGAGATCGTCTTTGCGGATTTCAATTCCCAAAGCACCCTGGCCAACTGCGTAGAACATATCTGGAGCATCGAGGCACGCGGTGATTCTTTTGTCGAGACCAAGACGGATCAATCCGGCAGCAGCCAATATGAGACACGTGTAAGGCGAATCCTCGGCATCAAGCTTACACAAACGCGTGGCGATGTTACCCCTGACGTCCTGGAATTCTAGATGGGGGTAGTTTTTTAGGAGCTGGGCCAGCCGGCGAATGGAGGATGTTCCCACCACTGCACCCGGCGGCAAGTCCTTGAGCGAGCGATAAGACAAGCCTTTTTTCATGACCAACGCATCACGTGGGTCTTCTCTTTTCGTGATGCACCCCAACTCAAATTCGTCGGGGAGGTTGGTTGGCATGTCTTTCAAGGAATGCACAATCAAGTCCAATTTGGGATAATCGCCCACAGGCTCCAATAATAGAATTTCGAGCTCTTTTGTCCACAACAGCTTGCCGCCAAACGAGTAGAGCGGCTTCAGCTGGACCTTATCGCCCAAGGTGCTGAGTGCCAAAATCAGGCAGTCTATGTGAGGAAATTTATGCTGGATTAATGCCTTGATGGTTTCGGACTGCACCACTGCCAATTTCAGTTTCCTGCCTCCAATTTGGATGTGGTTATTGGGCACCTCAAGGGTCATGGGATGGGGCATGAGAAAATGGTAGTTGGTGGGGATCGTGTGAGGTGGAATTCAAGTAAAAAAAAAAAAGACACAACTGGCCAGCAAAACAGGACCTGCTAGCGACTGTAACTCCGGTGTAAATAATAAATTAGGGAGGGGGTGTTCAGTTTTCTAGTTTGCTGGGGGTAAACAATTTTTTTTTCCGTTGATAGGTCGCCTGAGAAAATGATCTTACGGGAACGATGCAGGTTTTATATCCAAAGCGAGCTCGGCGCACTGGATGCGATTTTCCTCGAATGAGAGTGCGCAGATTATTCATCCGCCAGTGACACATGTATAAGTTTCAGAGAGAAAAGTTTGGGAAATTTGCCAGCTGCGATGAATGATTTCAAGATCAATAATCCTAGATGGTTCTCCGATTCGGTCTCGCTCGGATGTATTTGCCTAATCAGGTAGGGCCGTGCGATTTGCATGTGTTAGATAGAGTGAGCCTTCCCAGACATCATTGACACCGTCTCCATTGGGTAGATTCGTCAGCGAAATGGGCCAGCCAGAAAAAGAAAAAATGTAGTTAAATCTGTCAGTGAAGAGAATTCAGGAAGCTGGTGGTATTTCGATTTGGATTTTCGGTCTTGCCTTTTAGATTTACGTCCATTGCCGTCTACTTTCGTCTCGTTTCTTTTGCTGTGCCGTCCTGTCAAAAACCAAGATATGCCGTCGTCGCAATCTCAAGGAACACAGCTCTTACACCGAATTAGGGCCCATTCTTCTACTTCGGAACCCCACATCGCACTTGCCCCGCTTTTTCTTCATCTCGTGCAATCTCCTTCTCCTTTAACTTTTCCTGCATACACCGACTGTGGGGTCGGGTGCCGATTCAGCCGTGAATTGTAGCTTTCGTCTACTCGCTTTCCAGGTCCATAGATGTCACGCTCGCCTCGCTACTGCCATCTATGTCGCTCAAACTGTGTGTGCAGTCGGGATCTTGACCTGTGCCAGCGCTTAGGAGATCGAGTTTGCTCTCCAATTCCATTAGTTTAGCCATGACATCGAGCATGCTCTTTTTCGCAGACAGCGTGCGTACCTGGGGCCGGGAGTCTTTATTATCACGCGAGCGTAATTTGGCAAGTCCGTACTTTTTCCCGAAAAAGTTGTCCATGAAAATCAGGTCAAGCAGCTCGCTTCGGAACCCGGGAAGGGTGTTTTGCAGTTTCTGGGGAATGAGCTGGTTTCGGGTTGCACCAGCAAATCGAAGGTTCTCCGTCAATTTGCCAGGTAACTGCGAGTTTCGGCGAGAAGATGGCCCTTGGACCGTACTGACGTCACTGTCTTCATCCTGCTGCCACGCCAAAATGAGGTCCAGATCGCTGTAGAAATCGTCTTCCTTGTTGAGGAACGTGAAGTTTTTGAGGTCTCTTCTCTGCTTGTGTGTGATGTTTTTGTTGCGTTTGATAATTAGTTCGTAAGCATAAAGCAACACCACAATTGGAAACTTGAATAGATTGACAATCGCCGTGAAGAACCTGAGAAATCCGTTATTGGAACCGCTCCAATTGAGCGATGCAGCTTTCAAGTAAATGATCAAGTTGGTCGTTTTCAAGTATTCAAACTCTAGCTTGTTAGTCTGACTCACTTCGGAAAACACATTGCTCAATACGATAGCAAGAATAGTGGCTACAATGAACTGGATCAAGAAGAGGTACGCAAGCTGAATCGCCCGGCCCAAGTCGTTGTACGAATCCCAGTTATCCCACACCGCTGGAGTGAATCCAAAAAACAATTTCAACATCGAAAACGCCACCTCGTAAGTTGAGAGGTCGATTGTGATGGTGATGAAGCAAAGGAAAAAGCCAAAGATGAGCGACACAAACAAGCAAAACATGGCAATCATATTGAGTGACATCTTCTTGAACGACACGATCATCATGTTGAAAAATTCGTAGTTGTTGAACACTGACAACATCCGAGGAAAGAGTAAAATGGATATCAAGCTGAAGAAGCTGTAGTATGTTTCGGCACTCACGCGGTTCACCTGCAACAAGATACGCAACACAAAGGCAACATCGATCATCACGGTGATAATGATGTCAATATGCACCCAGATGATCTTTTTCAAGAACTTGTACTCGATGTGAAGTAGACGCTGGAGGAGGTCGAAATTGAAACTGAGTGCAAGTAGCCAGAACAACACAGAAAATGCAGTGCCAGGAATAGAATTGTCGCCTGGCAGCGTCTTGTGTTTGTGTTTGAGAACGAGCAAAAAGAACAAAACTGTGAGAAACGCATACTTCATGTTGATCACGAGCGACTGATACTTGGGCACGGTGTGTGCCCTTTCAGCCATGTTGTGGATGGACACCCGGTTGAATCGATAGTTGACCACGTTCTTTTCGCCATCCACGGCTTCTGCTTCCTCCAGTGTTAAAGACAACTCCTCCTCTTTATCCATGTAGAGATGGTCCCTGACAATGAGCTCGCCATTATATATTCTGTCGAGAATGGAAACAATGACCGGTTGTGAGAGAAGCCTTTTAGACTTGGAAAGAACCGACAACTCGAGGGTATTAAATGAGTCGAGGTGCTTCGTGTTCTTGAGAATTTCGTTCTCCTGGCCATGGCTCAGCATCGGGTTTAAAAAGAGCATGTTGATGCGGTCGACTGATCTGTACTCACGTAGCATACGTATCGCCAAGATCTCGCACATGGTGGCTTTGGTCTGGAGCAAATCAAACATTATCAAGTTGTTTTCCGACTGGATGAGGTACTCGTAACGAAGAAGAAGTAGCACGTAGAAAAGTTGCGGAGATAACAGCGATCCAGAATCTGAGACAGACATCAATGGCCTGAGTGTATCGCCGATACCACCGCCTGCAAGCAGCAGAAGATGGCTTCTAGTGCCAATGCCGATAACCTTCTCCACTAATGGCTTAACGATGGAAAGTTTAACTTCGGGACTTTTGAGCTGCTCGTACTTTAGCGATATGTTGACCTCCTTATTGAGAAGCTTCTGGAGCCGGAAATAGAGGTATTTGAATTCCGTGTAGGTTGAGACCCTGGCATTCAGCCTGACATGCCCTAGGTCGTGGTTGCGGCTCGGTAGCCGGTACCTGTACATCGAAGAAATGTGTTTTGGTAGTATATATTGCAGAAAACGAGCCTAAGTACGATTTTTGCGTGTGTTGTGTATGGGGCCAGGATTAGTGTAGAGGTGGGGTTGGTGATCTTGATCCGCGTCGCATCAACAAAAGGTGCATGCATCAACATCGCAAGCAAGGTTGGAGTCAAGAGGCCAAAGTTAGAGTTTCAAGTCTTGGTTTTCTTGTCGTGTGTACGGTGATTGAAGTGAGTCCTTTCTACGGGGATATTCCTGCTTTTTTGCCAGGCTACAGCAATGCTAATGGCAAGGGTGCCGCTATTTTTGGAGATGCATCACGTGAATGCGCATCTCAACGCTAGGTGCAGCGTTCTCAAGAATAGGTGCAGCGGCACTCTGGTAGCGAGGGATTATTGAAGTTCCTCCTCTTACTGTCTTCTCTGCCCAGTCGACTTCTTCCGTCTCCTACTAATGCGCACCTCCTGCCAACGTCGTGCTCGCTGATCGCAACGCAAAACTTACGTATCTCTACTGTTCTTCACGTCACAATGTTCATTACCACTCCTGTGTCTTGAGCCCGTACTTGCTCTTCTTGGCTCCACGGATAGGCTTCACCAATTTCAGGCCGCCCTCCAAGAACGAAAACCGGTCTCTTCTCACCGCCTCGAACTTCTGGATGTACTCCTCCTTCTGCATCGTCAAGCCAATGTCGTCCAAACCGTTAACAAGACAGTGCTTACGGAACGGCTCGACATCGAAGTGTGATACGAGCACATTTCCGTCTTCGTCGCTGATGGACTGGCTGGGCAAGTCGACCGTGAGCTTCTTTCCGGCAGAAGCAACAGGGTAGAGCTTGGACTTGATGGTGTCCTGGTCGACACGAATGGGCAACAAGCCGTTCTTGAACGAGTTGTTGTAGAAAATGTCGCCAAACGAGGGCGCAATTATGCACTTGATGCCAAAGTCTTTGAGGGCCCATGGAGCATGCTCACGAGACGATCCACAGCCAAAGTTGTCACCTGTCACCACCAAAATCTCCGACTGGCGGTATGGCGGCACGTTCAAAGCGAAATCGGTCTCCACGTCGTTGCCGCTGGCGTCTTTGGCGAACCGCAATTCGTAAAACAAGCCCTTTTTGAGGCCCGTACGCTTGATTGTCTTGAGAAACTGCTTGGGGATAATGGCGTCGGTGTCGACGTTGGCCTTGTCCATGGGGGCGGCGATTCCGGTGAGCACCTGGAACTTGTCCATGCCCAAAGCGCCGGTAGCGGCACCGGTAGCGGAAGCAGAGGCAGTGGCAGCAGCGGCTCCCGCAGCGCTCTCGTCGGGAATGTCGTTGATGCGGTCCTGCTCGCTTTCATCCGCCTGCTTCTCGTGCTCGTATACGGCGTCCTGCAACTCCTGGTCCTCGCCAGAGTCAATGTGAACGGAAGGCTCGTCGGAGGTGTTGTACTGCCAGTCACGAATATCAACAAAGTGGCCCTTGATAGCAGCCGCCGCGGCCATGGCAGGCGACATAAGGTGGGTTCTGGAACGGGCGCCCTGACGACCCTCGAAGTTTCTATTCGATGTGGATGCACATCTTTCCTCGGGGTCTAGAATGTCGGGGTTCATTCCGAGACACATCAGGCAGCCGGCCTCACGCCACGAAAAGCCAGCCTGCTCGAAAATCTTGTCGAGGCCCTCCTTCTCGGCTTGCGTTTTCACGAGCCCAGAGCCAGGCACCACCAACACCAACTTGACGTTGTCGGCCTTCTTGTGGCCCTTGGCAACGCGAGCAGCGGCACGGAGATCCTCAATTCGGGAATTCGTGCACGACCCAATGAATGCCTTGTCGATGGGGATTTCTTGGAGCGGCGTGTTGGGTTTGAGACCTTGGTATTCGAGTGCCCGCTCCATGCCGGACTTTTTGATGGGGTCGGACACGTTGGCGGGGTCTGGAACCTTCGCCGTGATGGGAAGAGCGTCCTGGGGCGAGTTTCCCCACGTGATCGTGGGCACGATGGCGGCTGCGTCGATGTGAATGTCGTAGTCGAAGTGGGCGCCGTCGTCTGAGCCCAAGCTCTTCCAGTACTTGACGGCCTTGTCCCACTCGGCGCCCTTAGGAGCCAACGGCCTTCCCTTCAAGTAGTTGAAGGTGATTTCGTCGGGCTTGATCATTCCGGCCCTGGCACCAGCCTCGATGGCCATGTTACAGATCGACATCCGTGCCTCCATGGAAAGCGCCTCAATGGCAGTGCCGGCAAACTCAAGCACGCAGCCGGTGCCGCCGGCGGTGCCGATCACGCCGATCACGTGAAGAACAAGATCCTTCGAGGTGATGCCGGGCGCAAGATCGCCGTCCACAGAAATACGCATGTTCTTGGATTTCGCCTGGATAAGCGTCTGGGTCGCGAGCACGTGCTCCACCTCCGACGTTCCGATACCGAACGCCAACGAGCCAAATGCGCCGTGGGTGGAGGTGTGAGAATCTCCACACACCACGGTGGTGCCGGGCAATGTGAAGCCCTGCTCGGGGCCGATCACGTGCACAATACCCTGGCGGGAGTCCTCCATGCCAAAGTATGTGACGTCGAAATCCTTGACGTTCTGTTCGAGGGTCATAACCTGCAACTTGGAGTCTTCCTGTTCCACGAACAGCTCGACGTTCTTGAACGACGCACGTGACACCGTGGGGATGTTGTGGTCCACGGTGGCGAGCGTGCAATCGGTTCGGCGCACTTTGCGCCCGGCGTTCTTGAGGCCCTCGAATGCCTGTGGTGATGTCACCTCGTGAACAAGGTGACGGTCGATGTAAATAAGATAGGAGCCAGAGTCGTCCTTGTGTACGACGTGGTCCTCAAACACCTTGTCGTAGAGAGTTTTCGGCTGATTGGAAACGGGCATGGTGGATTTGGGTGAGGAGGTTGGAGCTGGGGAAATTTTGCTTTTTAAGGTGCCGGTGCAGGTGACGCACGCCGGTTGCGGGCCGGTACCGGCAGCCAATCAGGGTGCGGGGGTTAGTCACCGGCAGCGGCATGCGGGGTCGGCCGTGGGGAGCTGTGCGCTTTAGAGGGGGCGGTACGGGTACCTGCTGGTGCCGCCGATCTCTTTTTCAGCCGCGAGGCGCCGTTTGCTGACGGGCTTGACGGCCCGAGGTAGCGGTACTGCATATACTAGCGGCGTGCCATGTGACCTGTGTCACGTGCCAAGTGGCACGTGATGCTCCGCCGCCGGCGTCCAACACGTCCAAATCTCAAACTGCCGTTTCAATTCTGGCGGGCGCTTGCTCTGATCGTCACGTGCTGCTGGGCCGGCTCGGTTTGCTTCAGAGGTTGCAGACTGATTGCAATCGCCTCGGCCGTCTTGAAGATATGTACCCTTGGCCTCATCAAAAAGTTGTCGCCCCTGTGGACGCAAATTGAAGTGTCCTGTATTTATTTCTCTAGGGATTTCTCTAAGGCCGCTGTAGAATCCATGGCGACGAGTGTTTGGCAGTCTGTTGGCAGGTGCCGAGGCGGCTGCAGAATCGGGTATTTTTCGAATTCGTCTCTTGCTTTCGATTTCTCGCAATCGCCTGCTTTCTCTATTTTCACTTCCCGCTCTGCTCGCGTTTTAACGCCTCTACCCCATCTTTCCCTCGTCTTCTCACCGCGCACTCATACTACTCCAGATCAACACGTGACATGCTTCCAGCAGGCAGCCGGCGGCTGAAGATCCGGCCTCCCCGCAAGACCCCCGCGGCTGCAGCCTCATCTGCCGATGCATCTGCCGATTTTGACGCTGCCTGGCCCGTTCTACGCGATGCCATCGCCCATATTCATCTCAAGAATGTCCTGGCCCTATCGTACGAACAACTCTACCGCCAGGCGTATACGCTAGTGCTACGAAAACACGGCGCTAGGCTTTATGATGCTGTTAGCGACGTTATTGGCCAGCATTTGGATGCGAGACGGCACGCTGTGTTGGAGACATCGCGATCCAGCACCTCCACAAATGTCGACTTTCTAGAGACCGTGGTGGCCGAATGGGGCGAACATACGCAGGCGATGCGGTTCGTCAGCGACATTTTGATGTACTTGAATCGTGTCTACGTGAAGGAGCTGAAAAAGTTGTTGGTCTACGACATGGGTGTGGTGAAGTTTGACGAACATTTCGTGCGTGCTGCTAACATGGAAATCGGCAAAAGGCTAGCAGAATGTGTTGTTGGTGAGCTTGAGCGGGCGCGGGCTGGCGAGGTTGTGACGTCACGGTCATTTGTTGTTCAGACGGTGTCGATGCTTCAGAGCCTCGAGGAGACAAGCCCTGGGTGGCGCGAAACCGGGACCTCGGCGCGCAAAGCGGCCCCTGGCGCTGTAAAATCAGAACCGGGCTTGCCGGGCTCCGTTTCGTCGCTGACCGCCGACTCTGCCTACGCTTATCTTGAAAATCACCTACTCACCACTTCTGCGTCCACGTACTCACGCCTTGCCGACGACAGCCTCCGTGCCAACTTGGGGAGCGTTTATTTGCATGAAATTTCCGCTTTTATCGAATCTGAGGACACGCGACTTGTTCTGTTCGTGCCACATCTGGCTCTGAAAGTAACGGCGCTCATGGATCAGTTGCTCATTCGCGACCGCATCGAGGAGGTGCTCATGTTGCCGCAGGGCCTTCTGGATTGGCTCGCACCGCTTTTACCCGGGCTTGGCCATCATCCGGTGCTGGTGCTGGTGAAAATTCTGGAACCCGTGAGCGGTGCACGAAAGGCGCCAAATACCGTCACCGGGCAGTTTTCCGAGATTTCGCTTCTTTACGCTCTCTTTTTCCGTGTGGACCCCGAACGCAGGCTCTTCCACTCTCGACTTCGAGACGCTATTGTAGCGCAGGGAGCCACGTTCGCTGCGCTAGCAACCCAGCAAGTCGAGCTGACGTCTGGCGCCAAAAAATCCAGTGCAAGCTCGGCTCTGGCAACGTATGCGCTAAAATGGGTGCAGATGGTGTTGGAGTATCACGAGGCTGCCCTGGAAATGGTGCGTGTTGCCCTAGGAAACGACGCCGCAGTGCACCACACGGTCTTTGCGGCGGTTCGGGATTTCGTCAATGCTCCCACTGTCCGCAAGAATGGCTTGCAACCGACTACGGCAGCACCGGAACTATTGTCCATGTACATGGACCACAACATCAAATCGGCAGCTCGCGGGCGCCTTGGAGACACTGCGCTGTCTGGAGCTGTAGACGAAACCGAGAATTTCTTGTCCAGGTCGCTCTTGT
The DNA here is from genome assembly GCA_030583085.1 of Hermanozyma aechmeae. Classification (NCBI taxonomy): domain Eukaryota; kingdom Fungi; phylum Ascomycota; class Pichiomycetes; order Serinales; family Metschnikowiaceae; genus Hermanozyma; species Hermanozyma aechmeae. The sequence continues at coordinate 57,138 of JAJMHA010000008.1, read as the reverse complement.
TTCTTCGACTTATTAAAGACAAGGATGCGTTCGAGGTACACTACGCTGCCCACTTTGCCAAGCGGTTCCTCAACAAAGGCAGCGGTAACAGCGAGCTTGAGGAGTTGGTGATTGCAAAATTGAGCGCCGAGCTCGGTCTGGCGTCTCTAGAAAAGATCTCGCGCATGTACAAGGACGTGCAATCGTCAGCCGATTTAACGCGAGAGTGGAAGCTACATTCCCAGAAATTGGGCTTTTCGTCAGTGGACCTCGACCTCAAGGTCTGCAACGTCTCAGACTGGCCACGCTCGATGTCCAAAGACTACAAGTCCTTTAGCAACTCGGGTGGAGACATCGGGTTCATCTGGCCTGGTCAGGTGCGGGAAACCATGCGGCTTTTCGAAGAATACTGGCTCACAGGCAAGCGAAACGAGAACAAGTCTCTATATTGGAGTCCGCGGTTTGGGTCCATGGACTTGCGTATCTCTTATCCCTCGCGAACCTACGACATCAACATGCTGACATACGCCGGCGTCATCATGCTTCTTTTCGGGCCGCAAGCCGAGGACGCTCTGCCGTTTGACGAGAAACGCAAGTTGACCTACGAGGAAATCGCGGAGTTGACCAAAATCCCCGAGCTGGATCTCAAGCGCCAGCTTCAGTCTATTGCAGTGGCACCGCGCCTGCGTCTTCTCATCAAGTCACCCATGTCTAAGGAAATCAACCCCGGCGATGTTTTCTGTTTGAATGAGAACTTCAAGTCGCCATCGGCCAAAGTCAAGGTGCTTACTGTATCTTCCTCCTCGAGCAAACTGACGGAAAAGTCCCTGGCCCGCCAGGTAGAGGCTCAAGAGGCCCAAGTTGCAATCGAAGAGGGCCGCAAGTTGCTTGTCAACGCAGCCATTGTGCGCATCATGAAGTCTCGCCGGACTATCAACCACAACGACTTGGTGGTCGAGTTGGTGCGCCAATTGCAGGGCCGGTTCCAGCCGCTGACGTTGCTGATCAAACAGCGGCTCGAGGACTTGATTGAGAAGGAGTATTTGAAGCGTGACGAAGATGCCATGAACGTGTATCACTACATTGCATAATGGAGCCGGATGCGCTCCACTAGATTGCATGGCAGAATGTCATAAAATTGCATGACGGGCCGTGGATTCTACCATCTCCGCATGGCGATTTGTCTGCAATGGCACTGAAGTTGCAAACTGGCCATACGTAATTCTACCGATTTGCCCTGCCCTTGCCAACATTTCCCCACGAGGAGTACTCCCACCTCCGAATGCGACAGACAGAAGTTAAGATTCACTTGGCGAAGTCTCGCCCACGGTTAGGAAAGGCGCCAGCCAGCCAGGCTCTCAGAATCCTCGCAACTCTGTGTCCCAATAAAATACGAGTTGCCAGTTAGCCCCAGCTACAGCCTGTCTCAGATAAGACTATGCAGGATATTGTAATGGCCTTGCTACGGCGCCAAAACCATTGGAATTTGCAAAACCTGTACATTTTGAAGATTGGTTGCTCGGTCGCACCACCTGCAACGATGCGGGAGCCGGAGCCGGCGCCCGCGGAGATAATGTACGTCCTGCACCCAGCCTAGCTCTTGCTTCCGCCCCTTCCGTCTCTTCCTCGCAACGAGAGGCGCCTTTTCCTGCGTGCGTGCTGAATCTCGATCGAGCCCCATTTGGCGACCCAAGTAAGGTGGCTGTATACAGGAGGGTGCCTAACTTCTGTATTGCTCGTCCGGGCTCGCAACGCATCCGGAATGGGACATTTCGAGACGATACTTGGTATGGCGGCGAAGTTGGATAAAGGCACTAGCCGACGCCAGAGAATAGAGCGCCCATTTCTGAATTCTGAAAACCTTTGCTTCTCCCCGTATTTGTCGTTTTCGCCTCAGCCCCTGATTTCGCTTCCCAATTCGTGCCTTTGCTCTGCTATATTTGGCATCGCGCACCACATACAGTTCGCGAATTTCCTTCCCTTTATTGTTGTCACCCACCACATTCGTTTGCACTCCTCGACGGCATTTTGGCCTACGGACCCCCACTCGCTAAATCTACTGACGTCTTTTCAACAACGACAAAGTTCTTCCAACTTCCTTACCTAGACACTTCCATCTCCCGCTCCCGATATTTGCCATCCACTCTCCAAAGTCCCGCCATTCCAACCTTTTAACCTCCCAACTCCACAAATCTGCCATGACGCTGATTCCCCTTTCAGACAAAAACTTGTTTGAGATATCCCTCGACTCCCATAGAAAAAAGAAATACCCGTCAGCACTTCCCAGACGAGTTACACTGCACACTTCGCTAGGCGACCCAAAGCGTCCAGGCGAGTTTTACCTCCAGCGTCTAAGCCAGAGTGCCGTGACGTTGCCGGAGTCGACACAAAGACCGGCCAGCGACATTCTGCTAGGCTCGGCTGACACTACGACCTCCAAGGACTCGGATGACGTTCTGCTGGTGGTGCTGCTGCACTTCGATGTTCCAGACTCCCGTCTCAGTTCCATGACCTCAAACTCGTTGTATCTGAGTCGAGCCGCAGGGTCAGGAGAGCCAGGAATCCTTGCAGACTCTGAGCCGCTGGAGGAGCCAGACTTGAGCCTGTCGATTTCTACCATAACTCTTAAAGCTGACGAAGTAACAAAAGCGGAGCCCTACAAAGAACTCCCGAAACTTCGAAGCGTGCTGACCCTGAGCATTTTACCAAAAAAGCCTTTAAGTAGTGCGCCCCTGAAGGAGAAACTTCAGCGGGCTGCTTCGTCGTCGTTCCTCCTTTCCCGGCAGAAAACCCGATACTTCAACGCCAAAGAGACCAAAGAGCGCCAGCAGCTCCGAAAGAAGGTGTACGACGACAACGACGACGATGTGGAAATCTTGCCCAACGACCTCAACTTGGTGTTCAACGTGCCGGTCATTCGAAACCAAAATGAAGTCTACAGATACAGGCGACTGAGTTCCGCGTCTAACTCGCTGCAGATTCTGCGCAGCGATATAGACTTTGAAGATCGTTTTGTGTCACACCCTGTGCCACCGATGCGTCCCTGCCCGCTACCGGGAAAACTCAGCCAATCATCGTTGGCTATCGACACCCTGTTGGCGCTGATGCCCGAGGATTCCCTGTACGATTTCACGGTTGTAGAAGAAGACGAAGACGACGACTTCCCTAACATTCCCGACAACGACCGCGAGATCTCGCAAAACATCTCCGAGTTCTATTCCCTGCGCTCGCTTTCATACCTGAAGTTGGTGAAAAAGACACGTGAACAGCACATTTACAGGCTCCCGAATTACGTGCGCTCGCAGACCTCGGTGGATGACCTCAGTCTTTTCTCGCCTGAGAAGTTGGATGCCGTTGACCAATCTAGACCGATCCATCTTCCGCCAAAGTGCGCCACCGACAAGTCTAAACACACCAAGGAGTTCCAGCGGGTGCTTTCCAGTTTTGAGCACAACACCAGGGCACAGAGCGAATCTAGGAAGCGCTTGGGGGAGCTGTTCATCGCCAACCAGCAACAATGGTTGAAGTACATGATCGCCTTCAGCGACGAGAAAGAGCTTGCACGCAAGGTTGTGCTGGAAAAGGAGAAGCTCAGAGCACTCAACTGGGAATCGCTCATTCCGGACCGTCATAGATTCGATTACTTTATGAAAATGATGTCGTCGAGCGCTGGCGACAAATGCACCGAGCAAATCAGACAGGACGTTGAGCGAACTGAACAAAAGCTAGAACTGGTACTGGACCAGATGCGCATGGCCAAGAACACAGAATATGAGAAGACCATCGCTGCAGTCATGAAAAGACCTTTGTATGTGAATTTCATCAAGGACGTTTCTGCGAACCCCGGCACCAACTTTGACCAAGAACTATTCCGCGAAAACTTCCGCCATCTTCTTTACATGAAGGCTTTCTCGCACAGTGGGCTTCGGAAGCATCACGAGATCTTTGTGATCCCTGTTTTCCTCATTCTCTTTCAGTCGCACGAGCTGGTGTCCGAAGTGGCAGTGTTGATTGAGTTGTTTGATCAGGTGGTCCTCTCGCCTGAATTTGTTGAAACCCTTAACATGGGCTTTGCATCGTGGCAAAATTTGCTGCTGTTGTCTCGCTCCAGCATGGTTTACAAGGTGTTCAGCAAGTTCGACAGCTTGACCGAGCTTCGCAACATCAGCTGTACCTCGGTGTTCGATGTCATGACACAACTCAACGACCGTTTGCCCCTCAGTTTAAGTGCGCCTAGTACGCCTGTCTTGGTCCAAGACACATTCACTGCTTTGACTTCTGCAAGGCAGTCTTCGGAAATAGGAGATTCGCAACCGGGTTCCAAAACAGCTTCTGTTGAGAGTTTCGCCGAACTCGCAGCGCCTTCACTTTACACTCGCTCATCGTCTCTTAGCTTGGTTGGAATATTTTTACAGTTGCTTGTTATCTATGCGAAATACCCACGAAGCAAAAAGCAGAACTTGACCAGGTTGATGCAGGGATTTTTGCTCACAGTGCTCAAGTTCTACCATATCAACTGGAATAGTGTGGCAGAGCTTGTAAAGAACAACAAGTCCATTAAGCTCAACAACACAAGCGACCAGTTGGCTAATCTAGACTCGTTTCTCGACAAATGGAGAGACACGTTCAAACGAATGTAATAACGACTCACGAATATATACATATCTTCAAAAACATAAAAATGTAGGTTTATCGAGGAGTACATTGCCTGCTAGAGGCACTGGTTAGAAAACCCAAACTTTTGTTCCCATGCGTGTATTTATATTCCTAATCCATGTCAAAATCGAGATCGATGGCGTCTGGGTTGGAAACCTCGACAGGGATTTCCTTTTTTGTTGTCCCCTTCACGAAACCGATTGGGTTAATTTCCAGCTTTTCTTGCTGGTTTTCATCGTACTCCTGTTGTATCTTTCGCTTTTCTTTGAGCATCTTTTTGAACAGCGTCTGGTCTCCATGGTCAGCCTCGAATAACTCGAGACGGCTCCAAACAGAATTCGTCGGGGGGTCAGCAGGCGATCCTAAACCACCAAGGTGAAGAAGGATTGTTCTTGCGTGATCAATGCTTTGGTGTTGGATCTCAAAGTCGGCAAATCGAAGCCCAATTTCGATCACTCCTGCCATGGTGAGATGTATATCTTTGACAGCCTCGGTGTAAAGTTCTCTCACCAAACCAGGATCACTGAGTTTTTCATCAGCAAATTCAATGGCACGCTCGTAAAACAGAAGCTTGTCGTCGGCGATTCTGTGGAGCTCTTTCCTATCATACACAGATGCATAAGAATCGTAAGACAGCGTCAAATAACCAATTGCACGCCGTAGCAAATCGAAGGCTCTAGTGAAATGGCCATTCCTGAGCTCAAACTCGGTGTATTTATCGAAGATCCATTTGGCCTCGAACCCCGGAATTCCTCCCGCAATCGCTCTTTCGAATGTTTCCCTACACTTGCCAGAATCGCCTTGGAGTGATCTGTTCACGAGCACTTTCCAGATCTCAAAAGAAGCCTCAGGTGACGCGAAAACGGTGAGTCCATTTTCATATACTGATAGCGGATTAGAAGCTTTCGACGCATGATCAAACATCATAGACAAGGTGCCGAGTCCCAAGTCCATGGAACGATTGTACGCTACTTCTAGACGCAGAGTGTCGCCCTTTTGCTCCAATAAACTCATGTAGAAGGCCCACAATCTCGGAGACTTGAACACTCTGGACTGTACGGGAAGGCGGACGTTGGAGAACGACACAGCGCGGTGGTTTTCGGGAACATCGTTCAAAACCGTCTCGATATGAGCAATTGCCTCGTCCTCCGAGTCCGCCGAGATCATCTCCGTCCATGCAATGTAGATTTCAGCCAATTCGTCAGCCGAGGCAAACTGCGACTTGACTGCTTTCGAGAACACGATACTAGCAGTGCTGAAATCATCATGCATAGCATAAAAGTCTGCGTATCGAAGCCAAATGTCGCACAATCGAGCGTTTTTCTCCAGGTGAGCCTCGAATGGGTTGATGCTCGCTAGTGCCTCAACAAACGTGCCCAACATGCGATCTGTCTTGCCACAAGACTCGAAAATGTCCGCACGTGCCATCCATGCATCCACCAGATGTGGTCGATTCCGCACAAGTATAGAATTCGCATGGAGATCGGCATCTTTCACCAAGTGCTCATAGAGAGCCATATGTGACTCGGTCCGTGGTCCACCAGAAGCTATAGAGCTTTCTAGAAATCCCGTGTATTGCAGAAGTACGCTCATAAATGCGTCAAGCGATGCAGCTGTCTCGAGAGCTTTCGAGTAATAATGCACGGCCAATGCATCATCAGATTCATAGAAACGCGCAATGCAAAGCCAAACACGCAGCTCCAGGTGTGGAAAACTAAGCACGGCCCTCTGCGCGACCTTATGGATAAGTTTCTCACTCGAAATGGAGGTCAACACCTTCATGACCGTGGTTTCAAGAGGAGTAACGGTGATTGTGCGCAGATTCCAAAGCCTGGAAAGCATGGAGGTGGCAGCAATATCATCACCGTTTTCCAATACACCAGAGATGCACTCCTCTTTCAGGGGGCCTTTGAACTTGGGATCTAGGTCGTAAAGCCTGAAGTAGATGGCCGTCGACAACGCTGGAGGGCTATTTTCGGCAAGGACACGAAATTGTGCCCATACCTCGGCATGATGACTGGTATCCATGTAAATTAGCGCCGAGTCTAGCACGCTTTTTTTCTGGTGGGGTTCGGTTACCATCTCCATCAACATCTTCCAAAAACCCACGCTGGGGCATGCTGCAAGCGCCTGTGTCACCGCAGTGATTTTGAGTTCTTTGTTTGTAATTGCTGCTAAATATAGATTCCAGAGAATAGCCAGTGAAGGGACAGCGTGCACCGCCCGTCGTAGCACGAATTGACATTTGGGACGATTTCCCTGAACATTGTCATGGTATTCGAGCCAGAGCGACTCATTCTGGGGATTCTTGAGGAGCTGCTCCTCGTAGGTCACGTGCTCAGGTGCGACCCATTCGTCCATGAGCGAGTTCAACGAGGTGGTTTTGAGACGGTGATGGTGTAGTCGCCATGTATGCAGGTTGGTGATGAAGTACGCATAAGTCACCTTGAGCCGCATACTGTGAGTCGCCTGACAACGAGAACTATTCAGTCCTTCTAGTGAACTTTCGTTCGCATGACTGCACCAAATTTTGTTGTAGTACTGGCCTCAATTGACACATGATTATCTTGGAAAGACGAGCGCACGTTTTGGAGAGTGTAGAATTGCATGGAGAGCATGTTTAGTGACAATGGGTCGTCTTGTTGTTTCTTTTCTTGTTTGCGGTAGTTTCGTGAGCTCGCTCTTTACACATTGCCTCCAGCACTATGTAATGCAAGTGCGCTGAACTACGAAGTAGTTTGCGGGCAGCGATCGAGGAAGTGTAGTGAATAAACTGTGGTTTGAGCACAGCATTACCCCGTAGAAATTTGCAACTTGTCCTTCTTGCTCAACTCCATCTTCGGCTGTGTTGATTACATTTCTGGTCAACACCCATTCACCACCAGCCATGAGAGCATTTGAATTTATGACTTGTGAGTGGACAATCTTATCTTCCCAAGAAATCCAACAATGCCTCAAACCCGGAGTTTCAGGGTAGTCTTTGTTCAGTCAGTAGTATACTATCTCCAGCAACATAGAACCCCCCCCCCCCAATATATGGCCTAAATCAATAAAATAAGGTTCCGTGATGTTTGGAAGGTAGAGGCTTTCGGGAAAACGTTCTCTCGTCTTTAGCCCGTATAAATGTCATCATTTCCACACTTCAACCATTTCGCACCTTGGAGTCGAAATTCGAATTTTCCCCACGCGTGGCATTTTTCGCACCCACTAGCAACTCCACGAAAAGGGGAAGCAGTTGTCGAAAGAGAAAATAAAGAAGCAGATCGTGTTCTCTTCCACGATTGGGGCCATTTGTCCTGAAATCCGCAGTTACCCCACCTCCACACCTCCTATTGTTGCACCCGTACCTCCGCGACCTCCACCACCAAACTCCAGCTCTTTTACAGGCTACACAGCGCGTTCGTTGCGCTGAATCATATATTGCAAACTACTGCCAGTTCCGAACTCCAAATTCGGATCTGCTGATTCTGGTACTTGCACGACGCACCTCGGCGTGGCCACCCAGTGCCAGACGTTGACCTCCGAAACAGACCAGCCACTTCTAAGCCACCAAAAAGAGAAGAAAACTCAGCATAAATCGGCCGATTATTATTTTGATCCTTGACAATCATTAGCAACCTAATTGTGAGCTCCATTTTGCCCCTAGCACGCCGTCCACACTACCCAAATGGTCAACTACACTAGCATCTTCCACTTCGGCAGCAAGCCACTGGATTTGCCATCTGAAGATGCAGAGGACGATATATGGAAGCCGCTGATAACCGAGTATGAGAAAAAGGGCCGCCAGGGTCTGCGCCTGCGCCTGTTTTCCGTTCTGCGGCTTCTTTTCAAAGACAATGAACAGCAAAATGCAGCTGTCACGCTCCCGTCCGAACAAAACACGCACACAGAAATAGAAGAGCGCCACAAGACACCTCCAGTCGGCGGTATTGGGCGAATTCGCCAACTCCTCCGGTTTCTGCCGCCCGCAGAGTCCTCCAACTCGGAGTCCGCACAAAATGATGCACCTGGTGGACCAGCCGACGAATCTGGAACATCAACACCATCGGCAGGCTTCCGAATTTTCTCTGTTGGCCGTAAGCGGCTGGTTTCTGTGCCCTTGAAGTCCGCTACGGCCTCTGCACCAGTACCTCCGACTGACAACAGCCCAACAGCCCAGCAAAACCCGTATTTTGCATACCAGGGCTATCCGCCACATGTGGATGTGCGGGCAGGCGCAGGCGCTCTGTCTGGGGCGGTGCAACTACGGCACAATGACCTGGAGGTGATGTTGAAAAACGGCGACGAGCCTGAGAGCGTAACGAAGCAGGTAGGAGCGATGTTCAAATCTCCAAAAACGCCCAAATTGCCGAAGTCGCCGTTATCAACAACTACGCCTGACGAAGGCCAGGACATGGGGGACCAAAATAGCGCCATCGATGCCGAAAAAGACGGGTTGAGACCACCTACCCCCATCCGCCGGACATTGAGGCGCGTAGCCTCGGCACCGCTTGTAAATCGCCTACTTGCGGAAAAATCTCCAATTACAGAACCCAAGCTGTTCGATATCAACGACCATATCGGCGAACTTAACATCTCGAACGGGCGGCCTCGTACAATGACCCTGGGCCGTATGTATCTGAATCTGGCAACCAAAGTTATGGATGCGCAGGTAGATGCCGAATGTTTCGAAAAAATTCGCCTCTTAGGTAAAGGTGATGTGGGCAAGGTCTTTCTCGTCCGAGAAAAGGCATCGCAGCGTCTTTATGCTATGAAGGTTCTCAATAAAAAGGAGATGATTGAGCGCAACAAAATCAAAAGGGCTTTGGCCGAGCAGGAAATCTTGGCTACTTCCAACCATCCGTTCATTGTCACACTCTACCATCTGTTTCAGCTGGAAGACCTGCTTTACCTCTGCATGGAGTACTGTATGGGTGGTGAATTCTTTCGGGCTCTTCAGACTCGAGAAACCAAGACAATCAGCGAGGACGATGCGCGATTCTATGCCGCTGAGGTGGTTGCTGCGCTAGAGTACTTGCACCTCATGGGTTTTATCTACCGAGACCTCAAGCCTGAAAATATTTTGCTCCACCAGCTGGGGCATATCATGCTCAGTGACTTTGACTTGTCAAAACAGACGCTGCTTGCTAAAAATCCGGAGATCCAGCTCGGAAAAACCAGTCTGCTGAATCCAACCATCGACACGAAGGCGTGCATTGACGGATTCAGAACAAACCTGTTTGTTGGCACTGAGGAGTACATTGCGCCGGAAGTGATTCGAGGCAAGGGCCACACGCTGGCTGTGGATTGGTGGACGTTGGGTATTTTCATCTACGAGATGTTGTTTGGCAGCACACCCTTCAAGGGACGTGACAGGAAAGCCACGTTTTCGAACGTTCTTCTGCGCGATGTCAAGTTTCCAGACACCCATCCCACATCATCGTCGTGCAAGCAGTTGGTGAAGAAGTTGCTTATCAAAGACGAGACTAAAAGACTTGGATCGCGCTCTGGCGCCAGCGACGTCAAATCACATTCATTCTTTAAAACCACTCAGTGGGCATTGTTGCGACACGCGAAGCCGCCGATGATTCCGGTGTTGACGAAGCTGAAGAATGCAGAGATTCCCCGTGATCATAACCTTAGTGATGAGAACGGCTCCCTCACAAAGTCTGCACCCGAAGGCGAAGAAGATCCTTTCAAGTCGTTTTCTTCGGTAACTTTGCATCATGATGACCAAGACAATGACGACTCGTTGTTGGTGCTGGACTCGTCGTTATATTCCAGCGTGGCCTACACCATGACGCGGCCGCAGAGTAGCCGGGGCAGGAAGAGCTTCTTGAAGCGGTGAAGAGGGCTGAGCTGATTTTAAATCTACGGAGCAAACACGCGGGTTCGAGAAATGTGACCAGGTACTCCGGGCGAGCAGGAAGATGCGGGACATGTTTTGGAGTAGCGCCGTGTCCTAGGATTAAGTTGGCAATGCACGTTTTGCTGGAGCCCCGGGGCTATTGTGTGTAGAGATTGAAGTTCACCAACTAGAACCCCCTACGCTACTCGGCGATGCATGATTTAAAAAGATCTGTCTCTCTTCAGCTAACAAACTTCTTGAACCAAAAGATCTCCCTGATCTACTGCCGATCCCTTCGATCCAAGATCAACCCTGCATAAGTATGGCTAGTAGCCGAGATCGAACGGTGTCATCAGGTTTAAGCTCATCAATGGTACAGCCTACAAGTATTTCTTAACCCGTAATTTCAACCTATATACTCAAAAATCCATCAACATTCAACAAACTCAATCACCGCCAAGTGGACAGGCTCACACTGAGCAGCCACGTTCTCGTCGTACAAGTTGTAGAAGTCTCCAGACTTACACTGATAGAACAACTCAGAGTCACCCAAAGCCAAGTTTCCTTGGGGCGAGATCGACCATCCAGCGGCATAGATGGAACCAGCCTGAGGTGGAGGACCGTCAAACTGGAACTGTCTGTTGGCAACAATGGCACCGATTCTGCCCTTGGAGTCAGTCAACACTGAGCCTTCAAGAGTCATAGCCAAGTTGTTGTCGGAGTAGCAAGCCTCGATCAAGTTGGAGTCGGTGCCAGATGTAGCAAGAGAGCCGGTAGATGTAGTGGAAGCCTGGATCTGGCCATCAGAGATCTGCTTCACCGCAGTAGCAGTGGAGTTCTGGTGCTGGATCTGGCCATCTCCAATCTGGTTAATCACCGAGGCGGCGGCAGTTGAGGTGGTCTGGTGCTGGATCTGGCCATCGCCAATCTGATTGATGACGGAAGCAGCCGCAGCAGACGTTGTGGTGGTTTGGTGCTGAATCTGGCCATCGCCGATTTGGTTGATTACTGACGCAGCCTGTGGGGCAGCAGAAGTCTGATGCTGAATCTGACCATCGCCAATCTGGTTGATGACCGATGCCACCAGAGGGGTGGCGGTGGTTTGATGCTGAATCTGGCCGTCTCCGATCTGGTTGATGACTGAGGCGGCAGCCACTGTTGAAGAGGCAGACTGTTTCTGGATCTGGCCGTCGCCAATCTGGTTGATGACGTCTCTCTTGTTGATCGAAGTAGAGGTGGCTTCAGCAGAGTCGACAGTGCCGACGCTCTTCACGGAAATGCCGAATTTGTTGGGGAAGTCGGTCGTTGCCGAGGCAAGAGTGACGGTTGGAGTCAAAGACGTCCATGGAGCAGATGGCACAGTTGCGGCCAAGACAGCGCTGGCGGTGAGAGCCAAGATTGAGTACTTCATGCTATTTTATGTTTCTTGTGCGGTTTGGCAAAGTATGTGTGGAGGAGTTTCTGGCCTGATGCTTTCGAATTGAGTGATCCAGTGGAGTTAGAATGTCCTGTCTATGTTTTCAAAAACCTGGGGTGCTGATGAAGAATAAATTTCTGGGTGGGTGTACCTAGTATTTATAGAGAAAATGGTGCCTGGGATCAGAATGCCTTAAAGGGGCCGATTCGTGATCCGGTGCTGGATGGTACGTGGCCCTGTGACGTGTGACATGACAGTGGCTGGATCAATAAGACGAAAAAGGCAATCGCGGCATCATAATGCTGGCGGTGATGCACCGAACGACGTTTCCGAGGGGTATGCTGGTTCCAGAGGCCAAATCGGGAGAAGGTGCAATTCGCAGCCAGCATCGATGCACGCGCAACCAGCATCGCACGTGACTGCACCAGCCAGAGGCTGTGTACAGGAACGTCACCCGAGGCCCGTGCGCAACATCGCACGTGACTTCCGGCATTCTCGGGGTTTGGTTTGGTTCGCTACATCTGCGGTGCTGCAGGTCGCGCGACTAATCACGTAGGGGCGCATAAAGTGTGCGCCTCGCAGCAGCGCACGCCAATATCCCAATTTGTGTTAGCGAGAGAAGCATGCCGCAAGCTGTCTCTAACTGCCTGCAGCAACCGCAGGATGAATTTGTCACACGTTTTTAGTTAGTGCAGTGATGGTTTTGTTTGCACATAGAAGCCAGGTGTGGTAGTCTAGAACGTGAATATGCGACGCTTACACCGCCACACACTTAAACCTTGCCAGTTCCAGTGAGGCTGCGCGCATGCAGACTCCCCCTTGTGCCGAAGAGATAATTGAGGCAATGTACCCGCGCTTATAGTGCATTGAGTCGATGCTTCTCGCACGCAAGCACTAAGATGCAAAGAACAATAGACCCGGAAATAGGGTTGTGCTTGGACTGTTATCGGTGGCGAGTTTGCGCCCTTCGTTTGAATACAGATCAAAGCCAAGATTTCTTAAATAATATACATCGTGTTCGTAACGACCCATCTGGCTCGTGAAAGCAACCCGGGATTACTTCGCTAGCATGTCTGGTGTTGGGCGCCACATATTATTGTTATGCACGAGAAATTTTGTTTCCGGTACACCATAAAAGCGTGTTTTCAATCATCTCGTTTTATTCTCTTCCATATGCAAGAGGTAAAGATAAATATGTAAAAGAGGTGGGTATTACGATCACCCAAAACCCGGAGTGTCAGTGTCTTTGGAAAATAAAAGCACGCATGAAAGAATTTTTTCGACTCCCAAAATTATGCAAACTCGGTATCCGTTCGTACAAGCCGAATTTGCCAAGTGTTCTGGACATAGCGTGAGTCATAATCATGCTAAGCTGGGATTACCTCCTTTGGTCTAATATCTGGCGATCGAGAGCACCTTGAAATCACCATTACGAGCGCTGGGAATCGTGCTTTTGATGAAGCTTCAAGTGTCGCGTCAAGTTCGACTTTACATTGAACATGCGCCCACAGTCCTTGTAGTTGCACTGGTACAATTTTACGCCGGTGTGGATGTTGAAGTGAATCTGGAGCGACAGCGGTCTCTTGAATACCTTGTGACACACTGGGCACTGATTCTTGACAGCAGGCAGATGCAGCACGTGCTGTTTACCGTTGTAGGTTGCAGATTCTCGCCTATCGGCCATCGCCGGTAGCGGCTGGTTTTGAGCCCCCGGCGAGGGGAATCTCGAATGTTGCAGGATCTGGGACGAATTCTGCAATGACAGATTCGAAGAAGTCTGGTAACCTGAGCCCGTAGAAATGTTTTTTGACTGCAGCAGAAACGACTGGCGCAGCATGTCTAGCCCATATTGCGAAACCTGCCCCAAAGTTGAATTTGCCGATCCGTAGGAAGTGTGCAGTGGAGGGGCGTCGTAAGGATGTTCATACGATGCATGCTGGGATACCCACGCCTGGGCGGGTTGATTAAAATACAGAGGAGGCTGTTGTGGTAGCAGCGGCAGATGAGAAACTGTGGCCACCAGGGCCTGCTGCATCGAAGGATTTGAAGGTCCAGGGATCGATAACATTTGCTGTTGCTGGGATTGATGCTGATTTAAAGGTGCAAGCATCTGCTGAGTAACACGACCTTGTTGGGGCAGCTGATGTGGTAGAGGTTGGGGAGGGGGCGGACCCAGGGCAGACTGGAAACCAATATACTGATGAGAAGTATTTTGATTTTGGTTACCATGTTGATGGCTCGGCTGCGTAGCCGAGGATGCATGACTGTGTAGCGCTCCCATATTCTGGAGCAGAGGCGGAATGACATTATGCACGATGCCTTGGATACCGACGTTTGACTGTGATGTCAACATGCGTGGCTGCACATTCGATAGTGCTTGACCACTAGGCACCCCGGCACCCCCGGCGCCATTAAGATTCCTATGCATAGGCTGTTGCGGCTGCAGTTGCAGGTGGTGATGGAGGTAGTGGTGCTGGTTATTCTGCAGGGGATCCACATACGAGGGAAACTCCAGAACCCCCGAATCTATGCAGCCGGCCGAAGCGACGACCGAGTGATTGGTCGAGGGCGTAAATGGTAGCATTTCGGACGGAGCCAGGGTGGCAAGCACACCCCGAAACTGCTGACCTTCAAGCTGCGCTAGACGAGGCAGGATTTTAGAGCGCGGCAGTAAGTCGTAGGAGAATTGATGTGATTGCGCCATGTCCGCTGTTATATGCTCAAATGGTGGTGTACTTGAAATGGCGACGAGACCCTAAAAGTGTCTCTGGACAGGAGATCAAAAAGCAAAACGCTTTGGAAGACAGGGACCGGAACGGCCCGGATGTTTGTCAACACCAACAATCACCAGGATGCAATTTTCTGCCAGCAAGACGTGCCGCGGATTTCCCTTTATGTTCACAACAATTATGGACAGGAAGTAACCGAACTACAATGCCAAAAGACGCCCAGGTGCTGCAGTATCTGACTATTTCCTTTATCAGTGTAGGAAGGGAACGTTTGTTCGAACCTTGGAGATTAACCACCAGGTGTGAAATGATTTGGCGATGCAATGGGATTCGGACGATAAGGTCGAGAATGCGTATTAATTTGAAAGCTGCAAGCAGAGTCCCGCGGTATGATTTCTCTGAAAGCTGCTCGCTGATTCTCGGTGGCGTTATTGTGACGTATGCTTGTCGTGGCTGGTGAGCCGTGTCTTTCAATTCTTGTCCACGAATACAACGGCAAGGTGTTCGTTAAAAAAGAATGCAGGATGATGTAAAATGATAACGCCAGCGTTAATTTGGGGTAAAATTTGCTAACCCTGGACTTTTGTGGTTGCTAAATGGCACGAGCCAAGCTCTTTGGTATGCGAGACTCTTCTTTCCGTGGCACGGCGGCTCTGCAGGTGAAGTTTAGCGGATGTGAGTAAAGCGCCAAATTCAAAGGCGTGAATGCTAGCGCTTATGATCAAATTCGAAGGGATAGCTTCTAACTTGAGGAGAAAAAAGAGGGGTGGATGTAAGAAAAGTGGAGGGAGGACAGCTGGATATGACGTGTGTGAAGAAAGGACACAACCACCTCGCATGTGGAGCTTAGTTGGCAATTCGGGCATGGGGGACGGGCGCGCGAGCGGGGGACCGGATGTCCTAGGCGTAGGGGGTCCTGCTGCATGTCCACAATGCACCACGCCCAGCTTGCGTGACGTTCATGCCTGTTTAGGAACATACGTGCTGCAATGTAGAAGTCTGTACACGCATGCATATGGACAGTTGCGGGTCTCGCTCATGGTTTGCAGAATGGTCAATGTGACGTTGCCTACCCACCGGAGTTCGGACTCTGCATGCCGAGAGAGCCGAGTAGGTTTGTTTCGGAAACCACAGTTAGCGCAACTGCCTGGTGCTTCTCCTCATGTTATCGTTGTTACTGTTATCCCGCTTAAGCGTGCCTGTTCCAATGGAATTGCAGTATCCTCGGGCGGTGGTGCGTTGGCGAATGCAACTTGTTCTTGTGCACACTACTGGGCCACATTGTGCGGCTCATACCGAGATCAAGGGTCACTTGCATAAAACACTTGCGATACTCTAAAAAGGCTAAGAGGGATATCGCAGGAGGCTTTAATATACGGCAGAAAGGTACCGCGCTCTTTTAATTTTTACTGCAGCGAATGCGATCACACCGTGAACAGACCGCCTTTCTCTTCTACAAGTGAACATGACGATGCAGAGACACCGAACCTTTCCAGATCATTTTCGGGCGCACGTGCAGGCCGCGTATCCAAAAGGTCGGCATGCAGTCTTCCTAATTCTGCCACCAATACGAACCTGCAATGGAAGGTGCGCGCCGATTGTCAACTCACACCCGCAGCAGAGGCAAGCGACCGCGAGGGAGATAATAATCCGACTATTCTTGTAGGTCTCGCTTAATAGCCATTACTTCTGTGCACACTTACCCTTCTAAAACAATGGCATGCAACCTTGGCGTGGGCGGCGGGTCGGAGACCAGTCGTCACGCTTATCAGGAACGGGCAGGCGACAAGGAAAACTTGGCTCCAAAAATGAAGCAGCAAGAAAAACGGGGGAAGGTAAAAAAAAGCACCAATTCACCACAAAGCGAACGGCTTCGGCAACAGATCGACAACGTATGCGTCAACGGAGCTTAGCCGCATATCAATGCAAAGTGGCACCAGCGAGTGCACAAATGCGCACATCAGCCAGAGATGATGAGATCGACAGCGCATGGGAATGTGCGGTCTATATGGCGAACACTTGCGCAGCCTCGGATAAAGCTGCATGGCTGAAAGTGAGCAGGGCCTCCGGAGTTATTGTGGGGGAAACGTTCCACAAACCTCGCCAACGGACATAGAAGCGATTCTCGGGTCCAATGCAGTCCGTTCCGCACGGGAGGCACCGGAGGGGGTGCACGGGTTTCTGCGCATTGTATTTGGTGCACGGGTGTTTTCCGAGGCACGGGTCTTTCTCAGCCAACCATTTTCATCGCTTACTACACCATGGCTGCCCATAACGTTGCCAAGTACCTCCGCCACGCCGCTGCCGCGAAGCCTCATGTCCTGGCCGGCCAGAAATGGGGTGCTAAGTTTCTTGGTGCCACCATGTGGTTCTACATTTTCTACCGTGTCAAGAACGACATGATCGAGGGTCACCACTGAGTAACGATGCATAGAATAGACAAAATTCGGAGACATTTGTAGACGGCGCTGCGATGGTAAAAGCTTTTAAAACGGGGCGATCAGGAGGAAATACTAGGGCAGAATTTCAGCGATGATTCTCAACAAACATTGTGATCGCTCTTGACCATTGAACAGCATCAAGCTTTATGGTGAATGAGTGACGGAGAAAGACAGAATGACTAAGCACCCAATAAACGAATCAACCAATAAACGGAAAAGTTACAAATCGCCAACGTAGTGGAGCGTTTTCGCCATTCTCTTCATCTGTAGACGGCAAGACCTCAATAGCAAATTGTCCTCTCAGCCACTCAACCACACTCTACCGAAAGCCTCAAGCACCCATTCCTGATTTTCCGAGATCCGTGCAAATTTATTCCCCTGCCCCGGGCTTGTCTCACCAACCTTATCTTGGACTCACCTGCACACTACACTATTGTACCTTTCCATCGTTGAAGGAGTCCGTAACTCTACCACCATCACAGTTCCGCGGGCCGGAACCATCACCCACTGAAAACACGTGACTGCAGCTGTTTTTGCAATCAGACCACCACGAATTGCGCTCTCTGGCGCGTGCAACCTCACCCAAACACTCAGACCAGGGGCGATTGCCAAAGTCCAGCAGAACTTGGTAAGCGCATCATAGGCGGCCGAAAAGACTCTCTGCTATCTATACCAGAAAACTTTGTCCTACAAATTTGGCATTTCGCTGCTTCCTACGCAACCACAATCACCAAAGCCCCTGAGTCAAACTTCCTCGTTCATTTTCCACAAATGTCAACGCCTTCAGAGAGGCTCCGTGACGCCATTATACGAGGAAATCTTCCCATCACAAAACGGCTCCTTGCGCGTTTTCCCGAGCTCTGGCTCAACACCGATCTGACCTACCGTGGCTATACAAACCTTCACTATGCCTCCTACTACGGCCACTACCTCGTTTGTTTTCATCTAGTATCGCTCATGGGCAAATTGCCTCGGCCAGTTTGCCACGTAGACCTCACGACATTCGACAATTGGCTGGTGCTCCACATGCCAGTTTTCCATCACCATATGCAGACGTTTCACCTTCTTCTCCAGGAGTTTTCAGCCCGCGAGTGGGTGGAGCATGCTGGTGGCCCGTTGATGCAGACTCCGCTTCAGTTGTGCTGCGTGCATGACTTTGCCGAGGGCATGTCGCTTCTTCTCGACTTTGGCGCCGACTGGAATGCGCAAGACAAGAACGGCGACACGTGCTTGCACTTGTGCTTTGCACGAGGCAGCACCACGTGCATGGAAGAGTTGATCCGATTTTTGGCCACGATGCGGCTTCGAGACGTTGCCGAGGAGTCCAGTTCAGGAAATGCGGGCGACCTGGAACGCGGGCTGTTTTCCCACGGCTCCCGTGACGCTACTGTTGGCACCGAGACCTTGGATGCGCTGCAGCCGCTGACCTCGGCAGAAACGCTTTCCGAGGTGGTGATGGCGCCCGGAACCTCAACCAACACCGCCAACACCGGCAATTCCGACCGTGCCTCGACACCGACACACCGCCCGATTCCACACGTCTCGCGAGCCGCGTACGCTGCCGAAATACGCAAGTCTGTGCATCTGTCTCTCCGAGAGCTTGAGCACGTGACGAACGTCAAGGGCTGGGTAGCCGTCGACTACGCCGCCTCCACTGAATTACAGACGCACTACCAACAGCTCAAGGAGCTGTGGATCTCTCGTGCTGTAGATGACGAACTTGCATTGCACCAGCCGTCCTGGGACACTCTGCTGGCTGTAGATTCCGAGTCGTGGATTTGGCTGCCCGGCCACGATCCGTCGAACCACAACAGCAGCGTTGCGTCGGCGTCGTCGCTCGACAAACTGACGCCAATCACAGGAATCCTGGCGTCCACATCGGTGGCAGCACGGTCTCGTGGAGGTTCCATTGCTGCCGTGGAAGTAATGCCGATTTCGGCCAGTCCGGATGCTTCCAGAAATATCAGAACGAGGCGTCACACACTGAGTGGTACCGCACCCCCAGAGCTTGGTGTTGCTCCTGTTCCTATAACTCCGGCTACGTCTACGGACACCTCTTCCAATTTAGGCAACTTGGCTCGTGGACGATCCAGTACAACCGGCCACAAGACAGCACCGCTGCCGCAGTTGGCCCGCTGGACGGCCTTCCCACAGCCGATAACGCCGCTACTGACCGAGTTCAGCACGCCGTCGCTCAATTCCGTGACGATATCGCCGCGCATACGGCCCCCTGTGGGTGGTTCCGACGATGAGGAAGAAATCGGCAAATCCCCGTCAGAAAAGGCGCTTACGAAATCTGAAGCAGATAGTAAACGGGATGTATTTTCTCTGGATCTCCACTCGTCCCGCGATCACTCCAAAAGCCTAGGAACTCGACCCCGTCTGACACGTGCATCGTCGAATGTGCTGACATCGTCAACTCTGGCCCTGAACCTGGCGTCGGCGCTGACGCTGCTGTCTCCAGGATTGAGTCGCGTCGGTTCAGCGGTGGCTGGTGTTGCTGTGCAACCCAGTTCGCCGTTCAAGCTTCGTCTTCGTCGAGAAACAACTCTGGGTGTGACGGGTCACAGCCCCGACTCCGTAGCTGCGGCGCGCTTGGCACTCGACCAAATGTCTCGCGTCGCTCCAGCCCATCGAAAGGCCGAAACGTCATCTAACTCATCGAAACAAACGCTACGCCGCAATGCTTCCACCCCATCGGTAATCGGCCTGCGTCTGACGTTGACCTCAGCGGATGCCGATAAGCGGGAAGGGCCGCCAACTCCTGATTTGAGGAAAACTTTTACGATAACACTCCCCGAAGGCGGCACCCCAGAAGTGCTCGATTCGGCCGACCAAGAGAAGGTAAATAACATCAATTTCACCCGCGTCCGTGGCAAGGTTTAGGTTGCACGGACAGCGATGAGATTTCCTAGGAGCAATTTTCTGAATATTTAACTTTATTCACGAATTTGCTATCCACTTGCCCACTGTTAATGTGGGCTTGGGAAGACACTAAGCCACAGGATCATCACGGCTTGCGCATCTGCAGCGTCGTTTCCGTGGTTCGATGGTCAGCCACCGGACTTGCGTTTGATGCAGCAACTGCAGCTTCGCAGTGCGCCTACGCAAGAGAAATCGTTAGTATTCTCTCTGAAATCCCGAATTCGCTAAATGCCGAGTCCAAAACTTGCGTCGCCAATTTCCGCTTACTTGAAGCTTCGATCGGTTGTTTTGCCCTTCGTGCCTGGATGCCTTCGTGCGTCAATGCGTAATGTTCATGCAAGTTTCCGCGCCAAAAGTAGGGTGCTGCAGCATCGTGGTCGAAACACACGCAAAGACAAACGCTGCACGCTCAATAATCACGCAGGCGGCGAGAAAAAAGAATTAAAGCTTCTGAATACCGCTTTTGCTTACTTGAGCGCATATGCTTGTGCTGTCAACTCGAAGAAGATGCATGCATGATCCAATGCACTCGGCCCCTATGCATAATTTGCACGGGAATGGCGCGGCCTGCCAGTTCGTACTGCATGCGTCTTCGATCTGTGATCGGCGCCATCCACATGCGTTAAGCACAAACGAAACGTGAGTGATACAACAAGTGGTGATGGATTCCGAAGGCCTCAAATTTCGAGAACATGTGGGCAGAACTCATACATGCTTGCGTCTCGCTGCTCTCAGGTAGAGCTAATTTGTTTTTCAGAGGTTGTTTTGCGCTTTCTATGAATGGATACACTAGCGGCTGCAAGCGAATCGTTTAGGACACAAGCGGATATGCAATCTTTTAACCGCCTTGCTCACGACTTCCCTTCTCGGAAAGGTTACTCCCTGGGAAGACTCTGCAGCTCCTTGCATTAACGCATCCCGACTGCAGCTCGGACTGCCATCTTGGAAATCAATCTTTGCGGAATCGCGTAAAGACTCGTTTTCAGGTATTGTGCATGAAACTCCGAGGCCTTTCCGCGGCTCAACGAACTCTGATTTCAAGACTGAGTAGCTGGTTCAGCCACCGATGGTTCCATTTGTAGAATGGGGTGTAATATATTGGGCTCCGTTAGTCGATGCGAAGGTCTGCTGAAACTACCAGGTACCGAATGTGTAGGAAGAACGGAACTTCGTTTTGATAGAAATAAGATATTCTTTCTTGCTATGCATGATTCTCTACAGCTTTTGATATCATCGGAGATCGTGCTCCATCCGCAGTGGAAGAAATCCTCTTCGTCTAGTCCACCTTGATCGTGAAGTAACGACCGATTATGTTACTTAGTAATTGCAAGCACATCCACTGTCTTACAACTTCATCGTCGAAATCACGAGAAAATCCAGCTCCACATTGATCTCAAGTGTGCCACTCAAATAAGTGCCAGCATGTCCAATAATGACTCAGGCGTGTCGGCTTCAGTCATCTGGGGCACAGTGTTGTCGAAATGCCTGAGTGATCCAATGAAATCGTGGTAGTTGATCTGGTGCTTTTTCTTGACAACGTACTCATATAGCGAGCAGTCCATTTGGCACATGGGTGAGTGCTCACTAGCGAACCACTCAATATAATCGAGCCAGATATTGGAGCTAGTCAGCATGTGAAAGCACAAGAACATGCATATACAGCAATGTACATACAAAATTCGAAGCGCAAAGTAATGCTTTCGGCGGGCCAAAGCGATGAACTCTTTTCTAAGAAGAAAGAACACTCGAAAAACAGGCACAGGATACCCCTTAGTAAACGTGTGCACGAGAGCGAGATCGACGACTTTGATGGCGTCCTCGCAAGTTTCAATTTCATCCGATATCAGTGAACTGATCTCCATGAACTGTGTGTTATCTCTATAGTAGTCGTGAAGCTGGTTGCGCAATCGCAGTAGGATCTGCAGATGCTGGCCCCGGTAATGCAGACGATCGGCGTTTATTTCTGCAATGAATGGAATTATTTCCTGAACCAATTCTGCGGGCGGCTGCAGATATAAATCTCGGACCGATGTGGTGAACGAGAGCATATCCGAGGGTGGATCATTGTGGACATCGAGAACGGGAATGATCTTAAACGGGTGAAGTCCCAAATACGCATAGACTAAAGATGACAGAAAGAACACGTCAGACACATCTAGATCTACCAGAGAGCCAGATTGCAATGCCTGCGCCACGTTCTCCTGCAGCCTTTGCAACGCATCGGTAAAGTAGCTGGTGGTCATCGCGAAAATGCCTTCGTTCCCGTTCCCCAACGCTGACGAAGAACGGAATATATGATTCAAATCACCCGATTTGGGATCGATGTTTTCCTGATCAAACATATCGCCAACGGGCAAAGAATTGTCTGCCTCGAGAATGGCCTGAAGATCTTGCTGCGGCCAGAGGTTCAAACATGCAAAGGCATACAAAGACAGCCGAATCAACTGCAGGCTTAGAAAACGACGCGGTAACACATTTCGCCACACGTGGTCGGCTTGCTTGTTGATACCAAACGTAAATAGTGGGATGCAACTATCGTTGAAGAATCGGAGAAGCCGAAGCTCGAATTGCGAAATGTTTGCTTGAGTAGCAATTGAATTGAGCTGTAGAAAACGAGGAGACGTCGTTGGGGGCGTTCGGTTCTGATATTCGGGTGTTTCTGACGCATAGACACACGTTCGTTGAGTATGGACGCAGTACTCGCAAGCGGGGCGTTGTTCATCACACTGAGGTTAGCAATGGGAGCAGAGAATTAGCAAAATATGGTCGTACTTTTATTTTAAGCTTTTTGCAACTTAGACAGCCCTTTCTAGAAAGGTTTCGTTTAGCCATGACAGTTATGCGTGCAGGAAGGCGGCGCAGGTGAAAATTGCCGCAATAATCACGATCTAGAGATAAGACAATTCGACTGCGCAAAAAAGCGAAAAAACACTACGTTGCTATCTTTATTAGGAATGTTGGCTTGTAGTATCTACTCGTAATGCTGGCCGGGATATCACTCTCCTTCTGCCTCTTGCGTGGTTCTACCCCTGACTTGCGAGATTGAACTAGCGGTTCTAGGATACGATCCCGCCATATCAGAATTTTGATCCCATCCTCACGAAACAGCCCAGCCTGTTATTTTGGGAGATCTTTGCTCTGATTCAGGCACAAGCGCCGTGAACTTAAAGAATAATGTTGTAAAGGGTGATGAACGCGATAAGCCCCAGAGTAACGCTGTAGCTACCTGCCATTCATCTGGTTCCAGCCGCTACTTCTTCTCAAGCGTTGGCTGCAATTCTGATTGCTTCATTATCGGCTAGCCCTGTTTGACTCGGACAACCAATCTCTCCGCTTCCAAGTTTTGACGGCTTCGCGTCTTCAATTGCAAGACGGTATTTCGAGCGGCGACAAACTTGCTCAATTGAACTTCCTTGTCTTTCCCTGGACAGCCAGATATACTTGGAGCTGAGTTGCTGTTTCGTACTGATCAAGACTTTTATGGCTTCAACTTAAGGCAACACTTTGAAACCTTGCAACGCTCTTCAAGTATATGGCCTAATTCGAGGCTTGCTGTGGGTAGGTAGGTCTAAACACAGGAGATGGAAGTTGAAATCCGCAATAGAAGAGTGTGGCAACCCTGCGAATTGGCTTGTCATTTCTTGGTCAATGCTTTGTTTCGACTTAACTTCGGTATCTAGGGGAAATTCAAGTATCAAAGGCTGAATGATAGTTGCAGGCTTATGGAGGACCAGACGGAAGGAAATGTAATGAAGCACGATAACCAGTTCTGAATTTCCCGAGCTATTAGCCTCGATATCTTCGTCCGTTTTGAGGTTTTCGAACACATCAAGTCTCACCCTTTAGAATTATGGCAGAGTATGAATGCTCATAATTCTCCCTGGCCCCACAGTCAACGAGAGACGGGAAAAGAAGTAAACAATTCCAGAGAAATACGTTTAGTGGCCACTCAGCATAAAACAGGATCCTCGGCTTATAGAGAGAGCCAACTAAGCTTACAATGGGCACTGCTTTTTCCGTGACATTTATTGGAATGCACGTTTGGGTGGGCCACATGCGAGAATACGCACATGTATAGGAGCATCTCAAGCAAGAGGAGGGGTGCATTAAGCGGACTAATGAAAAAACAAAAGTTTTGGAAATCTCCTCCGACTCCTTTCCACGTCAAGCTGTCTTCATTATGCGTGACGGTAGTCCTGCAAGCAACATCACCACGCATGAAAATTCTCTCAGTCTCTGCCGTAGGCGGAGCCTAAAGGTAGATGAAATAGCACGTTTCTAATTTGTCCTTTTCTCGACTGCTTTTCTCACAATTGTCCGTTCTAAAGCACCAACGTTGACCTCCTGCCTGGTACAAGAAATATGACGTCCGCTCAACATTGCCTGCGATGGCATTTTCGCTGTATCAATACAGTAACTGTAGGCTACGCCAGTTTATGTAGGTTCCGATGCCGTACCTACGTCATAAGAGGAATCCACACCCGAGACGAAGCTTTGAAAAGTGCTGGCCCCGCAGGGCATGCACATAAACATGTGGTGCAGTTTATGAAACAGTGCTGAAAATGTATTAAGCGTCTTTTTGAAACCTGTTCTTCCGGCGCCAGAATGTACTTCTGACGCGTTCGAGCCTGCCCCCCGGCATGTTGAGCGCACGTATCTCAGATCTCTGTGCAGAATTACGAGCACTGTGCATGCGTATGGCACCAAGTGGCCATGCGTCTGTCCCCAGGCGATGTCACTTCGGACACGGATGCGGTCTTTTAGCCAAGGACGATTGTAGCACGCATTAAGGCGTGCCACATGAGTAAGTTTCAGATACTATGACATATTCCGTATTGGCCACAAATTTCTTGTGCCTGTTAGTGGTGCACACATGTTGGCCGGGTGCTTGGCCATTTTGTTATTCTTTCTCACCTGTGGGGTTGGGCACAGCCGCAGAAACTGCTCGTTTCTTTTTCGTCTGTTTCGAGAAGTCGCATCATTTGATAATGGCGGGGAATCAGATATGATACTTCGTTGATTGCAACTGGGGGAATTCGACCCAAAGTAAGTGTCATTAACATTCGGCGTACCAGCCCCTCAACTCAGAAGCGGGTTCTCAGGCCAAGTTGATCTGGCACTTGAGAACTTGGTGCGTAGTTTCCAAAAATTCGTAGCTGGAGAAAAATGTTGAAGTGTATAGGAAGCGTTGGTTCGTGCGTACATATCCGTGGGGCAGAGGTAAATGGATCCAGTTGCACCGACATGGGTCAATACCTCGAATCGTAAAATTCA
Source organism: Hermanozyma aechmeae (assembly GCA_030583085.1). Classification (NCBI taxonomy): domain Eukaryota; kingdom Fungi; phylum Ascomycota; class Pichiomycetes; order Serinales; family Metschnikowiaceae; genus Hermanozyma; species Hermanozyma aechmeae. Next base: position 31,890 of record JAJMHA010000008.1, on the reverse strand, counting down.
GAGCGAATTTGGAATGCTTTTTCTTTTCGTGCGCTGAAGTCTTAGATAAAGTCTTTGTCTTGGCCCAATATTGGTATCAGAGCACACTTGCACGCTCGTTTTGTCCCTCGATATACTCGTCACTTCCCAGAATACTCCAATTTTGAATCTCAAAAAAGGCCCAAAGCTTTACGCCATACTTATTCCCCACGCTCCTTTGCGTTGATTTAAACTGACATGCCATAATTCCACTCGTTGGTGATCGCTCGCTTCGGTTTCTAAGTCCATATAAGTAAATTCAGAAGCGCATTGCACCTTCGGCTTGTGTCTATTCTCTTGAAGGAAGAGTCTGTAACTCTCGCGCCAGCTGAGAGAAGATCATCGTTAACTTTGACACAAGTTCCTCGAGTCCATCAACCACTGGATGAGCACATATTCCAACCAACCAGCAGGACAATCGTTTTCCTTCCTACTGAAATTCGGAACCTTATGACCGCCTTGCAAAATTAGAAGCCAAAATTAAAGGATTTGCACTATACTTCCACATTCTATGCTTATTTGCTGGCTAGCCCTAATCGCTGCCGACGAGAATAAGTGTAGGGTGACTACTATATGCCTACCTTCAGCCAAGCATTTTTCCTTTCTCCTCAGTATTCTATGTGCTCTTTCGTCTCTGAAACAAGGCACGCCCCCGTACCCACATATTCTGAATACTAAGTTTTGAGTAAGTTTGCTGTGGAAAGAGAGTCGTCCTAAGATATCGTAGTGTGCATGGGTGGCACCTAAAACAGCCTGCCTTGTTAGAAAGCTAAACTATCTTCTTCCGCTGTAAGCTTCCATTTACGTGCTGATGCATAGACCATTTTTTGTGCCCGCAGTCGAGCGGGATCTGGAATTATGAAGAATACCGACCTAGGTCTGCAGGGTCTGGACACTCCTTTGCAAATGCGGTCACATGGCGATGGAATATGCTGCTAGGAGTGCTAGCACGCTTTCTCTTGTTGTCTCATCTTTCTGGCTGGTAAAATAATGCCACCTTGCCATGAAAAATGAGACAAAAGACCCGATTTGCCCAATGATTAGCATTGCGGTTAACAGATGCATTTTCTCTCAAAGAAAACTTGGAGATTCATCGCCATCGTGGGGTATGTACCCGAATATGCACATGCAACAGGCAGCAGTTTGCATCAATGTGTTACGAAACACATGGCGGCTGCAAGCGCAATGCGGTTATCGGTTATGGGCACATGACGCCTACAGGGCGGAGTTAATAGCCAGAACCACCGTATCGTATTCAATGATCGAAAGAGCGCATTTATCCGGGCTCTTATGGTTGCAGAAATTAACAATGCAGAATCTGCAAGGCAAGTGGCTAGCTCCTGCAAGTGGCAGCTGCCTTGGCCCTTACACTTGATTTCTGATTGAAGTCTTTGGTCTTTGAAGATGATAGGAGCGCAAGAATTTGAAAGTTTTGTAGAAAATGGTGACTTATATTTTATGCTGATGGTAGGCAGCAATAGCCCCTGAAATGTAGCACGTACATTTCCGGCTCGTGAGCGTTCATCCCGTAGGAACGCTGACCTCTGGGTCTACAAATTCAAGTTTCGTTACTTGAGCTCAAATGTTTTAGTTTCTCCTGTTTATCTTTTAGAATTGCATCTTGGATTTTGTAGATTTTTCTTGTTCAACTTCATGTGCTTTCGTTCCCAGGCTAGACCATGCAAAGTTGTTTTGAATAAAAGAGCTGGTCGGGCGATCTTCCAGAAACAGCAGATTGAAAAGATCTCAATACATTTAGTAACTGCCTCGTTTTTGTCTCAGAGAAAGTTGAATATCAACTCCTCATTCCTTCTTTTCCTGAACGGCACTTTGCTCTTTCTGCTCCAGAAGCCATCTTTCCTCCTACAACGAACAGAACAGTCAGAAACCTGCTTAAAGTCCTCATAACACTGGGATCTTAATGCACACCGAGTTTAATGAGTTATCCCTTTCCTTCTTTCCGGAGAACACCAGGCGAGCTGGGGCTGTCCGAGGGTTGTTGTTTGGCCGTTTAAACCGAGGCAATTCATATCAAGAATAGATTAGTGGAGAAACCTTTCGGCAGCTTTAGAATTTGCCGAAAGGCCATCTTCAATCTTCATGAGCCCTTAGAGATTGGTCCTCTTACTCATCTCAAGTCAGAAGTTGGTCTTCTTGAAACTGCATTGGGGAATAGAGTCAGAGTGTCATTCATTTTACAAGGACTTGAAATGAAGTATCAAGTGCCTGAATACGAATAGCACCCGCTTAAGCTGGACACTGATTCTAACAGAGCCACCTGGGCCACTGAACCTAAAGATTCTGCGCCTCACGAATCATATTTAGGTTAGGATACCAATCAAAGGTACCATACGTGCTACTTTGACACAACACCTGTTGTTTTGATGACGTTTCCTACATCTTTTGGAGCTACGACGTTGCTTGACTGACATAGCCTACTAGTCAACGCTTACGAAGTCAAATCTTTGGTGGCCGCTATCTTCTGATTTGTTTTAGTACAGATCACGCCACTTGCATTACCTGAAGTGCAATAATGTAGCCACGTTCTGAAATCGCAGTAGCCTGCCCTTGCAGCCCCTTGTTCATCGCACGGGGTATATTTTGTCGCTTGCTCGAAGTAAAAATTCGGGCTACTCACATTTGCGCGGTATATTCTCCATACTGTACTGTGGGCATTTCCCCTACCCGCTAAGGGTAAGATCCTCGGAATTACATCACCGTGTCCATCTATCGCAATGTCGGAATCTACCACCTTACCTCCAAGAGCTGGTGGAGTCTCTTTTAAGACCACTTTCCTACCCTGGGTATCCAAGCGCACAACCAGCCGGCAGTATATTTAGTACGCGCCCACGCGTGTCCTGCACCCCATGAAACAGAGAGCCATTAGCAGTTTCTTTCAAACAAAACTCTCGAGTCCTCCCAAGCCCAGTCCGCTAGATGTTGAGCTGCTGCCTACTACTCGGCTGAAACTTTCAGACTATGCCCTGCTGCCAGTGCTGGGCACCAAGCGAAGGAAAACAGATGCCCCAAACTCAGACATCACGTCGCCGCTGCCTACCGCCCCATCTTCGCCGGAACCAGTGGCAAAACGGACGACTTCAAATAAATCGAGTCTGAAATCAACCAAACTGGCCAAATCTTCAAAACTCACGCCGCTCGAGAAACAATTCATAGACCTCAAATCCGTCCACCAAGACAAGGTTCTCGCGATCCAGGTGGGCTACAAATTCAAGTTCTTCGGCCGCGATGCTGTGGTTGCGTCGCAGCTTTTAAACATTATGCTTATTCGTGGCAATCTCGAACTACATGACCGTACACATGACAGATTCGCCTACTGTCTGATTCCAGACAACAGGCTCCACATTCATCTCCAGCGGTTGCTCAATCACGGACTTAAAGTCGGGGTTGTGAAGCAGACTGAATCTGCTGCAATCAAGCAGATGGATGTGGGTAACAAATCGGGACTTTTTGAGCGCAAAATCACTGGCGTTTATACTAAGGCAACATACATGGGGGACGAGCTTCTAACGGGCGACCCAGCGATTCAACGACTGGCCAACTTGGCATCTGCAGCATCTGAAGGTCCGGAAGCGTATATTGTGTGCATAGATGAGTCCGACTTTCTCAGGGAAACTGCCATTGTCGCGGTTCAGCCCGTAACGGGTGCAATTGTGTGGGACACCATGGCGGACAACGGTGCACGCGAAGCTCTTGACACACGCATCACGTACCTTAAGCCCAGTGAGGTGATTGTGGTTGGTACAGGGGAGATACGGGCGGAAACCAGAAAGTTACTCCGGATCCATTGTCCGAACGCCGCGGTACAGTTCAGGAATCGGCGCAAACGTGTCGATGTGGAGACGCAAATCACCACATTTTTTGAGAGCATCGACGACGGGAAAAACATCGCCGCTGCTAATCACTACCTTGTCAACTGTCCGCATAGCGTCGGAAGCTGTGTCGGAGAACTCATTGAATACCTTGAGGAGTTCAAGCTCAGCAACGTATTCTCACTCATCTCAAATTTCCTGCTGCTCACCGATAGCCGCAAATATATGCATCTTCCGGGCCTGACACTCCGGGCCCTCGATGTGTTTGATGTTCATGAGGGCAACTTCACCCGGAACCGAGCCGGCACTGGCACGCTATTTTGGCTTCTAAATCACACTAAAACTCGTAAAGGCGCCCGCAGTCTACGCGAGTGGATAGCTCGCCCACTTGTGGATCCGCATGAGATTCTACGCCGTCTGGAGGCGGTGCAATTTCTTGCCCTGGGCAAATTCGTGCACATTCTCGATGCATTCTCAGCAGCGCTTGCCAAAGTTGGTGCCAACGTTGACCTCGACCGCCTGCTCATCAAGGTGCACTACCTGGCCACCTATGGTTCAGACAAAATCTCACGCAAAGACTTGTACCTCATGCTTCAGAGCTTTTCCGATGTGGTCGTGATTTTCCGGACGTTTGGCGAGGCTGCGGTAGCAGAGATTGCAGCTCCACTCTTGCGTTCCATCTGCTCCAGGATGGTCCAACTCAGCCTGGAAACTGTAGTCGATGATCTTCTCCAGATGGTGGTGTCCAGTGCGGCGATGGATGATCGCAACTTAAGCGAACAGAAACTTGCATACTTTGACGTTCGGCACGCCCGATTCGACAGCATCTCTCGAGAGCTTGAGCAGGCCACCATAGTGGAATCTTGCCTCGAGGCGGAACTCCAGAAAGTCCGTGTGCTTCTCAAGCGGCCCCAGCTCCAGTACGTCACCAACCTCAAAGAGACACATTTGGTGGAAGTGCGCAACGGGAAGATGGTGGACTCGCTTCCAAAAGACTGGCTCAAGATCTCCGGAACAAAACTGGTGCTGCGGTTTCGTCCTCCAGAGGTTTCAAGATTACACAAGCAGTTGGGATATCACAACGAAATGGCGCTCCGGGCTGCCGATGAGTGTTTTGCGGAGTTCCTTCGGGACGTGGATGCGAAGTATGAATATTTTCGGGGTTTGGTTGCGGAACTCGCTGCCTTCGACTGTCTTTTATCACTTGCCCTGGCAGCCACACAGACGGCGCATAATTATGTCAGACCCCGTTTGTCGGACTCGCAAATCATTAGAGTATCTGAATGCTCACATCCTATCTTGGCTGCCCTCGGCAACCACGTCGCCAACGACATAGCCATGCTGCAAGATGAAGACCGTGTTCTCATTATCACGGGGCCCAACATGGGTGGCAAGTCGTCGTACGTTAAACAAGTTGCATTAATGGCAATAATGACGCAGATTGGATGTTTGCTTCCATGCAGAGAAGCCGAAATGGGAGTGTTCGATCTGATTTACATGCGCATGGGCGCCTCTGACGATATTCTCCGTGGAAGCCTGACCTTTATGGTGGAGATGCTGGAGGCTGCCAGCATCGTGAACCATTTCACCAGCAAATCTTTGATTGTATTGGACGAGATTGGTCGCGGAACAGGCACTAGCGACGGAATAGCGTTAGCACACGCCATTCTTTCGTATATCATACTTGACGACCGCAAGCCGTTGACGCTTTTTATCACGCATTATCCCTCGTTGCATGTGTTGGACAAGCACGCCGGGGTTGCCAACTACCATATGTCATTTGTGGAAGAAAAGAAGCACAACGACTGGCCCGAGATTGTTTTCTTGTACAAACTTGTGCTCGGCGTGATGTCTAATTCATATGGTCTCAATGTGGCGCGCTTGGCTGGCATTGACCGCAAAATCATCGATAACGCCTTCATAGTGGCCGAGGCGATGAAGCTGCGGATTGAAAACGAGGCCATCCGGCGAGTTTTTGAGGCTGCAGGGCGGGGAGACGTTGAGACGGCGTTGAAGTTGTTAGAAAACTGAGGATGCTACATTCTCCGTGGCCAGGGTGCATTGGTGAGTTCAAAATGATAGACCGCTGTTACTACTTCACATTTTAGCTAACATACCGACGTCTCTTATTAGTTGCATCTACATGTTGAAGTTTGATTTGTATTGAAAGCAACGTTCCTGGTGCCTGAACGCCTAGTATTCATGTGCACCATTTGCAGTTCTTTTCTCTTTTTCTTGCATTAATGTGATTCTCACTTTTCGATGTCCGCCCAGAACTCCAGAACCGCCTCGTCAAACGCAGTGGGATTGTCCAAGTAGATGTGATGGCCCGCATCTTTGATCTCCACAAATCCACACTTAGAATGGCCCAAAGACTTTAACTTCCCGTAGCAGTGCTCCCCACCTCGAGGGTTCATCCAATCTTTATCTCCGTACATCCACAACGACGGGATGTCTGCTTTCTCCAAAAACTCAACAAAGCCGCGGTCACACAATGGTAAGTACGGAAGAATCTCGTGGTTGATGAGCTTGGTGATTGCAAGTTCACCCAGACCCTGGTACTGGTTGAAAATCGAATATGAATACTTGTGCAACTTCAAAATAAGATCGGTGTTTGACTCCGCACCTCCATCGTTGGACTTGAGGTTCTGAAACCGCTGAAAGGACCATAAGGAGAGGATTTTCGAATATGCGGGCCCAAAAAGCTGCAAAACCTGGAAAGGAGAAATACTGTGTTCCCACAACATGCGGAGGAGTCGATTTTTGGGGAATTTGGGTTGGCCAAGCTTCTCCCAGAGCCGCAACAATTCTTCGTTCTTGCCCTCGTGATCTGAAAAGTTCTGAGAGGCTATTACTTCCTGGAGTGGATCAGCTCCGGGCTCATGATGATTATACTGGAGTTTGGTGTTGTTGATCAAGCTCACCAGGCTACTTTCTGTGCCCATGGGCGATACAAGAACAATGGACTCCACGTCAGTGACATCGCTGTACTTCATCAAGTAGCACGACATGAGGTATGCGCCCATAGAATGGCAGACAATGTCAAACTTGGAGAATCCCAGCAATTTCCGCCACGCCTCGATTTTGTCCACGAACCAGTTCTCCACATTTATCACCTGGGTAATGGCTGACTCACGTGACATCTGAGCCGGCAGCACCAAGAGAGAGTCGGGAAATTGCGGCCGTGCCAGATTGCCGAATCCAGGCATGTCGATCACGTGCACAACGATGTTTCCGTACCCTAGCACCCAGGCCTCGAAATTCTTGACAAAGTAGCCCAACGCCGCCATATATCCGTGCACCACAACCAAATGCCGCTGTGGTAGCTCGGGGCTTGTTTTGTTTGTGAGCTGGAATTCGTGAATGAAAGTGCCATCGTCTTGGCCGAGGTCGGTGTCAATAAACCGGCCAAATATTGCGGTTTCGGGGTCCTTAGACGAGCCAGGCTCCACGATTTCCACTTTGGGTGATAAAATAGCCCGAAATAGATCGTATTCAATCTGCTTGTTGCGGTTCCGTGCCTTGGTTACGGCGTCAGTGTTGCTGGTTTTGCTGGTAGGTTTCTGCAACGTAGAGGGCGTGCTCCACCAATCCTTCAAAGAGTGTAAAAGTGAAATCGACGATACGGAATTTTTCAAGTCGTTACTGGCGTTTGGATCGCCCATTGTGGCGATAGAGTCCAGGACCAAACTCATGGGGTTGGGAGCGATAAGATAAGCCAGCCGTGCAGGACAGGGTGTAGGATTTCGGGGAAGAAAACAGAAATGTAAATGGGCAGAAATTACTGAAAACGAATACACCACAAATTGCAAAAATTGATGTATTAGGCAGATAAAGTCATAAATAGGCCATTGCTCTCTTTGTTATTGTCACACGGAGGCAAGGTTGGGCAACGGGCCGATGGGGCCGCTATATCGCTAGGGGTAGGGGAAAGTTACGGGTGGAGAACCAGTAAACCTTCCTCGTTCTCCCACGGCGTTCCAGAAAGTAGCGAGGCGGACTGGGAGCGTCAGAAGATCAGCTCCGAGTGGTGGCGCCAACAGAATCCAGAATAGAGTTCGGTCCCAACAGAGTGGCCGCTTGAATGCTCACACGACCTCACAACTAGTGCCGGAAAGCCAATTAGAATCTCGCGGGTGATACATCCTGACGCTGGCGGGGTATAACAAGGTGGCAAACCCCAGGGCGCAATAGTGATATCGCCCAAAAATCGCTCAAAAATAGCCACGGTCACAAGAAGTAAATCAAGCCGGTGCCATTTGGGTGGCGCACCGCCTGAATGTGGCTATAGTGCCATCAGCAGTTCGGCATATCATTGAACCATCCAGGCCAATCTACGCCTCTATCTCAATGCTGCCTCTTCGTCTCAGTGCTGCCTCGCGCAACTGAATTCTTCGCTAGTCATTTGGTGCTTCACGTTCCCAGTTTGGCGACCTCATGTGCTTATTTCTGAGGCAACTCGGAATATGGTGGGGGCGCCGCCACACCGGCTGAAGAACCCTCGGTTCCCTCGGAAGTAGCGCCGTAGGTGGGCCCAGCAACAGGCGCAGGCTCGGAATCCACGTGCGTGTGGTGGTGATGGTGGTGGCAATCACGGGGTTGCTGTCTCTCCAAATCAGAAGAGTTCTGGTACAAGTAGTAGATTTTCAGCTCGTGGTTCACGGTATATGGCGGATATTTGGCAATAATGTACCACGAGTGAATAAGTCCGGGAAGATACCCAAGCACACAAAGGAGGATATTGATAAGGGAGTCCATGGAACAAATGCCCCTTCTAATCCACACAGGCAAAGGAGGGAAAAGTACACTGACAATCACAAGACAAATGTCTGAAAGGCACTCACAGCAGCAGCAGCACATGGTAACTTTGTAAGGGTAATGGGGTGAATTTCTATCTAGAGGTTTAGGGAATGAGATGGCTGAGCGTAGTAGATATATGAGAAACAAACGGGGCACCGGGCTGTGTGCAGGCGCGCATGACGAAAAGCTGAGATGAGTTGAAACGGGCAAGCGAAAAAATGAAAGGTGATGTGGCGATCAAATCTGAGAAGAGATGCTTGGTATTTGGGTGATCTCAGGCGATGATGGTGGGTGCGGCGTGGTTGTAGTTTTGTCACACATCGAGAGATTTCGCTGTAAAACAGAAATAGTAGGTCCTGACATAAGATAATATATAAACAGCTAAGAGGTTTGTATTTTGCGGCTAGCGGAAATTGGACAAGCGTATGGCGATTATTGAATCGACAAACAGATCATAGTCTGCCCGGACACGGCTACTACAGATTAGATGAACAATGGCTCACTACAACGTCACCACGGCAGATCGCAATATTTGAAACAAAGTAGGGCAAAATGACCGCCATCGCAATATATTGTTGGAGCCATTGCTTACTGTAAAATCATTCCGTTGATGAGGCACTGGAGCTCTCACCCGCTCACCTTCTACTCAATATCCATCGCCACGGATCACGGAGACATCGCAAGTAGCCAATTGCGCTAATAGTTTCATCTTGTGTTGGCACAGTCTCATGAAGTTCGCAGTACAATCTCCAAGGTGTACCCCCTATGTTCTCTCTCTCACTGTGCTGACAACGCTTCTCCAAAGAACAGCCTATTCAAGAAAAGACCCCGCAAGTCGGCGCCTACAGCGACAATTTCGACTCCGCAAGAAATGACATTGTCTGCAAAATTTCCTGCTTACTTTACCCCAGTGCACCTCCATAATCACCTTGATCTCAGTCTTATCGCTAGTGTCCTGCATCATGTCCTTTTCTTTTAACGTCAGCTACAACGGCACCAGCAAAAAGGCGTCGTGCCTTCAATCAGCACTAGTGGGGGATTTGGCCACTTCTGCTGCCACCAAGTTTTCGCTCCCTTCATCCACAAAAGCCGTGTTATCCCACAACGGCGTGAATCTAGACCCCTCTGTCTCCATCAAGGCATCCAAGGTCTACAACAACGCCACGTTGCAATTGCGTGTGATTGCACAAAATGAAACTGTGACAGCAAAGGTGATGGCGTCATTCGCCAGTTCAACAACCACAAAGGTGATCAAGGTGCCCTCCACCAACTCGCCGGAGATGTTGGTGGCCAAATTCTTGGAGGTGGCAAACCACACCCTTGCACCCGGAGAAAGGATCAGTTTTTCAAGCATGCAACGCAATTTGAGTGACACAGACCCGGCATTCAAAACGGCAACCATTGGCGACATCTTCGGCACTTCCAGTGGCGTAGTTCGTCTCCGATTTGAGTCTAGCGGCCATAACGAGAAGATACGGGCGTTGCAGGCCGAGCAGCAGATATTGCGTGACCAGTTTGCGGACGCTCAGCGTGAGAAACGGCGCCACGAGCGGGAGTTAGAAGAGAGAGAGAGACTTGCCCAGAGAGGAAGAGAGAAATCGTCAAAGAACGAAGCCAAGCTACCAGGAGGCGATGAGGATATGGCAGAAGCTGGAGCAGAAGAATCAGAAGAGGATGAATCCGAGCAAGTCGAGAACAAGGCAACTTTGCCTATCAAAACCCCCCTCTCTTCCACTAGCCATTCCTCGCAGCCAAAAACGCCGATTCCGCCGATTCAGATCCCGAAAGAAACCGCTGACACACTTTACACACAAACTGGGGCTTCATCTGCGATCTACGAAAACCCGGAAAACGACTACAACGTCACCGCGGGCCAGGCCAAGCTCCTTCTTGAATCGGTGAGAACGGTGAGGCCAATCAAGAAAACCGCGCCAGCAAAATTGCCGGACTCTTACACGATTCGACTTCGGTTTCCCGACCGGGCGCTTTTGGATATCCACGTCTCAGGTACCGAAAAGTTTGGCCAGTTGCTCAAGAAAATTGACTCGTATGTCAGTCAACCCTACATCAATCATTACAAGTTGAAGAGCGGATCGCCGCCGTTTTCGGAGGTCACCATGGGGTTTTCTGAGAACAACACTATCCTCAACGAGCATCCAGCTTTCCTGTCTGACAAACTACTTCTAATCTGGGAAACCTCCATCACCAGCCTGGTCCCGTATGTTAAAGACGGGCTCGTAAAGAAGGACGCCAGCGAATTACCAAATGTATATTTGGAAAGCCACCGGGGACAACTTGCAGATGATGAAAAGGAAGAGAATACGCCAGTCAAGAGTGAAGCAAAGAAGAAGGGCCCGTTCAAGGGAGCACCGAAGTGGTTTAGACCCTGATTACATGCAGGACAGTCAATAACCAGCCTTGTGGATCTTCGAGAGTGCCGGGTAGTTGGAAGATGGCGGTGGTATTCTGCAATTTGTCGGACTTCAAAGAAAGTCGACGTTGCTCCGGGCAATTGCAGACATCCGTCGCTATTAGAAGAATTTTCGCTCGGGTCACGTGAGACCAAAGCCCCACTGCCAGCCGGTACCGGTCTCAAACCCTGTTCGGGATCGTGCCCCGAAGCCAGATTCGGCCTTACCGCCTCTCTGCATATTGGTGGAGGTTTATTAAGTCTAATACGAGAAAATTATATACAGGAGAGTATACTCGAGACCTAAAGTGCCGGCGTAATTGACGTGGCCGGCGAGTGACGGCCGCCGCGGGGTTCTATTATCTCATGCAATTGCTCTCTCCCATGGCACCATACTCTCCCTCTGCCCTAATCTCATATCTAGACACGTTCGTGAAATATGCGGGGCAGGCAGTTCTGCATACACGGTTTCGCAAATGCAGGACAAGAAAATTTTTCTGTCCCCTCCCTCGCATATATGAGCGCCGGTTTCCCGCCTTGCGAAAAATTTCCCTACAAACAACCCTTTTTTATTTTGCACATACACCTATATACTACAATCGAAAATGTGCGCTTAAACCTGTTTAAGAATAAAAAAGAAAGAATTTTTTTCATCTCAAAGAAGAAAAAATAAAAGTTATTGAAGAAAATCGATAACCCCAAGTTTGTCATGATGCTGCTAATATGAGTTCCCCACACTAAAAATGGTGTTCCACCGGATTACAACCGTCAACAATACAGACCCCTGATTACATCACGAACGTTACCTGAATTTGATACAAATTTTTTTTGATACATTACCTTTGCTCCACGAAAACATAACATTGAATACTATCAAGATGTCTACCACCCCAGCTCCAATGATTTTCGACTCCTTCCCCGAGTCAGCTTCGCCTGATTTTGCAACTCATCATGTCGTTCCCAAGTTGGAGCCCATTGATGAGTTGTCTTGCCACTTGCCCTCTTCAGAACCCAGTGATGGGTTGAGAGCGGCCCCAGCCGCTAACTACGTGTCTCCCGTGTTGGTGCACACTGAAGTCTTGGACTCTGTGTTCTCATCCAACCTCGATGACCACGACGCTCTTACCAACGACACTCCTATGTTCGACGAGTTAGACTTCATCTTGGATGGCTCCAAGGTGAACAGCAAGGAGGACTGGGTCTCGTTGTTCAAGCCTGACTCTGATATGGACGACCTGCTTGCAGGTGCCCGTATTGAGGAAGACTTGTCCAACTTGTTCCAGGACGACTTGGAAGATGAGTTCACACCTGAACCCGTTACCAAGCCTAAGCCTACGGCTTCAAAGCCTGAAAGGCAACTTGCTACTCCCGAGTCGCCTTTGCTCAGAACTCCTGTTTTGGGTGAGGCTGCTGGTGTCAAGGGCATCAAGCGCAGCAAGACGGATCACTTGGGCTGTGTTTCTTATGCGAAGAAGCAGAGAACCACGCCTTTGAGACCTGTTACTTCCGACGCTGAGGACCCTGTCGCCATGAAGCGTGCTAGAAACACTGAAGCTGCTCGCCGGTCTCGTGCGCGTAAGATGGAGAGAATGTCCCAGCTTGAAGAGAAGGTTGAGGATTTGATCTCTGAGAAGAACGACTTGATGCTGGAAGTTGAGAGATTGAAGAGTCTCTTGGCCAGCCATGACATCGCGTTCTAGTTACCGACTGTTTTCTATTCAATTCTATAATAAAACGTATGCGAAGAACTGTGTAGATTTGTCGTTACCTCCTTACTAGATGATCTGGGGAGTGCGAGAGCCCTTGCACGTGGTTTTGAGCGCGTGGCCATGACTCACTGTAGCTACGATAAGGTCTCGAAAGAGCGTGTTGCTATGTTCGTAAATATGCATTTATATCGTCTTGTGAAACAATGAGAAGCAGTTTGCTTGCGGGGTTCAGGAGGCTGTCTGGACAGTTCAGCCGGTCAATCTGAGTAGCCTTAAATTCGCCGAATCTGGCACTTCTGATCAGATTTGAAAGTCACGTAAACTTGACATAATGGTCAAATGCGGAAGACTATTTTCGTGCGTAAACACACCGCCTTGACCCTCAGGAATGCCCTCACTACTGTCAGTGCCGCTAGTGACACGCCAGGAAGAAATTCCTAGTTCCTGTTGGCAAAACTAGAGCAACCTCGATGGAACCGCCCAGTTCAGCCCTCAAATACAGTCCCTAGTTTTTAGCGGCATTCTCCAAGTTTTTAGCGGCGCTTTGCAGGGCACTTACTTCTTAGCAAACGAGATGGTGGCCGTATTCAAAAGTTCCCGATCTAGTGTTTCCAAACAGGCAGTCGCCTCTGCAATCAGCGCAAAGTCCAAAAAGGCAACTTTTCTGAACGCTATGACTCTGGCTTTTTCGAACCCCAGGAAGCCCCGGAAAATATCTTCCACGCTGGAAACTTGTAGTAAAGAATCTGGCAAAGACTGTAAGAGAAGCACGTGATGGGGCGGGAGTTTCTGCCAGGATTTAGCGGGTTTAACGGCGCGGGGCACTTTCTCTTTCCCGCTTTCGGGTTCTTTTTCTGCTCGTTCAGCCTTTACTTTCTTTCTCTCCTCCACTGGCGCCAGATCACCATTTTTTAGGTAGTATTCGTCTGAATTTGTTTTGGCATATTCAATCACGATGGGTTTCTTGAACACCGGTCTGCCTTGAAGCTTTTTGATGGCCTTTTCTGTGGATTTCGGGTCTGCGTAGGTAACAAACGCCTGGCCTTTCATACGGAGGTTTTGGTGAGCCGTCAACTGAATGACCTCACCATAGCGCTCAAAAAGACGTCGGAGAACCGGCTTTACCTTGTTGAGCGACACTTTTTCGTTGATGTTACGGACATAGAGAGTGGTTTCAGACATGTGCAGGATATGATGTTCGGCGAGGAGGTTATAGAGCATCAGGCAAACGGAGACTTGAATTTCGGGGGGCGTGAGAATATCAAATTGAAAGAGGACTGAGTAGAATGTTAACGAGATACGAGGATACGAATTGCGATGCATCGGTTGTGAATGTTGGGCATTTGCACGGTTGAAGGTACTTTCCCTGCGCCAGAATCGAGAAGCTAAATCGGTTTCAGGACCGAGAAGGATGACGTATAGGAATATCGCAACTGGCCCAAATGCAATCAGAGCACGCCATGCGGCCCTATGGCGTATTGCGTCATCCTATCTACCAAGTGCAGCGCTGATCGCCAGATGTGTGTGTCGCTAAAAGCGGAGACCTACGTAGAACCTGCCAAAATTCACCGGCCCCGCTTTTGTACATATGGATCAACTATGGAAAAGGAAATCGATAGCCTGAGTTGGTTCAAACGGTTGACCCAGCACAGCACACGGTATCCACAACTTACAGGTATTCAGGATGCAAATTCTTCCCGAAACAAAAGCGTCCAGTATAAAACATCGACATAAGCAAAACGCAACGTCGCGTAAATGTCCTCACGTCGAACGCGACTAAGCTGAGATCGGAAAAACAATTTCCGCACTGGGCAATCAAACCCCCGACAATATCTGAGAGCACAGGTCCGAATTTAAGCATTGAACTTTAATGATATGGTAGATATAGCAAGCACTCCTCGAGCCCAAGTGTCATTTTGCTCTCAGACTTGTTTTTGTCGTGGTTACGTAGTTTCGGAAGCGCTTGGCTCACATGCCAAGGAGCAGTATCCCATTCTTGACTGATTAAGAAAATCAGAAGTTATGCCACGGCAAGGAGTACTCCGGCCGCAGGATGGAGAAACTCAGTCCTGCAAGAGTTTTTCCGATGCGCATGGCTTACGCAGCAACCTTCATGCAGTCTCAAGCCGATTCGAGCGCAATCAATAGTGGCATGATGAGATGGCAATAACCGAAGACTCGATGTCACAATAAACTACAGCTTGGCGAAGGCTATCGCAGACACGGCCTCTAGCTTACGATAATTTTGCAGCAAGTAGCTGCCTAGTTTTGGCGAGTACTTCATTAAGCTTTATACTTTTGTATTTCTATATTGCATGGTAAATCGGATTCAGCACGAGTGAGCAAGTCAATACTTCGGCTGGAATGCTATCTATTTTCTTCTGAACGTTTGTTCAGTCCTCAAACATGTTCTGGTTTAGGCTTAGCCTCACCAGCGTATCCCGTGGAATGCGCCATCTGCTCAGTCCCTGGAGGAACCCAGCCTGCGGTTTTCCATGGAGAAATGTCGGTGGCGTATAGTTCATCAACTTCCTCCAAGGAAAGACCCTTCGTCTCACGCAAACAGAAGTACACGTAAAAGAAGGAAAAAATGAGACAGCCAGTGAACACAAACCCGTAGTAGAAGTGAATGGCTGATGTTATGAAGGGTGTGAAAAACGAGATCAAAAATCCCCACATCCAGTTTGCAGCGGTAGCCACTGCCATTCCCTTTGATCTGACTCTGAGGGGATAAGTCTCAGAAACAATGGTGTATACACCACCGGCCCAGGTGGATGCAAAGAAGAAAATGAACAAGCATGTGATGAAAATCATTGCGTTACCTGTGGGCTTGTAAGTGTTTTCAGCCGTAGCCTCGTAACCGTTCTTGTACAAGTGCTGAGTACCCAAAAGCGAGTAAATCAAGAAGCACACCGACATGCAAGCAGATCCTACCAAGAGACACAAGCGGCGACCCATGCGTTCAATGGCGTAAATTCCAACAAAGGTAGATGCAAAGTTCACCACTCCAAGAACAATGGCGGCCTGGAACGAGTCGTTCATTCCCACACCCTGGAAAATCGTGGTTCCGTAGTAGAAAAAGTAGTTGTTACCAGAAAGTTGCTGGATAGACTGGAGCATAATACCAATAATGACACGCTGGAGCATCTTGGGCTTACCCTTGATAAGTTCCATCCAGCCAGCTTTTCCGGCCAAAGCCTCTCTGTCAATTCCCGCTTGAATGAGCTGAATTTCAGTGTAAACGGCAGCATCTTCTGGAGATACCTTGTTAGACTTTGCGACGGAGTTCTTGGCATCTTCCAAACGGCCCTTCTCCACTAGGAAGCGAGGCGACTCTGGCATTCCAAGCATACCCCAAATGAGAACGAGTGCCCATGCGAAACAGAGACCCAATGGAATTCTCCATTGTCTAGAGTCGGTGTACACCTTGGTACCGTAGTTGGTACAATATCCCAAGAAAATACCCAACGTCACCATCAACTGGTAACAGCACACAAGAGTACCTCTAAGATGCTTGGGGGAAGATTCACTAATGAAAAGCGGAGAAAGCACAGACAATGTTCCCACAGCAAGTCCAGTAACGAGACGGCCAATAAAGTACTGATACCATTTGGAGGAGGACGAAATCTGAATGACAATTCCGACAATGTAAATGACGGCCGAAGTCATAATTCCGATTCTGCGTCCCTTCACGTCGCCGATCTTGGACAAGAAAATGCCGCCGACAGCGCAACCGACATTGAAGATCGACACTAAAAGGCCTGTACGTACGTCAGAGAGGTAGTATTCGCCGGAGCTGTTCCGCTGACCGAAACGTTGTTTAAAGTCGCTCATGTTCACGAACCCGGAAATGGTGCCGGTGTCAAATCCAAACACAAATCCGCCAAATGCGACTAGCATGCACAAAAGAGAGATGTAAACGTAGTCGGAACCAGACTTCTTAGGTAACGTTGGAAGCTTCTGTTCGAGTTCCTTCTCATCAGGGATATTTTGACTGTTGATTGGGGTTGTCTGAGCGCCCAGAGAGCTGTCTTCTAAAACCATGGTTAACTCTCGAAAATATTATGACCGGCATCGAGCAGTACTTGCAGTATATATAGGAGGATGGTAAACTCGTGGCAGTCCGGCATGGATGCATGACGTCTTGCTTGCCTTCGGAAAAACTCAGACGCAGGGCATGACGCACGGCAGACGCAATTCACCAGATGATCGCATTTGACGAAAGAAAAAATACCTGGGCATTTCAAAACGAAAGAGCCAGAAAGCTACCGACTTTTCTCGCGAAAGCCCCTAAAGCGGGAGTATCAACCGTCTTGCTGGAATATAGTTAGTGATGCATCCGCACGATTGCTGGCGGAAGAAAGTCTGCATAGACCCAAAAGGCCAGACCATGACAAGAAAAAGCAACCCAGCGGAGGTAGCGGCGCGTTCTGAGATCCGGACTTGGACTCAAATGCAAGTATCTGGGGAACTGGAGACTGTCTTAGCTTCTACATTGGTTTGCTATGTGGAGTTGCTCTTGGTTTCAAGGCGAACCAAGCTCACGTACGTGAAGATTGATAGAAATGAAAAGCACATAGGCATGGCAAATTTGGAAACCACAAAATTGTAGCGATGGAGGTGGTCATTGGAGATGACCACTGAGCAATTTGCAGGCAGCCAAGAATTATGTGCAGTGGACGGTTAGTGCAGTAGCCGAGCCGATGGGCCATCTCAGTGATTAGGAACAACCAATCACGTAGCTTGTCCTACCAAAAGAAAAAGAAAAATCAAGCGCACCAGACAAGTGTGGCTAACTGTTGTGAAAACGAAAGTTAGAGCATCGAATCGCATAGGCGCAAGAAATTTTAAGGTTGGTACAGACGGGGAATGGATCTTAACTCCAATCAGTATGCATTACTCGCATTTAGTCTTTCTTTATGGGTGCAGCTCTCCACACATCGGCCGCCCGCCCACTACTCGGCTCTGAAACGTAACTGTTATCGGGATTTTAAGCTATTTTCTGTCATGATCGTAAAATTTTTCTCTCGTTATTTGAGCAAATCGCCCTTGTTCACCACAAACGCCTCCACCACGGCCATGGCAGCATAAAGTCTGTTCTCGGCCTCCTCAAAAACGATGGAGTTATCACTGTAGAAGACATCATCTGCCACTTCCTCAGCATGGCGAGGCAAGCAATGCATAAATCTCCAGTCACTGTTCACACTGCCCTTGTTCAACATTTCCTGCGTAATCTGATAGCCGTCAAACTGCTGAAGCTTAGCTTGCTTTTCAGACTCCTGGCCCATAGAGATCCAGGTATCGGTCACAACGACATTTGCGTCTTTCAAAGCCACGAGAGGATCGTGAACGATCTCAAATGTGACATTCTCGGACGTGAGCTTGCTGGCATCATCGATCACTGATTGTTCAAACTGAACGGAGTCGGGAATTGCAACCAGGACAGATATTCCCAGCTTCAAAGCAGCGATAGCCAAGTCGTTGATCACGTTGTTGGCATCGCCGATCCATGCGAGCTTGAGACCCTCGGTTTTGCCGAAAGCTTCCTTAATGCTCAAGAGATCAGCAACAGCTTGAAGTGGGTGATAAAGATCACAAAGCGAATTGATAATTGGCACCTTCAGGTCTTTGCAAAGGTCCAAAATCTCTTGATGTTTGTTGACCCGTGCGAAAACACACGATGTCATGGATGAAATCACCTTGGTAGTGTCATACATCGACTCATTGACTCCCAATTGAATGTCGTCTTTCCCAAGAAACATGGGCTGAGCACCAAAGTGGGCTGCGGCTCCTTCGGAAGAAATTCGAGTCCGGGTGCTTCTCTTCGAGAAAAGAAGGGCAACCACTTTGCCCAAGAGCTTATCGTGGTTGGCTTTGCGGGCAGCGAGATCATCCTCTCTGACAATTCTCTTGAACTTTTCAGCTTTCAGAACCAACGATGCGAACTCCTGGTTGGAGAGTTGGGCAATGCTAATCAAGTGGCGGGGAGAAGTTGCGGTTGGAGCCGGCGCTGCTTTGGTGGCAGTGAGGGAAAAGTAACGTTTGAACATATTTTCGATATTAACTTTGCGTTAAAAGAAGACTAGGGCTATTTATGTATGAAGTTCTGACTCATACTCGATTGGGCAAGTCGGCGCGCTAACCGCGATGGAAGATCTGGTTAGCGCACGAAGCCCTGTGATTGGCCATTGCCGGCTGCAACAGCCTGGAGGGAAAGCTGTCGTCATGCACTCCAGGAGAATATGCGTTTGCTGTTGAGACGCTGCTGCGGCATCCTGCAAACGCACGGCTACAACGCTAGCATGGCGTCAATGATTCTTCTTTCGGCGAGTTTCTCCGACTGGAGTGCCACTCGTGCCGAGTTCAAGCGGGACTCGGAATCGCCGAGTTTTGATTGTAGATTCCCGAGCATTTCCTGAATGTGTTTGATTGTCTCGTCAACGGTCCACAACGGGGGTGGCTCACGAGAGCCACCATCTTGGCTTCCATGATCCAGCGACTCAATCTCCATGTTGTACTTTTCTGAAAAGTCACCTTCGGGGAGATTCTCAACTACATCGGAGAAATCCTCGCCGTTGGCGTCGTCATCTCTGTTCAAAGCGGGCTGGTCCTGCCAGCCTCCTATCTCGGTGACGTCTTCGCCGTATTCAGAAGTTATGCTGGGCAAATTATCATCATGTAGATCGCCAAAATGCCGCTTCCCGATTGAGAAGGTATTATTCTCAAGCACACGCCATGCTCCCTGCGAAGGCTCCGAAGATGTTAACATAGCCTCATCAACCACAACAGGCTGGGGTTCGGAGTCAGACACCAGCGCTTCGAATTCAGGAATCACTGCATTGGATAATTCGCTAGTTTCCAGCAGCGCAGGCACTTTACCGACTTCATTTGGCGCTTCTTGGGATTCCACATTGTTTCCCAAGCTAGCATACCGAGCCCACCGAGACTTGCGAGCCGACGGCTGCACCGATTCGGAAGCCCCAAACGTCCCAACCAGACCTTCGGAAATTACTGACTCCCTTTCTCGGCTCTGTGTTTTTCCCTTTGCGGATTTGCGTTTGAACTTGACGCGGGGTGGATCCATGTGCGAAGTCATCTCAAAATTTCCACCACAGAACACCACAACTTCACCCGCCTCATAGCGACACAACATTTGAAAAATAAATCGTCGAGCACATAGGACAGTCTGATTACATAATGGAAAAGGCAGATCTTCTACATTTGAAGATGCTGGAGGCTCCGGCCAGCAAAATGTTCACCCAGGACGAACTCATGGCCCTAGTAGCAGGCACAGACTTGGCAGGGCTCCTCGCAATGACGCAAAGCTTGATTGATCGCAAGATGATGAAGCTTGCCAAGTTAGGTGACGAGTTGCGCTTCCAGGCCATCTCGGCTGCTGACACCAGGAAGTTGACCTCCATGACCGACGACGAACAGATGATTTACTCCCATATAGAGGCTTCAGGAAGAGAAGGAATCTGGACAAAAACACTTAAGGCCAAAACCAACATGCACCAGCATGTAGTGCAGCGGTGTCTCAAATCGCTCGAGCTGAATCTTTTCATCAAGCTGATCAAGTCGGTGAAACACCCGACACGCAAAATCTACATGTTGTATAACCTTCAGCCATCTATAGAGGTGACTGGAGGGCCTTGGTTCACAGACTCGGAGCTAGACACTGAGTTCATCGACTCACTCTTGACGGTGGTGTGGAGGTTTGTGGCCTCAGAGACGTTTCCCACGGTTTTCCGCGGAGCCACCTCCAACACGAACGTGTTCTCAAGTGTCTACCCCTCGAACTACCCCAACTTTCCCACGCTCGACTCCATCATGGATTTTATTACATCGCACAAGGTCACGAACATCGACTTGAGCTCACTGGACATCCGTTCACTTTGCGACGTGTTGATTTACGATGACATGATTGAAATCGTTAAGGGAACTGTTGATGTTTACCGCGCAACCTGGCAAAGTGTCTTGGAAGCAGGCTATGGCAGGCAATACGCAGAAGAGGGTATGTTGGAGGGAGAACAGAAAGCGTTTGCCGAGCGCTTGGATAAGGAGAAGGTATTCTGTTTATTTGACTACTACGGCGTGATTTCTGAAGATGTCAGGGACGAGGATGTGCTCTATCTTGATTCGTGGATGTACAATTAGTGTGAGCGATGTGCGCCGGAAGATTCGGCCAAATCAGGAAACTCCTCGTGCGTTGATTTTCAGCCGTCCCAAACACGAACCAAAAAGAAGGCTCTATGTACGTTCACGGGTTGTCCGTTGACAAGCGGGATTTCTCGCACGGGTCTTGCCGTCATGTCCACAGGAAGAAAGTTCGAGTACCACGGCGATGCCTCCATTTCATGTGTACTCTGCACCCCACTATGAATTCAATAGAACCCCATAGTCTATAGCCTAACAAACCTTAATAGATATCCTCCACCGAATGGTTTTTGAATTTCTTAGTACTGCGGTCCACAGAACGCAGCTCAAATCGCAGACCCAAAATGGTAAAGTCCACATCGTGGCCGTCATTCTCGACAGTGAATTTGAAAAGCGTGCCTCTCTTCGGGATCACACGCAATCCTCCAACCATTTGGGCTGCAGAGAGAAGCCCATTCTGGTACTCATGTTGCCGAGTGACAACCATGAACAGATGCTGGGCGTCATACAAGACAATACCGCTCATGCCAATCAAATGCAGATTCCGAGCTTCGATTACAGTGAGGTAGCTGCCGTTGAAGTCCATGGCGGCCGTTTTGGGGAGCACCATGTTGAGGTTGGGGTTTTTGTTCTCTCCAAAGAGAAGATCTTGGGCATAAGCCTGCCAGAGCCGGAGAAGCGGCTCGTAGTCGGTAAATACTGGAACTTTGTACTTCCGTGCGAGGCTCACTATATTGAAATTGCTGTCTGGTGTTTCTCGTAGATGTTTCTGCACCACCCGAACTGCTCTGTCTTGTTTGGAGAGCGTCGTCTTTATGTAAATCTTCATGTCTCGCCGCACACTTATTTTGCGAGCCAGTGGTACTTTTCTCGACTTCGTGACTTGCACTGGCTTCTCGCTTGTCGTCGCTTCATATGGTTCTAGTGCAAGAAAATGCTTCTGGCCCCCGTCTAACGAGTATCGTTGCTCTAGAATTGACGAAATTTGTCCTGGAGCATAGCTGCGACTGAGGAGATGTCGTTCAAGCGTCAAATCACGGTCCATCTTCGAAGTTGGCTGGCGCACCTATTGATTGAGTATCTCAATGGTGAGATGGGTGTGCATACTGCACGATGCTTCTACGAACTCAAGTTGTATTCCGGGCAGCAGCATTGCGCGTGGCACGGCGCGGACTCAACGTCCCATTCCAGGATGATTTAACTCCTGCCGATGATGATTTATTCAACTTGGGCGATTTTCAGCACTATCACGAGGCACCAGGACCGAAAAAGGCAGATGATAGCGAAAGCACCGCCATGTCCGCTCCAGCAAAGGCAGAAAGCAAAATTGCGATGACTCTTGAATCGCTTGTTACCATGAAGCAGCCACTCATTGTTCGCTCCTCCCTTACAAACCCGTTCCTAAACTTGGCTATTGAAGACTACATATACTCCCACATGCCAGTGCCTGGTGCCAACGGCAACTGCAATCGCCTTGTCTTCTATGTCAACAAGCCATGCGTTGTGATTGGCAAGAACCAGAATCCCTGGAAAGAAGTGAATCTTCCTGCATTGACGTCACTACGGATTCCACTAGTGCGCCGGCGTTCGGGAGGCGGGACTGTCGTCCACGATCTCGGAAACGTCAACTACTCATTCATGACGACTAAGGAGAAATTTGATCGGCACGTGTTTGCCAACATCGTTGCGGCGGCGGCCAACGACGCCTTGGACGCAAATGATCACATGACCAGCGATCACGTGGTGGTCAATTCTCGAGGCGACATTGTCACGGCCGACGGGCTCAAGGTCTCCGGGCTGGCGTACAAGCTTCTGCGCGGCAAGTCATACCACCACGGTACAATGCTACTTACGTCCCGGCTCGACGTGTTGCGTGCGCTACTCAAACGAGATTCGAAGTTGGGAATAGTGGAAACCAAAGCTGCTGTGGCCTCAGTTCCGTCGCCTGTGGCTAATCTAGGACTCTCCGCCGACGTTTTCATTGACAGCGTCTCGACAGGTTTCTCAGACGCTTACGGTACTGCCGCTGCACCAGATACGACGTCGGAAGAATATATCCAGAACGAGCTTCTCGGATTAACCGACTTTTTCGCCGGGCAGCACCCAAATTCCTGCGATTCCATTATCATTGACGAGTCGACTACTCTTCCGGCTGAAATTCTAGAAACCCTGCGGCAGTTGGCCACCTGGGAATGGGTGTATGGATCTTCTACTGCGTTCACCCACCGATTTGAGCATCCAAGCGGTATAGAAATTGAATTCGAAATCGAAAAAGGAGCAAAGCTCAAAGGAGTCAAGCTCTCACGGCTGAAGAGAACGGAGTCGAAGGAGAGAGATGGCCAAACACACGAGGAGAGCCTGGCCCTAGAAACCCGTTTGCAAAACATCAGAGAGGCATTTGAGTGCCTTGATTTGGTCCTTGAAAGAGGTGATATTGTGCGGTACACCGGATCAGACGTTGCAGGATTCATTACTGATGACGAGTTGAGCGACTGGATAGGCAACTGCATTGACGGCACGACATAAGATCGCCCACTCAAATGCATCCCAGCTAGTTTGAATGTACATAGATTCGTGCTGATGACCTGCTATATATACGAAATCAGTGACAACGGCACCTTCGTCCACCTCTGTTTAGCTAGCCGTCAAGGGGATTCAACCCCACAAAACTGGTAAACTTTTTGCAAGGGATATTAGGCCACAGGCAGAAATGGGATGTATCTATGGCTAGTTAGCGCCTCCCGGGCCGGGAAATCCAAGGCCATGTCTTCCCTTATACGGCGCATACTCTGGCGCTTTCCAGTCTTTCAACACCTCATCCTTGTTTTCGAGCTCGTAAACCTCGATTCCCAAAGGACGGCAGTTGTCAACCATCTCGCCATCAGTTTCACCCCAGTCCCAATTAGACAAATCTCCGCCAGGACATGCGCTGATCGCAATGAGCAAGTCCTGCTCCGCAAACATCTCAAAGTAGTCGTCTTTAGTAGCAGGCGATGCCTCCATGAAGTACTGGTCGTACTCATTGAGTCCCGTAACCTGGAAAACGTTAAGCACATCATGCACATCGAACTCAGTTAAGCCATAGGGAAAGACGGCGCGCACTAAATTAGAATGACAGTGAAAGTCGTTGTCTTCGCCCGAAATAAGCGCATCCACGTAGGGATCGCACCTGGTACCCAAGGTATCATGGACTCGACCTCCCCACTCCGTGTGTCTACTTCCCATGGTATCCTTCGTGATGGTGACCAACGGACGCAAATATGGCAAGTTTGACCACAAGCGGTCGTGCACAGAAACATGGGCCAGATGCAATTGTCTTGTTCTGGCGGCCCAGAATCTTTCTCTAGGATTGTGCTGATTCCAGATATTCAAATCACACACCTGGGGACCTTCTGGGGTGGTGAGACGAATAATTGAGCCAGCTGGAACTTGGATAGCATATCCACTTCTGGGAGCGCAACGGTGGGTTTCGATCAACTTCTTGGGCGCATCGGCGATCTTGTTGTAGAGATCAGTGTCTGCGTAGATTTTCAGGCCCTTCTGGGGGAAATACGCAGGCCCAGGCTTCTTGGTGCCGTAGGTTGTTTTCTCGGGTTTCTGTGTGGAAAAAGCGAGACTCATGGTGGTGGATGTGTGGAGTGGAATCTGGTGTAGGTGTAGCGCGGAATTTGTTTTCCGTGTCGATGAGTCCGCTCGCCCAGACCTGCCACATTCATGAGCTTGACTAAAACGGCAGAATTTAGCTGGCTCTAAGCTGATTATTTGGACTGCAACGATTTAGCTTTGTTGGTTTACCGTAGCATGAGGCGTGTACAGCATGGTATATTCAGAGATCCGGTGGAACGGTGAAGTCGAGAGTCAAAATTTGAACTCACAATGGCATGCAGACAATGAAGCTGATTATAGGGCAACAGATTTGTCAGACGAGTGCAGCTCGCAAAGATGTCGCCGTATCTATAAGTTCTAATTATCGAACTGCATATTGTAAACAGAAGCACGGTGGACTGATGGACGAGAATAGACGATTCCGTTAGTCACCGGTAAGATCGACCAGAGAATTAAAGCATCTGATCTGAAACTCTTGATATTGGCTTCGCTAGGTTTCACTTCACGGCAGGTATGTTTCTAGCAGATGCAACTCGAATGCGCGATAATGCGGATTTTCACTAGATCGGTTGCGACGAGATTCAAGATATCGCAAAATATACGCTCCAGTACTCACAATGCTATTTTAATCATAAAACCGAGCCAGTGTGCTCCAAGACGCTGCCCTGATTTCTCCACCAAACGCGTCACTGGCTGCAGTCATGTGACTTCCCGATCTGGAAACATCTCAGGTGATAAGAAAGTCACGTGCGCTTTCAGCCCGTCCGCCAACACGAGCAAAAGAGAAAATTAGGGCGTCGAAGCTGCAGTACTCGCTTTAGCGATCTTCAGTTGTCAGCGCTGCCAATGCCACAACACAATGGGGCGCCGCGGAAATTGACGGAATCGTCGCCCCGCCTCTTTCACGTGCGCCGAATTCGGCCCGGCATGAGGCCGGTGAAAAATCACCAAAATCGAAATTCTGGCAATTTGCTGCCGAATTTAAGCTTGGGGCGCCAAGTAGCAGGACGGGAGAAATGCCACGAGGATTTTGCCGACCAGACCCTGTCTTCGTTCCCGAAGAGGAAAATGTGGGGTACATATTCCACCAGAGCGGCGCCAGAATCTTCAAACCAGTAGCCAACGGCTATAAAAAAAGCAAAAAAACCTGAAAATCGGACAAAAATCGCTCGATATCCTAAACCTACCATTTTTCCTCGTCCGCGCTTTTCGGCGCAAATCCGTATTCGTCAATGTTTCTGCCCTCCCAGCTTCCGTGGATAATGCGGCTGCCTGTGGGGTTGCGCATGAGATCGTATATATAGACGTGAGCCCCACTGGAGGTGAAAAATTCCGATACAAATACTTTCACTCTCTAAAATGCTCAGCAGAAGTGTCGTCAGAAAATTTTCCAGCATTTCGCTGGTCAACGCAAGCTACGGCTTCATCGGATTGGGCCAAATGGGTCAGCACATGGCCCGCCATATCTACAGTAAATTGGAGCCCCAGGACAAGTTGTACGTCCACGATACCGTGCCCCAGGCGGTGAATGCGTTTTTGGACGAGGCTAAAAAATCTGATGCTGCTCTGCAAGTGCAGTCGCTCGACAGCATTCCAGCTTTCGTGCACGAAGTTGAGTCCCAGTTGGACTACATTGTCACCATGGTGCCTGAGGGAAAACACGTCAAGGGCGTGGTGGAGCAGTTGGTTGCTGAGTACAAGAAGCTGCTGCCCCAGAAAAGCACCACGTTCTTGGACTCGTCCACCATCGACATTCCCACGTCGATTGAAGTCAACTCGTTCGTTAAACGCGAACTTCCAGACTTTGATTTCATCGACACGCCGGTTTCGGGTGGTGTGGCCGGAGCCCGCAAGGGAACGCTATCATTTATGCTTTCGCGGGATTCCGAGGATGCCATTGCGCCGGAATTGTTGACGTTGTTGAAGAAAATGGGAAAGAACATCTTTCCCTGCGGAAAGAACCACGGCGCCGGTCTTGCTGCCAAGTTGCTGAACAACTACTTGCTTGCCGTGACCAACTTGGCCGTGGCTGACTCGTTCCAGCTTGCTCGTACTTTTGGTTTGAACTTGCAGCAGTACGCCAAGTTGGTGTCTGTTTCGACCGGAAAGTCATGGGCTTCCGTGGACAACTGCCCAATTCCTGGCGTGTACCCAGAGAGCGGATTGCCTGCTGATGTTAACTACGAGGGTGGTTTCATCACCAAGCTCACCAAGAAGGACTTGGTTTTGGCCACCGAATGTGCCGACAGCTACAACCGTTTCTTGTTCTTGGGAGACATCAGTAAGAAGTGGTACCTCAAGGCATGCGAGCGTGAAGATGTGGGCTCACGTGATTTGGCGGTTTTGTACGAGTGGTTGGGTGATTTGGAGGCTCGCGATGGCCAGGTTTACGACGCCAAGGTGTCTGAGTCGTTCAAGATCGAGTACCCATAATGGAGGTGCCGGTCAGGTGATCAGCCGAATAGAGCCTGGACTGATGTCCGGAATGTGAAAATAACCCTTGCTGTGTTGTAGCTGTTCTAGAATGGGCTGTCGTGTTCGCTGTGTATTGTGGATCGCTGTGGAGGCACCTGCTGATGTCATGCAGATGAGGAAATTCCACCATAATCTCCGGGAGCGTCGTCAAGCTTCTTGTGCATTGAAATCTATAGATGTGCGGCAAATGTTTGTAGCCTGAGGAAGCAGAAACTGCCATCGATTGCCTAGGACTAAAGAGTACCATTGATAACTGCCGGCCTTATGACCCAACGACACAGTGAGGAGCCAACAATACAGACACCTCAGCGGCATATCAAACCTTAGTTATTGCCGCCATATCCTCCACTAATGGCTCACAGAGGCAATGTCGCCTTCACCAGCTCCAGAAACAAGGCAGCCGTCACAACTCACAATTAAGACCACCATTGGTGTTCAGAGAAGCGGGCCCAAATTGCAGGCGCTGGTGCTAATAAATAGCTTAAAGTTGAGGCTCAATGGGATGCACTGGCCTACAATTTCAACAAAGGGACGACGAGACCCTCCATTGAAACGTCTCGCCGTCGTCAGATTCCTCTGTTCACCGCAGAGCAACTCTTCCCATGTTCAGCACCGCCGAGGCGCGGCTGCCCACTTCGGAGACAATTTTGTCGGCGCTGTTCTCTCGGCGCCCAGCTCGGCCCCGTTCGTCGATTGTGGTTTCGCTCTCGTACGAACTTTCAGTCAGCTTGCGCGAACGCTCGTGAAGATTGAAATCGATTGGCGGTTTTGTGTGGTCTGCCACATCGTCCGACTCGCCATCCTGGTAATGTTTGAGGATCCGTGGGTTGCGTAGCTGGAAAAGCAGGCCGTCTACCGCATGCTCGCCGGCGAACACCGACTCATCAACGAGATCGGCCATCGAAAGCGCCCCAAACACACTGGAACGGCGCGCCAGACTAAACAGCGACCGCGGATACGCGAGGCTTGAGCTGCTGGGTGCAAGAAGCGGAAGCGTCTGGTCCGGGTATTCGCGGGCATAATCCATGGAGTCTAATGCCAGCGAATTTACCAGCGATACTGACGATTTGCGCGAGAAAGATGCAACGTGAGCAGGCGAAAGAACCGGCAGCGCAGCGAGCAGGCTGGCGTCACCAATGTCGAGTTCATCCTCGTCACTCATGACTGGTGAATGGCCTGCGGAACGGCCGCGAGGAGCAAAGGAAGCGACTTGGAGGAAGCTGTCGGTGGTCGACGAGTCGTCCTGGAATCTGTTCAGCGGCGCCTGTTGAGAACTGGGAGCAGTGGGCTGGTTGCCAGGAGCGGGCCCCGAAGTTTGAGCCGATGGCATCCGTGCAGCCAGTTGAGCCTCTGATTTTCCATTGGTGGTGGCCGTCTCGTCCGCACTCGTCCGCTTACTCTCCGCGGACTTCTTGCTGTCCGCCGATTTCCTGCTCTCAGTCGACTTTTTGCTCTCAGTCGATTTTTTGCTCTCCATTGACGACCGCTCCAGGTGCTCATCACGCCGCTCACGCCCCAACTGCCGGTTCAACATGTCCTTGATGTTGGATCCTCCCAAGGTCAAAACTGGGCCCAAATTTGGAGCACGCGAGCTGGCCGGGTCGTCGATGCGAAGAGGAGAAAGACTAGGCACTCGCGTAGGAACCGGCGAGGCAGCCTCGCTATAAGCAGGCGGCAAAGATCCGTCTGCGGCATTGACCGAGTCAAATGCCGGTGGGGTACTTGTCGGCGCTGGATCCATGCTCAAACCACGGACAGGCGACGCCACTGGACTCAAGGGCTGCGCCTGGGGCAGACTCATGACCGGCGTCTCCGGGTCTGGCTCGTAGATATTGGCGTCCAAATGGACTCCGGGCTCTCTCTGCACTGGGTCGTGATTGCCGCCCGAAGATGCAATGTGATGGAATACCGAGGAGGTATGGGCGCCGGAAATAACAAAACTCGGGTTGCTGTCTCCGATGTTCGCAACGTTGGGGCTGCGGTGGACGTCCACGGCCGTGACATCGGGCAGGAGCATCGGCGATGCGAGCAGAGCGCCGCCGGCTGTGTACTCGGGCAAGTTTTCTTCGCCAACAGCTCCGGCATACGCTGGAAGAAGCGTGTTGCAGTGCGCTGCGTGCTGCGAACAGAGATGGATAGGCAGGTCGATCAGAATCTCGAAATGCTTGCGTTTTCCCGGAGTTGTCGGGTCAGGCCGCGAGATTCGGAGGGCGATTTTGATCCAGTGGTCGCACTGGATGTTCTCGTACGCCGTGTCCGGGTGGAGTGAGAAGCCGGCCCGCTTGTCTACGGAAGACGGCACGAACATCTGGAACTCAAGCTCGCGCGGAAGAATCTCGTCGTTTTCCCAGTCAACTTCCACGGATCCGCCGTGGGCCAGGAGGAGCGACAGATTCTTGCTCGCCTTGTGCTCGAGAAGAAGAAGTTTACGGGTGGGCTCCTTCCTGTGCACCGCCTTGTCGTGGCAGTAGTAGTTGCGGTTTTCTGTGAGCAGCACACGGATGCGGTGCAAGGCCACCTTGCCAAAAAGCGGCACAAAGCGGAAAATAAGCGGCACGTACGTGTTGAGCACCACAATCTTGCTGCCCACCGTGATCTCGTAGCGAAGCTGGTCTTCCCAGTCGCGCTCAATGACGATGGGCTCGTTTTCTTCCACGCTTTCGTCGGACGGAATGCGCACCAAACTTACGGGAATGCGCCCGTGGAGGTTCGTTTTGAACGCGCCAATGCGCTGCACGCTGGCCTCGAGGTGGTAGGCCACGGTGCCGAAATTGACTTCGGTCAGCTCTGGCAGCAGCGCCGGGATCGGATGCTCGAAGTTGTAGATGTAGTCTCCGGGGCCAAATACCCCGGGCTTGTCGGTGCTCGACACCACCAGCAGCGTCAGAAGCACCGTCTTGAGGTCGGGCACCAGGTTGACCGGCGTTAAGTGCACGCCCAGGGGCAGCCGCAGGCCCAGCGATGGCGACGCTGCTTTTCGGATGAGATTGGCCGCAAACAGGCCCGGGGACGCCACGCTGGGTCCCGCGCTGGGTCCCGAGTCGGCGTGGTCGTCGGCACCATTAGCGTCCCGGACGTCTGGCACATGCAAGTCGGCGCCGCCCTGCGGCATTGGCGACTCAATGTTGTAAAAAGGCCACGTATGCGAAACAAGGTCGTTGATTTCGGCGTACACCGTTCTTTTCGGCGGAATGCCCTCGGGCCAGTCGGTGCGCTGAATGCCGTTAAACAGCAACGAAATCAGGCGGATTTTGACGGTTTTAAGCACGCGAATTACGAGTGCTCCGCGGAGCAATGACGGTGGCCGGCCTTCGTACTCCTCGGGCTTGAAGCCCTGGAGAAAGAGGTGCTTTTCAGCTGGAACAATATACATCTGTACCAGGGCACTCAGGGCGACCGGCGCCTCGGGAAGTTGTGGAATTGCGACGTCCAGATACGCGCCACCTAGCGCCGGCGACGTGAGCGCAGCCGCAGGGAAGAGCGGCGACTGGGGGCGCAAATCCATCGTGGACTCGGGGAGGCAGAGAAGGTCGGGCGGAGGCCGAATGCGGAAATGCGCGGAATCAGTACCGAATGCGGTAGACGCGGAATTCAGAGTATGAGCGGAAGCTGCCGAGGACGGGG
Organism: Hermanozyma aechmeae; assembly: GCA_030583085.1. Lineage (NCBI taxonomy): Eukaryota > Fungi > Ascomycota > Pichiomycetes > Serinales > Metschnikowiaceae > Hermanozyma > Hermanozyma aechmeae. The sequence continues at coordinate 1,261 of JAJMHA010000008.1, read as the reverse complement.
GAGTCGTGCCAGGCCGCAGGTGTAGGCTGGTTCTTTGGAGATGGAGATGGTGGAGGGATTCCGCGGGTGTGCAGGTTCCGCGTCACGTGACATAGACCAAGCGCCGCGGACGCCGCGGCGCTGGTGTGACAGGCTGCGCGCAACGGCGCAGCCTCCGGCGAGATCGGCGGTGCACGGATGTGTCACCGGGTGTCACGTGATACCACACTATGCACGTGCGCATCGGCACGTGCCTCATCGCTCACCACACCATGCTCCGGCGGCTCGCTTCGCTCCTCCCTGCCCGCCAGCGCGCCCGTGACCGTCCCGACAGTTTCCACGGCGTGTTGACAAAGTGGGGCTGGGTGCTTGTGCCGCGCACGCACGCTGCCCGTGGCTGGACACAGCCGCAGTTGAACGAGTTCCTCGGAAATCACATCCAGGCCGGTGAAAAATTGCCGTTTTCGGACATCCAGGACATCGTTGACCGCTGGACTCTGCTGGTGAAGCTCTCGGACAAGCCGGTGGCCCGCAAGCGCACCAAGGCAGATGTGGAACGAGACCAGAACCGACGGCTCTATATCGAGCAGCTGCGCGAAGACATGGCGTATTCGGGGCCGGTTTCTGACGATGGCAGTGGCACGATTCTGAAGCCACGACCCAAAAAGGTCATACCGTCGGGTCAGGTGACTTTCACTCACGCCTGGAACTACTTCATGGCCAAGCAGTATTCGCAAATCGAGGACATGACGGAAAAGGAAAAACGTGTTGTAGTTGGCCAAATGTGGCGTGGCATGTCCATGGATGAGAAAGACGTTTATAGAGAAGAGTATTCGCAGTTGCTTGCGCTGGGCAAGGACATCTTCCATGGCAAAATCGTGGACCGCGAGGTGAAGCGACGTGCTGTGGAAAAGCTCAACGAAAGCAAGCAGCGACTGCTTCGTCGAAAGCAGGGAATCAAAAATGACTTGGACACAGACTAAGTTGGTCCACTTGTATATAGCGCCAGGCAATTGTTCGAAGAGAGCGCATGCTTGGCTACCGAAATGACAAAAGGGAGGTTTTTAATGAATAGAACATTCTATGAATTTTCGGTAGGTCCATCTGACCGTATGAGATTATCCTTGACTTCTCTCTCTCTCTCTCTCTCTCTCTCTCTCTCTCTCTCTCTCTCTCTCTCCCTCTCTATCCTCTGTTCCTCTCTTCTCTTCCCTCCCCATTCTCTAGATCTATGTTCCGCACATGCGGTTGAGATTGCGCAACGACACCTGGTAGAGTAGCA